>JARHVA010002460.1:777500-1200000 GCA_037957365.1 Torreya grandis
AGGGAAGTGCATAGATGGTAATGAAAAAATAAGGGCATATTTGAGGACCCAGTATGTATTTAAATATCCACTCCAAGTTTAAGGTCTTGAGAATAAGTGTAAGTGCCTTTTCCTACCTTTATCTCTCCTCAATTAGGCCTCCTTGCCTAAAACCTTATTTTTTTGCTCCAGACCTCTCCAACACATGTGAAACCACCCAAAACTATATTATTAATTTCTAATATCCTATCACCAACTTAAACATAAAATTTAAGGCCCTGAGACCCTGTGGAAGTGTGAGAACCATGAAATATCCTTGAAACCTAGTCTCATTTTAGACCTGTTTAGGACTGCCTTGGAAAATGAGCTTTGTTGGATCACTTCCAGGATGTCCCATGAATATTTTTTGGATTGAGTAGATGAAATACATCTCATGTGACATATTCAAATAATTTTAAAGTTATCCTTCTCTCAAAACCCCTATAAAACATTAAAAAATCATGTAAAATATAGTGCATTTATTACAGTTTGTACAACTATAAGTATAGAAAAAATAATCATGGATAATATAATTGGAGTCCTCAACAATGTTCATGAGGTTTCAAAATTAAACCAGTCCATCTCATGTGCTTTAATATTCCATCTCTCTCAATTGGTCACTATTAGGGTTTTAGGAGGGTTTAAAGTGGTTGTGGTTCTTAAGGATTGTTCATAAAGAACAAATCCTATTTCTCTCTCTTAATGAATAAATATTGTATTTAAGGGAAATTTACAACACCTAAAAACAAATTTGGGTCCCATGCAAAACCTCATGAAATTTCTGAGTGAAAGATGATGTCTCTTGGGTTGTAAGCAGGCCATTAGAGAGGGGTTTGAGCTCTTAGCATTTGTTCATGTAGGTAATGAGTCAAAATTGGTAACTGATGCCATAATAATGAACTGTTGATACCTCAATACCATATATAAAAACCATCTATCTCCATGCATTAGGTTCATGATCCTACTAATCAAGAGAAGATTGTTCTTGAATGGCAGTCATGCATGAAGGGAGCTTGAAGAAGTCTTAAGGCCAAATTGGCATGTTTATTGCCTTACCCTATCAATAGATGGTATTGAAATGTCTGTGATAACATTATATACCTTCCAATCCCCTTATGACTTCACTTTATCCCCAAAAATCCACTTGTCTCATGACTGTACTTGTAATATGTGTGTTTAGTTATAGGCTTGTTAGGCCTAAACAAGACTTAACATCATTTCATGCTTTCTCACTGAGTTTGAAGGTATTTTGGAGCTATATTATCACTATGAAGCCAATATAAAAATATTTATTTCTCTCAGACCTCCTATTATACTTTATACAAGTGACCTTCACTCAGCTAGGCAAGCAAGCTTGTAGCAGGGATTGTGTATATAAGTTTAGAGCTTTGTTTAATCATCTTCCTCATGACTATTCTTGTATGTCCATTGAGATTATAAACCTCATATGGTTTCATCTCTTGATCATGATCTTATCTAAAGTCCCCCCTCACTGACTTAAGGTGGCAATCTTCTCAAGTTTAAGACCAACTTCAGCTACTTAGGTAGACTTATAGGTAGTTATTAAATCTTGGCTACATTCTAGAGTTTGGCATCTTAATCACAATACACTAAGCATTTCAATGACCCTATGTAGAATTTTTAATGGTATTTCATCCTCAAATGCACACATTACATGTGTTTATTCATACTCTACCTGTAACCTTGAAAGCTTCAGATACTTAACTGGTGGTAGGTGTCTACAGAGGTCATAGGTCTCTCATAAGTCTCTATGATACTATGAAGAACTAAAATATTCCTCAGAGACATTATAAAAAACTTATATTCCCTATAAAGTGCCTTTAACACATATTTATTTAATAAAATATGACATATTCTTTTACAAAGTCCTGCAACTAACAAGGTCACTTGGGTGTAGCATTCTCAAACTTGTCTAGATTTTAATGGTTTTAGTAAGGTCTTCCACCTTAATTAGATTCTCCTTAACATATTGTGGCTTTATTCAAGACCTCTCTACTTCAAACTAAACTCCTTCATGAACTTTGCCTTCCTCTTTAGGCTTGAAACTAGCCTACTCACCCTTCAACCTGTAGGTGATTACATTGAGGTGTTCCCATTGCATTTAAGGGTTTTAAGATCTTCATTAGAAACTATTGAGCAAGTTCAAGGTTTTTATAGAGTTTTGGAGTTTTAAAACCTTTTAATTTTCAATCTCAATTCATCATGTTTTCACAAAACACACTATAAAAGATTCCCTTCTCAAATTGGTTGTAGGTCGTCATTGGAAGAGAGTTTGAACATGAGCTTTGAAATTGGCTCTCTCAACTACATTATTGATACTTTAAAGCATTAAAAACTCATTGAGAGTTCCTTTTCACTTCCTCATAAGGTTTATTAGCTACTTCATGACATTTTTAGACCTTCACCTTCTAAATTTTATACACAGACCTATGTATATACATTAAGGTTACAGACTATGTCTTCTTGACCATCTCCTAACTTGTAAATGGTTTAGGTGATTTCAATGATTTATATCATCTCCCTCATTTGCATTGAGTTATAATTCCTACTTTGACCTTATTTTTTTTATTTTAAGTATAATTAACTTTGAGTCCAAAATGAGGACCTACATGTTTAGGGTTTGTAGGTCTTCATTTTACATGTATGGGCTACAAATATAACTTCTTGAATCTTTAGGCACTTTGGTGTTTCATCAACTTTTTCACCATGGTCTAACACCTCTCAATAGTCATGTAGACTTTTTATCAAACATTGTACTACTTCAACTAGTTTATTCACATGTACATATTGTATGCACAGTCAGTTTATATGTAAGGTCTATATATGAGAGTTGGGGCTTAGCATAAGGTTCACATTCTCGATCATACCATGGTGTCTATCCAAGGTCACATGGTTATTTAGGATTTTATATTATTCTTCTCCACTACTTAAACATACTCCACATAGAACTTAGGTCCCATGGATGTCCACCTATAAGTCTACAAACTTGTGGGTGGATAAAACACATTTCTACCTTGTTTGAGAGTATAATTTTACCTCACCTCTCAACACCTTGAACTTTTGACCTTGTCCATAATATTCTTTTATGATACATTACTATCTTATTGCCACTTAGTGCCAACATTGCTGTTCAAACCTGTATAAGACCATTTATGTACAGACCATGCTTTTCAAAGAGCAAGACATGATACCTCTTGAAGGACTATTTATAGAGAGATACTTTTTAGGAGATAACACATGAATTATGGGAGAGTGATGAGGTTTTTCATGAATGGTGAAGCACCTGGATCAAACATGGAGCATCCATCACTTAACAGGAATGCGAGATTCTTACTACCCTCCTTCAAGAATTTATTGAATTCTTTGCCTAGTCTTATTCAAATATGATTGGCTTAGACCCTACTTTAGTTGTACATCACCTTTTTGTACACCCTAATACCAAGCTAATCATGTAATAGATGAGAAAAATGCACCCTCACATATCTATACTTGTCAAGAAAGAATTATAAAAATTATTAGAGGCATGGTGTATCTATTATATATATTATTCAAAGTGGATATCCAACATAGTCTCAATCAACAAAGATCCACAAGGAATTTGAATATGTATTGATTTCAAAGATATCAATAAAGCATGCCTAAAGGATGACTTTTATTTGACCAACATTTATATGATAGTATATTTCACAATAGGGTATGAGATGATATCTCTTATGGATGGCTTCTTTGGATATAATCAAATCAAAATTACACCTAAAGACCAACATAAGATAATGTTCATTGCTCCATGGAGAACGATCTACTATCAAGTGATGTCATTTGGCCTCAAGAGTGTTGGTGCCACATACCAACATGAAATGACTTCCATTTCCCATGACATGATGCACGATATTGTTGAATGTTATATGGATGATATTTTGGGAAAATCCAAGACCAGAACAAGACATCTAGATGTGTTATGAAAAATATTTGAAAGGCTTCGTGAATATAAAGTGAGGCTTAATCCTCAAAACTGCATCTTCAACATTACTTATATGAATTTTTTAGGTTTCATTGTCTCGCATAGGGACATTGAAGTCAATCCAACCAATGTTAAGGCCATTATAGAAATGCCTCCACCTTCTAATCTAAAGCAACTTTGTAGCATGTAAAGCAACATCTATTCTATTAGGAGGTTTATTTATTAGTTAGCAAATAGATGCCATCCCTTCACTCATATTACGAATAAAGGTACCCTTTTCTCATGGAGTAATAATTATCAATAGTATTTTGAGTAGTTAGAAGATTATCCAAAAAATCCACTTGTTCTAGCTCTACCAACATCTAGAAAACCATGAATTCTCTACATCTTAGCAACTAAATATGCCTTGGGGGAACTCCTGGCACAACATAATGATCATGGAAAGAAAGAGTCAAATAATGTTTGAGTTTCACATTGGTTGCCTATGAAAATAATTAAAAATCAATTGAAAAATCTTGCTTAGCAATGGTGTTTGCAACCCAAAAGTTGTGACATTATATGCTCAACAACAAGACCATTGTCACTGCCAAAGTGGACCCACTCAAATACTTACTTTCCAATGCAACTTTGACTAGTCGTATGGCCAAATGAATCATGATATTAAATTAATTTGAGATTGAATATGTACATCAAAAATCCATCATTGGGAAAGAACTTGCAAATCAACTTATCAGAGACCAAGTTGCTCATGTTCAATTTTCCTAATGAGTCAATCATGACTCTAAATGATAATTCTTTTCAGCCTCAACACTAGACCGTTTACTTTGATGGTTCATAAACTTATCATAGATCTAGAGTCGGTATTCTATTCATAATGTTGTAAGGGGATGTTAATCCCAAAGAATTCCACATTGGTTTTTTCTTCTATTAACAATATAACAAAGTATGAAGTGCTCATTGTTAGACTTCATCTAATAGTACAATAGAATATTAAGAACTTACAAGCTCACAGAGATTCTCCACTAATTATTAACCAAGAGACAAAGCAATATTAGATCAAAGATGACAAGCTTATTCCTTACAAGAATATGGTAGACCATCTTAAACATAGCTTTGAACACATCCAATTTCAATAGATACCAAGAGCCAATAATAAGATTACATATGCAATGGTAACAATTGGTTCACTAATAGTAATTGCAAATTTGTGCTCTAGATTACTAATTCCTTATTGAACATCTCTTAAGGCTAACTCATGAATGTTTCAAATTTGAAATGGTGTGTGATATTGTTGGTATCAGCTCACCTTAGTACTCCAATATATATGCCTACCTTCATTATCATACTCTCCCTTCTAAAATTTCCCATAACAAGCACAAAAGATTCATTCATAATACCTCTCATTATACCATAATCATTGCCACACTCTATCATAGAGGATATGATGGAACTCTACTTCATTATTTAGTTTTGGTAGAGTCTAGATTAAGGCTTAAATAATCACAAGAAGGGATTTCTGGGGCCCACACCAGTGGAATTATCCTTGCCAAGAAACTCCTGCATACAGGGTATTACTGACCTACTATGGAATTTGGCATGTGTGCTTATGTAAAAAAGTGTGTGGTTTATCAAAATCATGCCAATCTCAATCATGCACTAGCTCAGGAACTTCAACCGATCACTACTCCATGGCCATTTTTTGCATAGGGACTCGATATCATATGGAAAATCAATCATGCTTCTTCAAACAACCATAAACATATCCTCACGATAATTGAATATTTTACAAAGTGGGTTAAAGCCATTCCATGCACTTATATAACTGGTAATCAAAATTCAAAATTCATTCTGAATCATCTCATTTTCTACTTTGGCATTCCGTATGACCTCATTTCCAACAATGGTGGATCCTTTAAAAATAAGGACATCAAATCCCTCTATGCCAAATACCATATTAAGCAACACTTTCCACTACCTATTTTCCTCAAAGCAATGGCAGGATGAAGCATCCAACAAGATCCTGATCTAAATACTTAAAAAGATTGTTAATGCTTTTGGTTGTGATTAACATTTACAATTATTTCCTTCCCTTTGGGTCTATCATACCAATACTCTAACCATAATAGGAGCCACACCATACTCCTTATTTATGGCACTGAATCTATTCTCCCTATCAAGATCAAGTTGAATTCTTTGAATATTTCATTACAGGATATCATTGATGAGGAGGAATATAGAGTCTCTCAACTTTAATAAATAAAACTACTTGATGAAAAATAGGTGGTTGATTTGAACAATCTCCAAGCATATTAGAATAGGTTATGTTATAGCTACAACATGCGTATCAAACACAAAGACTTTAAACTCAGTGACCCGATATTGAAAGAATACCAGTGTCACCCATGAAAAGAAGGGAAATATTGAGCCTAATTGGTTGGGCCAATTTATCATCACAGCTAACTATGATATGGGACATACATATTGGCTACACCAGATGGGGAAGAGCTAGATGAACCCATGAATATCATTCATCTCAAGCATTTTTACTCTTGATTTTCTTAAACATTATCTATGATGACCCTTATTTAGGGGCATGACCTAAAAACACCCTCCCTTAATCCCACTTTAAATAGAAACAGTCCATATTGATCTGATTACCATGTCTTATTACCAATCCTAATCTTGATTCTAGTTCATAGGTATAAAAGTAAATTTCAAATGTCAGATTTTAGAGAAAGTTTCAAGCAGACTATTTAGATTTAGTCACCGTCAACACATCCAAGACAGGTAGTATCTCATATTAGCTTACACATGATTTCCCTATATGATGGTCTTTGAATTGCATCTTTTGGCTCTTTTTAAATCTGTAGGGAAATCCAAGAAC
This sequence comes from Torreya grandis, assembly GCA_037957365.1. Classification (NCBI taxonomy): domain Eukaryota; kingdom Viridiplantae; phylum Streptophyta; class Pinopsida; order Cupressales; family Taxaceae; genus Torreya; species Torreya grandis. The sequence continues at coordinate 784,385 of JARHVA010002460.1, forward strand.
AAACACACCTGTTCTGATTCCTCTTGTTAGGATCTTGCTCCTCAAAAAGAGCACAATATGATTACCAAATATAAGCAATTAAATATGTGGAAATAACCAGAAACACAAGTAACTAGAATTCACCAATAGCACATAATATGAGAGACAATACACTATCTTGTATTAACACTTTAAAGAAAAGAATACTACAAAGAGCCGCCACACTCTTCCACCTTACAGAGGTTTCCAACACCTCAAGTGTACAGTAATTCTTCTTCACAACACTCTCCTACACAAAAAAGGTCCCAACAACCAACTCACACACAAAATTGGTGTTCACCTCTCCAACCAGTCAGTAATAACCCTGCCGGTACACCAAGCACTCTATAGCACTTCAATTTGATCTCCCATGAACCTGCAACCTGCAATTCAACAGACCAAACTTACATGTAGATCCCCTATGAGCTTGCAACAACCTGCAACTCAATGATCTTACAATGGAAGGAACTACCTTGCCTTCCTTTTCAACTCATACTTATACAATACATGCCAATGGGTCTATAAATAGATCCCTAACTTAAAGAATAACTTAGACTCTTAATTTAGACAATTATCCTCACAGCTCAAGACTCTAACTGGTCTTTACATGCAAACACTTCGTTCACTTAACTAACTATCCGTGCAACGAACAGTTCTGGAACACACAAGCGACCGACGCCGGTCCCTGCTTACCTGTATCTGCCGACGTCGGCTGACTTTCTGCTGTCGTCGGTGGCCTTCTGCACTGGTCACAACCGACGTCAGTCCTGATGCCGACGCCAGTGCTCTTGGATCTCAGAAACCTTCTGTTTCTACTATTTGCAAAGAGTTGAAGCTTTTAGCTCCACAACCTAATAATCTCCCACTTGGAGATAAACAGCTACAACCTGTACCTATACCTGTACCTGTACTCCATCTAGTTTGTTCCCTTTGCTTTGTATCCCTCCTCAAGATCACTCTTGAAGACCAACCACCACAAATCCTGTAGTGCAAAACCTGTCATCCAAATTACCTGCCACATCCGCATCTACAACCATGTAGATAAGAACTTGACCCTGCATAGCATGTGCACTTGCTGCTGGTCCCACTGAACTGCCCTTTAGTATTACTTTCTCAGATTGACTCCAAACTTGTGACAACTCCCACTGCTTGGGAAAACTCAGGTTTAGTACATACCATGCACTTAACCTCATTATGTGAATCAAGACACCTGTTATATGAACTGTCCAACCATCGGCGTGCTAATCGGTCTCACACAATCATCCTGAAACAAAGTCAACAAGACCTCCATGTCTCTAGAACACACTCATGCCAAAGAATCTTGTTGCTCCCAGATTCTCCATGACACACCCCTGAACTAGCTTTACCTTTAGTTTAGCAATACTTGTATATGTAGCCCTGCAACAAGCACATCATACAGAAATAGGATAATGTAGCTAATATTATCCAACTTGGTAAAGAGAAACACAATGATCAAACCTCCATTGTCCTGCAGCTAATACAAGACCATATACCCTGATCTTCCATCTCACATATCCATTTCCTCTCTTCTTCATCTTGAACATCCATTCGTCTCTCAGTTCTTTCTTCCAGCTGGCAACTCTACCCAAAACACCTGTTTGGTTCTCCTCTAAGGAATCACATCCTCATCCATGCCAAGCTCCCACTGTTTCCTAGATCTATCTGTTCTACTTCTTTAACAACTTCCTGTTTCTATACCATAAGTGAGCAACAAGTAGTGTAAAGAAGGGAAATGACGAATTTAAGAACTTACTTACGCCTTCAGTCCTCTATATGGGCACTTGAGACTCCATGACAGCTAGTTGTCCACCCAAAATTCATCTCAGTGACCGATGCCAGTTACATCTCAGTCTGCAGCCGACTGATGTCGGTTCCCTATGACTGCCACCTTGCCGACGTCGGTTTCCCCTGGCTGACGCCGATCGTTATCTGCCTCGAGTCACTGACGTCGGGCTGCACATAGTCGACGTCGGTCCCTGTCTGGACGCCGACGTCGATTTTCCTATCGACGTCGGTCTCTGTGTTTTTCTAGTGAGACCTGACTTTTTCCCGCGAGCTCCTTTTGGATCAAACCCTTGTCCAAATCACCCTTGCTCTGCTCAGAATTCCTCTACATCTTGTGCTGAACTCTGTCCGTCACCTTCTCCTTGAAAACCAAGGCTTTCTTGTTCTTGTCACTAACATCGAATTCCTCAAGAAACGTCACCTTCTTCTTCTGCATATAGAAACCATGATCCATGCCTTCCAAATCCGAAAGCATACTCTTTGACTCAAGAACAAGCATCTCCTTCTTATCTATGTGACCAAGCCTATTAAGCCACATCTCCGAATCTACAGCTGAAGTAGATAACCCAGAAAGAGAATCAGTAATACAAGTAGATAGATAAAGCGTACCTACTTTCTTACCTCTAGCTACAACAAGTGTACCCTTGGTAACCTTCCAAGAGTCCACTGTGAGAGTTACTGTGCAACCCTCATCACCCAAACTTCTAACAGAAATCAAATTCCGCTCCAAAACTGGGACATGCATGACCTCCTTTAACACCCATGTGTCACCTGTCTGCAATTTCAGCTTCACTTTTCCTTTGCCAACCATCTGACAAGGCTTACCATCCCCTACACAAATTTCTCCAAAGTCTCCCTGGACATACTCATGAAAAAATTCCCTATGTGGGGATGCATGAAAAGAGGCACTAGAATCTAAAACCCAAGATTCTACTTTATCCAAAGAACATACCAGAGCATCCTGTGCAAGGTAATCCACAACATCTGCTTCTTCTCCATGTCCTTCATGCTGATCTTCACCCGATTTGCAATCTCTCTTTAAGTGTCCTTGCTTTCCACATTTCTAGCAGGTTATTCTGCCATACCTGGACTTGGATCTACTGCCTATCTTCGACCTTGATCTCCCATGCTCTATCTTCTCTCTTTGCCTTCCTCTGCTTTCAACACTCAAAGCATCTCCTGATGATTCACCTGTGCTTTTCCTGCGTATCTCTTCATTCAAGATCACACTCACAACATCATCCACTTTTAAGACTTTTGAAGCAGACACAGTGTTAGAAACTGCCATTACCAAACCTTCCCAACTTTCAGGTAATGAACACAAGATTAAGAGAGCTCTAATTTCATCATCAAATACAATATTGACTGAACTTAACTAGTTTACCAAACCATGGAAATCACTAAGATGGCTATGAATAGATCCACCTTCCAACATTTGCAAATTAAATAAACGCTTCATAAGAAATACCTTATTAGAAGATGAGGGTTTTTCATATAAATTTGCCAAATATTCCATCAACTCCACCATTATCTTACACTGTGATAAGCTGGAAATCACAGATGATGCAAGACTCAATCTAATAGATCCCAGAGCCTTCCGATCAAGAACCTCCCATTCTTCATCCTTCATATTCGAGGGTTTGCAATTAACCCCACCCAACGGTAAGTACAAATCTTTCTGATATAGATAGTCCTCAATCTGCATACTCCACAATTGGTAGTTCTTGCCATTAAACTTTTCCATTCGTAGCTTACTGTCTTCTGCCATTGCTCAACTCCCACTCAAACAGAAACCCTGTGAGTAACCTGTAATCAAAACACACTACCCAAATCTAAACCAATCTGTTAGTATCCCAACCAAAAGCTCTGATACCAATTGTAGGGAAATCCAAGAACAAACACACCTATTATGATTCCTCTTGTTAGGATCTTGCTCCTCAGAAAGAGCACAATATGATTACCAAATATAAGCAATTAAATATGCGGAAATAACCAGAAACACAAGTAACTAGAATTCACCAATAGCACAGAATATGAGAGACAATACACTATCTTCTATTAACACTTTACAGAAAAGAATACTACAAAGAGCCGCCACACTCTTCCACCTTACAGAGGTTTCCCACACCTCAAGTGTACAGTAATTCTTGTTCACATCACTCTCCTACACAAAAAATGGTCCCAACAACCAACTCACACACAGAATTGGTGTTCACCTCTCCAACCAGTCAGTAATAACCCTGCCAGTACACTAAGCACTCTATAGCACTTCAATTTGATCTCTCATGAACCTGCAACCTGCAATTCAATAGACCAAACTTACATGTAGATCCCCTATGAGCTTGCAACAACCTGCAACTCAATGATCTTACAATGGAAGGAACTACCTTGCCTTCCTTTTCAACTCATACTTATACAATACATGCCAATGGGTCTATAAATAGATCCCTAACTTAAACAATAACTTAGACTCTTAATTTAGACAATTATCCTCGCAGCTCAAGACTCTAACTGGTCTTTACATGCAAACACTTCGTTCACTTAACTAACTATCCGTGCAACGAACAGTTTTGGAACACACAGGCGACCGACGCCGGTCCCTGCTTGCCTAGTTTTGCCGACGTCGACCGACTTTCTGCCGTCGCCGGTGGCCTTCTGCACTGGTCACGACCGACGTCGGTCCTGATGCCGACGTCGGTGCTCCTAGATCTCAGCAACCTTCTGTTTCTACTGTTTGCAAAGAGTTGAAGCTTTTAGCTCCACAACCTAACAAAATCCTCTACCATTTATTTTGTTCACATGTCATTCCTATTTTCCACACTATTGTTGATTTATAATATCTTCTACTATAGGGTGAACTACATTAACCTGAGGTCAATTTGGACTATGTAGGTAGTGTTTAATTTTTTAGGCCAATTCAATCACCCCTTTTCCACGTTCTCACTATTTTATGATTAATTCAATCCATGCTCTCATCATTCTACAAGAAATTTAATCCATCATCTCGCCATTTTGTGAGTAACCTAATCCATGCTCTTATCATTTTTTGAGCAACCTAATCCATACTCTCATTGTTTTGAGAGCAAATTAAGCTATGTTCTCACTGTTTTTCAATTTAAAACATTTGGCATCTTGTAATCCTCCATTGAGTTGAGATGCCAAACCCAAAAACAATCTAAAAGACCCTAAAATTTTGAAAATTCCAAAAACAACATATAAATAAAAAAAGTTAAAAAGAAGGGCTTAAAAACTCCACAATAAATATAAAGCCATAAAATACTTGCTTGTTTTCTCATCATGTTTACTAGTGGCCTTCGCTTTATTCTGGATGGTGCGGTTTATTGCATTTATTGGGTGGGAACCCCTTATCCAACCATGATAATTTATAAATTACCACTGTCATTATTTCATTTATACTCCCATTTTTTGGAGAACTACAGTGGCATGAAATCTACATGGTCTATGTAAGTAACGTTAAGATGCATGGGGCATCTCTTACATCTCAACCAATCTTATTTCCATTCTACGTTTCTTGATTTCCATCAACACTCTCCACATTTTATGAGTATAACTTTCCTATTTTATTCTTCTACAATTAAGTCTATTGTCATTATTTTTCTTCTTTCCCACATCCCAGGGAGAACTACATTTAGCCTGAAGTCCATTAGAATATGTAGACAACATCCACTTACAAGGGGCACTTAGAGATAACTCAGCCACCCCTTCCTTTTTCTTCTGTTCCACTTTCTTTCTAGTTACCGTATTGACCTATCAGCTGTCTTCTATAGCTTAGGGGCAAACATTCTATGAGTAACACCTTAATTGTTCACACACATAAATTATTCACTAATTGATTATTTTATGGTGTGTTTTTTTTATGATGATTATTTTTTATTGTTGTTGGTGCATTTCTTTACTTTTCCTATTGAGAAACATGATGCTCTATGTTGTTTTTATTATTGGTTTGGTTTGGTTTGTGTTTGTTTGTTTCCTTTTTCTATTGTCACCTTAACTTAGTCCATTGTGCCAACAGGGTCATCATCATAGTGCTTCCTATCACACAATTGTACTTTAGTCCATCCATTAGCATATGTCAGCATCATCATCATGGTTTTTTATCTTTGGTGCATTGTTTTTAATTATATATTGGATCAGTGTTAGTCTTTATGCACATTGTGGCCTGGTCGTCATGGTGTTTTATATCATGGTGCATATCATTACGTGCTACATAAAAAATCAAATGTTGGGAGCCTCATGGGCATTATTGTAGTAAAATATTTCCTTGTTTATTATCTTCCAACAAATTGATCAATTGCCTAATCATCATTTATAAAAAATGAAAATCTGCCCGATCGGGGCAAACCATTTAGACCAATCAATGATCAAATCTACCCTATTGGGGAACATTATTATCATCAACCAAAACCACCCTCATTGGGGTTAGGTCCATCATCTAGTATTTCTTCTAATTCCAAACCCACAACTTTCACCTTATTTGGGGCAAGTCAAAGAGTGTCACTTATTTTTGGATGTATCCTTCTCACTTCCCCCTACCTTGGGGCTAATTCAATTATATTTTTCTCGAACATTGGAATCAAAACATGAAATCATTAGTTCAAGTGGGTTAATTTTAGCCACATGTTAATTTCTCCCATTTTTGCTTCTTCTTCATTTCAAGGGTCCATCTATTTTAAATCCTTCCCTAACCGATCCCTTGAGGGGGGATCTAGGGCTAATCAAGCACCTTTTGAAGCATCATTTCAAGTTTATAAACTCATAATTTTAAAAGAAAAGGGTGGAGACATCTTTCTTCAAGCATTATCAAATTTCTTCTTAACAACTTTTTCATTATTTGAAAATATGCTATTGTGCCTACTATAACACAATGCCTTCTCAAATAAGGCCAAAATGTAGACACTTCATTATAATCATTTTCATGTCTAAAACTACAATCAAGAGTGACTTTTTGTAATCACATGCAAATTTTACTAAAAATCACCAATGGACCTAATTTACATGCACAACTACCATTTTAACCTAAAATTGCAACATCACATCCCTGATTAGGGTAATGGATTGTATTGCATTATTAATTTTATCTATCACATCCCTAATCTAACTGACCCTTCGTAAGTGTCTTCAAAATACAATTAAGTGAATACTTGATTGGAAAATAGAACATTACAAAAGTTACCATTCTTCTTATTTATTAATTAATCACCTTGATTAATTAGCCTAATCGTTCTTCTAATATAAAATTGCATAGATTTGTAATTAATTATTTTCCTATAAACAAGATTGAAATATTACCTCACATTGGTGATGTCACTCAAGAAAGTTAATGGGAAAGAGGAGTGCAAGTAGGCTCTTACATCTCTCTTACACACTCTTCATATTACACCCATCTTACACACTCCAAGAGGAATAACAATTACACTTTCCTTCCAACATGCCTTCCACACTCCAAAAAGGTCTTAAATGACATATCTTACACATTCTATGTGTGTGATCATGAGTTTATAGACTTATAATTTTAAAAGAGAAGGGTGAAGACATCATTCTTCAAACATTATCAAAAAAAAATTGATGACTTTTTCATTCTTTAAAAAGACTTTACTATGCCTAGTGTCTCAAAACACCTTATCAAATGTGGGAAAAATGTAGACACTTCATTTTAATCACTTTTATGCCTGAAATTTTATAATCAAAAGAGACTTTTTATAATCACATGCAAATTTTATAAGAAATCATCAATGGACCTAATTTACCCGCAAAACTATCATTTTAACCGAAAATCACAATGACACATCCCTAATTAGGGCAATGGATTGTATTGCCTCATTAATCTTATCTAGTGCATCCCTTATCAAATCGACCCTTTGTAAGTTTCTTCACAAGATAATTAAGTGAATACTTGATTGACAAATAGAACATTGTAAAAGTTATAATTCTTCTAATTAATAATTAATCACCTTGATTAATTAGCCCAATCATTCCTCTAATGTAAAATTCAATGAATTTAGAATAAACTATTTTCCTAAAAATAAAATTAAATTATTGCCTCACATTGGTGATGTCACTCAAAAAAGTCAGTGGGAAAGAGGAGTGCAAGCAGGCTCTTACCCCTATCTTACACACTCTTCCTGTTAAACCCCTCTTACACACTCCACGACTCCATTTTCCTTCCAGCATGCCTTCCACACTCCAAAAAGGTCTTAAATGACATGTCTTACACACTCCATGTGTGTGATCATGAGTTTGAGGACTCATCATCCACCATTGATCTTGATCTCAAATCAATGGTTCACAAACATCCAAAAAGTCTATAAATACAAGGGCCTTTGGCCATTATAGATAAGATTTTTCATGCAAACTCACTATGTTGAATTATATAATGATATTTAACCAATTCTCATGCCAAACCAAGCCAAGAATCAAGTGTATAAGGGGACACGTGCTTCTGACACACAAAATCAAACATTTCCAAATAATCCATAGCCTATAAATTGAGCTCAACCTCTTAAAACTAAGTCTCAAGTAAATCTCCTAAGAAGGTATGCATACTATTTTTGTCTTATAACATGCATTTCTTACTTTTTTCCTTATAACTCAACCCAAGGATTAGGCTTGAGATGTTAGTTCTCCAAGTTTGTTTTGATTTCATTCACTAATAGATAGACTAACATCTCTAAGATTTCTAATCTACACAAATTATTATTTGATCTAATTGATCCTAAAACATTCTTTACAAAGTTGCAATTTGCCTCATGATGAATTAATCATGGGTAACAATTGAATAAGATGCATTTCCCTTTTCAGGGATGCCCCAATGCATTTTAGAATGCCATTCCCATTTTTTACTCTAAAATAGGCATGACATAATCTTCCTACAAATAAACAACCAAAGGACACGAGAAGAGGTGAGGACTCACATCAATCATAAACACACATGTAATCCTTGCCACTGCCACCATTCCATAATCGGGTGCATGCAATTAATTAAGAGGTCAAAATCACTATTCATTCAACTAAGGTCTACCAAACCCATTCGTTGGGTTGTGCCAAAGATTATTGCGTTATGACATTGAGATGATTGTCAATTTAAACCTAGGTCATAGATGATGTAATTGACATCCACGTGGCTATTTTAGCAGGCCCAAGGTCATGCTAGATTATTTTGAGCTCTCAGGGACCTTTCTTGCCACATGGTGTCCTCTCACTTACCTACTAAATTGACAAACTTTTGCATTTGCACCTACAACTCTAAGACTGTAGACCGTTAGGATGATGTCACGTGGCAACATCCTGGTAGCCTTCTAGCCTGAAGAATCTACTCTTTGTATAGACTTTGATGAGATTATGCATTATCAATATGATGCCATGTGGTGACATCCTATAGCCCATTTATCTTAGAATTAAGCTCCTTGTATGATCATCTATGAGATCATGGGTGATCGGGATAATGCAATGTGGTAACATCGTTGCTACCCCAAAGGCAAGCTTCTTGTGTTGAGTTATGGAGCTAAAAGCTTCATTGAATGTGCAAATGTGGAGGTTATTGGGTTACACAGTAATCGACATCGGTCAGAGCCAACCAACATCAGTTAAGGGTCGACCGACATTGGTTATCTTCAGCTACACAGTAACTGGCATTGGTTATGGTCGGCCGGCATCAGTCAGACAAGAATCGACATCGGTCACCTGTGTGTTTCCAAAACTGTTCTAATTTTAGATGAATAGTTAGTTTGCATGTAAAGACTAATTTTAGTCTTGAGTCTGTGTTTCTAATTATTGTTTATTTTGGATTCTATTTAAGAGACCCATGGGGCTGTATTGTAATGTAAGCAAGATCAACTAGATCTGCTAGGTGCAAGATCAATTAGATCTGCAAGGTGTAAGATCAAGAAGATCTACTGGAGGGAACAACTCAATTGTTGAGTTGGTTGTAATTGATAGAGAGATAACTCTTGAGGGAGAATTATTGTACATCTACAAGGTGTGAGGAGAAAGAGATTTCTTCATTGTATTTCCTTCTGGAAGAGTTTAATACAAGATTGTATTGTTTCTCGTATCTCCTATTCTTTGTTGTTTCTGATTTCTAGTTACATATTACTTCTGGTTCAATTTCGTGTTTAGTTGCTTATACAAAAGTAATCAATTGTCTTGTAAGATCTTGACAAGTGGTATCAGAGCTATGTGTATACACTAACAATTGGTATCAGAGCCAGGTTCATCAGAGCGGGTTAGTGTTTGTTGATTACAGATTCACTCACAGGGGTTTCTGTTTGAGTGGGAGTAAAGCAATGGCAAAAGAAAGTAAACTAAGAATGGAGAAATTCAATGGCAAGAATTATCAATTATGGAGGATGCAGATTGAAGATTATATGTATCAGAAAGATCTGTACTTACCATTGGGTGGGATTTCAAGTAAGCCCACAAATATGAAAGATGAAAAATGGAATGTTCTTGATAGAAAGGTTCTTAGATCTATAAAGTTGAGCCTGGCATCTTCTATGGTTTCCAACTTATCACAGGCAAAGACAACGGTAGAGTTAATAGATTCTTTGGCAAATTTATATGAAAAACCCTCAGCTTTGAATAAGGTATATCTTATGAAGCAATTAATTAATTTGTAAATGCAGGAAGGTGGATCAGTATCTAGTCATCTTAATGATTTCCATGAATTAGTAAATCAGTCAAATTTAGTCAAAATAGTTTTTGATGATGAAATTAAGGCTCTCTTAATCTTATGCTCTTTACCTAAAAGTTGGCATAGTTTGGTAATGGTAGTTAGTAATACTGCATCTACTTCAAATATCTTGAAAGTTGATGATGTTGTTAGTGTAATCTTGAATGAAGAAATTCACAAGAAAAGCACAAGAGAAACATCAGGTAATGCTTTAAGTGTTGAAAGCAAGGGATGGCAAACAGAGAAGGGCAAGCAAGGGAAATCAAGGTCAAAGATAGGAAGTATATCCAAATCTAGAAATGGAAGAATAACCTGCTGGAATTGTGGAAAGAAAGGGCATGCAAAGAAAGATTGTTGGTTGAAAGAAAATCAGCATGAAGGTAATAAAGAAGCAAATGATGCAGGTATTGTTGCACAAGATGCTTTTATATTTTCCTTGGATAAAGTAGAATCATGGGTTTTAGATTCTGGTGCCTCTTTACATGCAACCCCAAATAGAGAAATTTTCAATGATTATGTCCATGGAGACTTTCAAAAAGTTTATTTAGGGGATGATGAGCCTTGTAAAATTGTTGGCAAAGGAAAAGTGCAGTTGAAATTGCAGAATGGCAACACATGGGTGTTGAAGGATGTCATGCATGTACCCATCTTGAAGAGAAATCTGATTTTTGCAGAAAAGTTGGGTGATGAGGGTTGCACAGTAACTCTACAGCTGAATCTTGGAAAGTTTTCAAGGGTGCACTTGTATTAGCAAGAGGTAAGAAAGTAGGTACACTTTATCTATCTACTTGTATTACTGATTATTCTCCTTCTGTTTTATCTACTTCAGATGTAGATGCAAAGTTGTGGCACTGTAGGCTTGGTCACATGAGTGAGAAGGGAATGAATGTTTTTAAGTCAAAAGGTAAGCTTTCAGATTTGATAGATCTAGATTTCTGTGAGCATTGTATTTTTGGGAAACAGGAGAAAGTGAGGTTTCTCAAGACTGGGTCAACAAAGAAGAATTACAAGTTGGAGCTTGTTCACACAGACGTGTGGGGACCAGCTCAGGGAGCTTCTATTGGAGGATCACAGTATTATGTTTCTTTCATTGATGATGCTACAAGAAAGGTATGAGTTTATTGCATAAAGAGAAAATCTGATGTTTTTGACACATTTAAGAAATGGAAAGCCTTAGTTTTTAAGGAGAAGGTGATGGACAGTGATCATCTCAAGAGGCTGAATAATTCTGAGCAGGGCAATCTTGATTTGGAAAAGGTTATGTTCTAAAATGAGCTCGCAGGTAAAAATCATCACTCACTAGAAAACATAGACACCAACATCGGTCAGGTAGAGATCAACGTTGATCAGGCAGGAACCAACGTCGATCAGGTGAAGACCAAAGTCGGTGATGTCAGGCAGGTAAAAATTAACATCGGTTAGATGGCAACCGACGTCGGTCAGGTCGGGTGTAGACCGAGAGATGACTGGGATCGGTCACTGTCAGGAAATTTGGGCAGACAACAAGTTGTCAATGAGTCTCAAACACCCATGAGGAGGTCTGAAAGGGTAAGAAAACCTCCAATTCATTATTCCCCTTCTTTATACTACTTGTTGCTCACTGATGGTGGAGAACCAGGAAGTTTTGAAGAGGCAATGTAGGTAGAATCTAGGAAATAGTGGGAGCATGGCATGAATGAGGAAATTGATTCCTTGAATGAGAACCAAATGTGGGATTTGGTTGAGTTGCCAGTCGAAAAGAAAGCACTAAAAAACAAATGGATATACAGGTTAAAGGAATGAGAGAATGGACAAGTGAGACATAAGGCCAGGTTATATGGTCTTGAGCAAGCTCCAAGATAGTGGTATTTGAGGTTTGACAGGTTTATGACAGAGCATGGCTTTAGCCAATGTCAATCTGACCATTGTGTTTATTTTACCAGATTGGATAATAATAGCTACATTATCTTGTTATTGTATGTAGATGATATGCTTATTACAGGTTCACACATCCAGGGAATTACTAAGCTAAAGGTAAAATTAGCTCAGACATTTGCCATGAAGGATTTAGGAGCAAAAATCCTAGGCATGAGTATTTCTAGAGACAGGAAAAATCACAGGTTGATTTTGTCTCAAGAGGATTATGTGAATAAGGTGTTGGAGAGGTTCAATTTGCAGGATCCAAAATTGATAAGCACACCTATGGCTGGACAGTTCAAGTTAAAAAAATAACAGTGTTCTAAATCACATGATGAGGTTGAGTACTTGGTATGTACTAGACCTGATATTGCCCAAGCAGTGGGAGTTGTCAGCAAGTTTATGTCCAATCTAGGAAAGGAACACTGGAAAGTAGTTTAGTGGATTCTCAGATATCTGAGAGGGACCAGCAGTAGGTATTTATGCTATGAAGGGTCAAACACTTCTCTACATGGGTATGTAGATTCGGATATGGCAGGTGACTTGGATGGTAGAAGAAGCACCACAGGATATGTGTTCACTGTTGGTGGAACGGCGGTTAGCTGGATTTCAAAGTTGCAAAAGGTTGTTGCCTTGTCTACTACAGAGGCTAGCAAGGAAATGATTTGGATGACTCGATTCATGGAAGAGTTGGGAAAGGAGCAAGAGAGTTGCAGATTGTACAATGATAGTCAAAGTGCAATTCATTTGGCAAAGGATTCAGCCTTTCATTCAAAAACCAAACATATACAGCTTAGGTACCACTTCATTGGAGGATGGTCAGTTGAAGCTAGAAAAGATCCATACAGAAAAGAACCCTGCTGATATGTTAACAAAGCCGATAACAAAGGAGAAGTTGAATCTTCATTCAACTTTTGTTGGTCTTCAATATTGAAATTGAAGATGGAGAAACAAGCCAGAAACAAATTAGAAGATGTTGTACAGGTACAGATGCAGCTATTTATCTCCAAGTGGGAGATTGTTGAGTTGTGGAGCTAAAAGCTTCACTAAATGTGCAAATATGGAGGTTTTTGGGTTACACAGTAACCGACATCAGTCAGAGCCAACGACATCAGTTAGGGGTCAACCAACATCGGTTATCTTTAGTTACAAAGTAACCGGTATCGATTATGGTCGGCCGGCATCGATCAGACAGGAACCGACATCGGTCACCTGTGTGTTTCCAGAACTGTTCTAATTTTAGACGAATAGTTAGTTTGCATGTAAAGACTAATTTTAGTTTTGAGTCTACGTTTCTAATTATTGTTTGTTTTGGGTTCTATTTAAGAGACCCATGGGGCTGTATTGTAATGTAAGCAAGATCAATTAGATCTGCAGGGTGTAAGATCAATTAGATCTGCAAGGTGCAAGATCAAGAAGATTTGTTGGAGGGAACAACTCAATTGTTGAGTTGGTTGTAATTGATAGAGAGAGAGAACTCTTGAGGGAGAATTATTGTACATCTACGAGGTGTGAGGAGAAAGAGATTTCTTCATTGTATTTCCTTCTGGAAGAGTTTAATACAAGATTGTATTATTTCTCGTATCTCCTATTCTTTATTATTTCTGATTTCTAGTTACTTATTACCTCTGGTTCAATTTCGTGTTTAGTTGCTTATACAAAAGTAATCAATTGTCTTGTAAGATCCTGACATCTTGTACGATCATCTCCAAGATCAAAGGTTGTTAGGATGATACCATGTGGCAACATCTTACATGACCACTAGCTTAGTGGAAACCTTCTTGTATGATCATCTCCTAGATTGTAGGTCATCAAGATGATGCCATGTGGAAAAATCCCACTAGTTGTTAGCCCGATGTTGACCATACAATAGTCCAAGCTGACATCATTCTTGAGATAACAGGATGATGACACAAGGCTTCCTCTGAATCACTTCATAAAAACGTTATGAAATTAACTAAGGCAAAATTTACAAAATATAATCAAAGCAATTAAATACCTAAGGTAAAAATCTATGAAGAGAAGCCCAAACAAAATTTGGATAAGTTAAAACACTGTACAAGGTAGCTCAACTAAAATCTAAAGGCTAAGGCAATTAATTAAATGCCTACATTAATTGTTGATGACTACAAGGTCTAGATGGGGTCTATGCTTTTTCGAAAGAGAGTTGTTAGGCTAAGTCAAAATGTTGCATAAGAAAACTATGCAAGGAAACTCATCAAGTGGTTCAGGCAAAATGTTATGAAAAGAAACATGCCAAATGGTTATGACTAAGATGAAGGTAAAACTAGGTGTGATTAAAATCATAAATCAATCAAGGCTAGATCTAGAATAAAACTCAAAGATGACTCAAAGAGTTAGGACTCGACTAAGGCAATAGAAATGCATGCACAAGTTACTGCCAACTGCTCAAACCAAACAGAGTCTTCCTTTCTCAGAATATATTCTGCTAAGCTAAGTTTTCATCATAAAAATGATAGCCTTGACACTAAACCAATATTCTCATTGGTTTAGTCAATAAATGGAATTCAAGAAAAGGTTCTCTAAGATTTGAAGGGTATTGCATTGACCAAGGAAATAATTGATTTATTCAAATTATACCTTTGATTGGGTAATGGCTTGTAGGCTAATCCATTCATTAAATTAGAAATAAAAAATAAGAGATTTACTGACAAGTAAAACCTCAACATCAAAGGGTTGGTCTGCAAGACCTTATTAAATCATTAAGTCTTAGCAATGGCGACCTCAATCCAACATAAAGGCTTCATGCCTAGATATAATTATAATAGTAGAGCTAAGCTTCTCTTAAAATTCTTTTATTACCAAAGGTTTGGTTTTTAGAGGGTTCTAACAAGAAACTAATTGACTGTTATCACTTCTAAGAATACCTTTCACCAGGCAATAGCTTAACTAGAAAACATCAAAGTGCAGTTTATTTGACATGTTATATTTTTATTCCCAAAAATTGATTGCAAAGTTATATATATGAGTTATACTTAGTTTCAAATAAGTTCAAGTTCATTAACCCATCATATTCTGATTATAAAGAGAGGCATAATGCTTAATGAACAAGCCACTCAAGACAAAGATTTAAGCAAAGAAATCAATCTGTCAAATTATTAAAAAGTGCCATAAAGGTTAAATACTTTTATACATCTAGCATCCTTCCCAAGGTCCTAAAAACCAGCCATCCTTAATCAATCCCATCTTAGTTTAATAAGGAAATTCATTAGAATTGTAACATAAGTCTTTACCCATAACAGGGTCATTATACAACATTTATCTTTTGCACAATTCATCCAAAAAGTCTTGATCCTTAATAACATTAATAATACATAAGATTTCATCCATTTATTTACATAAGCGACAAGCACATCTCTAGGCTTATTTAAGTAATGGAGGACCGATCAGTACTCAACGATGTTATTCACCCGCTCCCAAGCATTTATTGGCCATAAGAAGGATGGCTCACCACCCAACCTTTTGTCATCATGAAGATACTACTCTAGATACCCCCAAGCTTTAGAATCCCAACTTTGAGCATGTTTATATCACTTGGTAAATGCAAGGGTGGATATCTAAGCCTGGGTATCTTAAATAAGGGAATGACGATGCACCATATACAGTCTTATTCTTAGTTCTTACCCAAAGAGACTCTCAGTCTCAAATACAAAGAAAAGAAGCATTCAAGTAAAATTAAACATTCAAAAATATAAAATTTATCAAACAAGCTTTCATAGCATAACAAGGCTCGCTGATTGATTGAAGTAGCAAGAGGATTCCTCACTCTATGACTTTCTTAAAATGGTCATGGGAGAGTCGAACAACCTTATACCATGCCCAATGTAGGAGGAATTTGATGAAATACCATCATGACATTGATGGAAGTGTCAAACAACCTACTACCATGCCCAACACAGGAGGACTTTGAAATGCCACCATCATGAAAGAGATGTTCACAATTTACCATCACCTTATGTCACAACAACATCAATATATTCACATAAGAAAGCAGAAACCATTTCATTCAATTAATGAGGAACAACCTATTCAAAACCCTCAAATGGGCAAGCACTACATGGTAGCTAATGCACAACCATGGACAAGACAAAAAAATAAGAAGAATAAACCAAGTGGCCTTATTTTCCTGAAAGTAAAAGAATAAATAGAGAACATTATCATTTCATTCTAAAGAAACAACACAAAACATAAGTTAATAATAAACCCACCTATCGACTCCATGACCACCTAGGCACTATCTTATAGTTGTCTAGACTCGACTCTCCTAACTAGTTGTCCCTACTTACTGCTATCTTATGCTCGGTCTAGCTACTTTGAAATTGGCCAAAAGTCCTCAACTAAGGGAGTTTGAATCCTATATATAGTCATTCCATAATCAACCAACCAACAACCACTTTTCAACCCATGCCTCATTAAGGGACTTTTTTTTCTATGGTTGCTTCACAAATTTGCTTACCTCTTTTCCCACTAGATTCAAGTCTTAGGCAATTAATGGAAGATTTATCAATCAACCAATAGATAGTTTAGACATTGGTTGCAAGATCTAAAGGCTAGGTGATATCAAGTTTCACCAACCAAGATTAAAGGTTGGACGCCTAATCAAATGCTACATCAACAAAGTTGACAGACTAGGTAATTGATTACTTAATACAAGTCTAAGAAGGGTTAAAGTTATTTTATTTATATAACTGTTGACGCTGGAAAGTGCACCCAGCGGCAGGAACACGGATTCCTGCCTTCTCCCCGCAACATGGAAACCCCTCTCTCGCCTGTGGGACGGCGAAGCAGGAGAGGAGAGTCTCTAGATATGGGCTAGTTCCCTCTGATGTATCTTGTTTGTTTCAGGTAATGCAAAATATGGATATATAGGTATACACTTGGGGGGGTGAAAAGAGAAAGAGAAAAGCTTGAAAACAAACAGCCTACTCTAAAGGAGGTGATACACCAAAAACATGAGTGACCTTCCAGATCCACTCTCAGAATCAGGGGAAATGCAAGTATACTCTACATATCTGGTAGAGGGATCAGGCTGCTAAGACAAAGGGGGAGGCTATAATGGAAAATACGTCACAGAGGTTTACCGAGGTGCTGTGGAATGCACACTTGCAAGCAACTTACTTTGTTCTGTCCTTCTCAAGTATTGCTCTTCTCCTTTCAGCTGTAGCACCGGTCCCTGTAGATAGTTGGTCTGTTGGTATTACCTGTGAAAGCATGGAAGATAATGACTAAACACAGATAGTACTCAGGGCATACACAGCAAATCAATCCAAGATGGAGGTAAAAACTGTATTTTTATTGATTCAAGTGGGAAATTTGCAGAGCAGTGCTCTTTACAAAAGTCAGGAAGATCATCCCTAGAAAATGACTAAGTCCTTGTATTTATAGCAGAAGAGCCAAGAGAAGTCTCATTGAAAAGTGTGAAAAACACTATTGATGACGTCACAAGTCTGCCAAGACCATGCTGGTTGCCTCGTTTTGCATGCTGGTCTTCTCCTCTGGCGGCTGGGCGGGTTTTTTCTTGTGCACTGTAGGGGAATTTTGCCGCCCTTATAGTGGGCGGCGATTTTGCCGCCCTTTGCATGAACTTCATGTAGGAATATCTACCGACGTCGGCCGATAATCTGCCGATGGCGGCAATCTTGCCGACGTCGATTACAAGCTGCCGACGTCGGTAGAGTTATACTCTGCGCGGCAATTTTTCTTTCCCCGCCATGGGGCGGGGTTTTCCATTTCACCGCCATGGGACGGGGTTTTTCATTTCACCGCCATGGGGCGGGGTTTTTCATTTCACCGCCATGGGCGGGCTTTTCTGGTTTTTGTGCCTGCCTTTGTGCTGCCGACGTCGGTGATTCTGCCGACGTTGGTCTCTGTAAGGTGCCGATGATGGCAATATTGCCGACGTTGGCCGACGTCTTTGCTTTTCTTTGTGTTGTGGGCGGCGAATTTGCCGCCCTCTATATTTTCTTCGTAGACGGGCTCATTTTACCCGCCCTTGTAGTGGGCGGCGAATCTGCCGCCCTCTGCATTTTTTCTGCCTCTTTTTTGACTAAGTGTCGAACACTCCGTTTTTTCCCCCCTTCTTCTCTTGCGGACGTCTGAAGACTCTGTCCTTCGCTGCCTATTCTCTGCAACGGCGCTGTCAAGACCTGAAAGTGGACCTTGCAACCTGAAATGACTGGGCCTGTGAAGCAGGTGTAGGAGGTGATCGAGATTTTGCCTGAGGGGCAAAATTGGGTCAACATTGAGGATAGATTCATGATTGGCTTTGCCATGCTAGAAGACATGAAGCGGCAAGTAATTAAGATACGATAACACCTAGAGATTACTAGGGATCAATAGAAGAAATATGTAGATGCGAAAAGAATTGATCGATATTCTAATGTTGATGATAAAGTTTTCTTAAGGGTGAGAACTAAGAAGAGCCCCACCCATTATGCAAAGGGTTTGAAGTTGGCACCTCATTTTGTAGGGCCATTTGAAATCTTAGAGACTATTGGCCCAGTTGCTTGTCAACCAGCCTTACCACCTATCCTAGCTCATGTTCATTATTTTTTTCATGTTTCTATTTTGAGATAGTATATTATTGATATTTTTCATGTTTTGGATTAGATGAGCTTGCAGGTCAAGATCGATGAGGCTTTAATTTTGGAGCCTACCAAGATTTTAGCACGTAGAACACTAGCTCTTCAAGTTAGAGACTTAGATCAGGTCAAGGTCTAGTGGGACAAATATAATGAATCAACAACAACTTGGGAAGATGTTGTACCTTTGAGGATTCAGTATCCTCATCTCTTTTAGTGAATTCTAGGCATCAGTCTGCATAAGGGGAGGAGGATGTAAGGCCCTATTTTGCATAGTGCTTATCTTTGACAAAGATGACTGTGAAATTATGACTTATATGTCATGATTATCAAATTATGTTGTTAAGTTACATTTAATTGAGGTGTGTAAATATTTTTATAAAGGCTTTCATGTGTTGGGAACCATGAGAAAGACCTATTATTAATCATGTTTTTGATTGCTTACTTATGAAAGGGTGATGCTTATGTTTTCTTCATATAAATGTTGCTTTATGAACTACGATTATGTCTGTGAAATATGCTAACTTAAATCTTGTTTGAATCATTGATCCTAAGCTCATGAATTAGTAATTCATGTGTACAAGGTCATGATAACCTAACCATGAGGATGCTTGTATATTTTGATATGTTAATTGTTCATATTGATTGAAGTGTCGTGTTTGATTAAATCTTGTAGCTTCAACTATTAGGTTAGAGGATTTTGATGTGTGCATTGAGTATTCAAGAATAGGAAAAAGGGCCAATGAAGGAAAGAGACTATGCCAAGCATAAGTCTGCATAAGGAGAGGGGGATGTAAGGCCCTATTTTGCATAGTGCTTATCTTTAACAAAGATGACTGTGAAATTATGACTTATATGTTATGATTATCGAATTATGTTGTTAAGTTACATTTAATTGAGGTGTGTAAATATTTTTATAAAGGCTTTCATGTGTTGGGAACCATGAGAAAGACCTATTATTAATCATGTTTTTGATTGCTTACTTATGAAAGGGTGATGCTTATGTTTTCTTCATATAAATGTTGCTTTATGAACTACGATTATGTCTATGAAATATGTTGACTTAAATCTTATTTGAATCATTGATCCTAAGCTCATGAATTAACAATTCCTGTGTACAAGGTTATGATAACCTAACCATGAGGATGCTTGTATATTTTGATATGTTAATTGTTGATATTGATTGAAGTGTCATGTTTAATTAAATCTTATAGCTTCGACTATTAGGTTAGAGGATTTTGATGTGTACATTGAGTATGCAAGAATAGGAAAAAGGGCTAATGAAGGAAAGAGACTATGCCAAGCATGGTTATTGTTGACCCAATTTTGCCCCTCAGGCAAAATATCGGTCACCTCCTACACCTGCTTCGCAGGCCCAGTCATTTCAGGTTGCAAGGTCCACTTTCAGGTCTTAACAGTGCCGTTGCAGAGAATAGGCAGTGAAGGACAGAGTCTTCAGACGTCCGAAAGAGAAGAAGGGGGAAAAAAATGGAGTGTTCGACACTTAGTCAAAAAAGAGGCAGAAAAAATGCAGAGGGCGGCAGATTCACCGCCCACTACAAGGGCGGGTAAAATGAGCCCGTCTACGAAGAAAATGCAGAGGGCGGCAAATTCACCGCCCACAACACAAAGAAAAGCAAAGACGTCGATCGACGTCGGCAATACTGCCGTCGTCAGCACCTTACAGAGACCGACGTCGGTAGAATCGCCGACGTCGGCAGCACAAAGGCAGGCACAAAAACCAGAAAAGCCCGCCCATGGCGGTGAAATGAAAAACCCCGCCCCATGGCGGTGAAATGAAAAACCCCGCCCCATGGCGGTGAAATGGAAAACCCCGCCCCATGGCGGGGAAAGAGAAATTGCCGTGCAGAGTATAACTCTACTGACGTCGGCAGCTTGTAACCGACATCGGCAAGATTGCCGCCGTCGGCAGATTATCGGCTGACGTCGGTAGATATTCCTACATGAAGTTCATGCAAAGGGCGGCAAAATTGCCACCCACTATAAGGGCGGAAAAATTCCCCTGCAGTGCACAAGAAAAAACCTGCCCAGTCGCCAGAGGAGAAGACTAGCACGCAAAACGAGGCAACTAGCATGGTCTTGGCAGACTTGTGACGTCATCAATAGTGTTTTTCACACTTTTCAATGAGACTTCTCTTGGCTCTTCTGCTATAAATACAAGGACTTAGTCATTTTCTAGGGATAATCTTCCTGACTTTTGTAAAGAGCACTGCTCTGCAAATTTCCCACCTGAATCAATAAAAATACAGTTTTTACCTCCATCTTGGATTGATTTGCTGTGTATGCCCTGAGTACTATCTGTGTTTAGTCATTATCTTCCATGCTTTCACAGGTAATACCAACAGACCAACTATCTACAGGGACCGGTGCTACAGCTGAAAGGAGAAGAGCAATGCTTGAGAAGGACAGAACAGAGTAAGTTGCTTGCAAGTGTGCATTCCACAGCACCTCGGTAAACCTCTGTGACGTATTTTCTATTATAGCCTCCCCCTTTGTCTTAGCAGCCTGATCCCTCTACCAGATGTGTAGAGTATACTTGCATTTCCCCTGATTCTAAGAGTGGATCTGGAAGGTCACTCATGTTTTTGGTGTATCACCTCCTTTAGAGTAGGCTGTTTGTTTTCAAGCTTTTCTCTTTCTCTTTTCACCCCCCCCAAGTGTATACCTATATATCCATATTTTGCATTACCTGAAACAAACAAGATACATCAGAGGGAACTAGCCCATATCTAGAGACTCTCCTCTCCTGCTTCGCCGTCCCACAGGCGAGAGAGGGGTTTCCATGTTGCGAGGAGAGGGTAGGAATCCGTGTTCCTGCCGCTGGGTGCACTTTCCAGCATCAACAGTTTTGGCACGCCCGGTGGGACTGCATTTTATCAAAGTTTCTAACACAGTAGTATTTCAGGATTGATGTTGGTCCTGCTACAGTGATTTTCAAAGATTTCCAGCATCTGGCGACTCCACTGGTAAGAGCTCAATTTTTTTTTTAAAGACCAGTTACTTAACTTCTATGCCAAAAGTTACCACCAGGTCAGCTTCAAGAAGGGTCCCCTTTGAGTTCGTTGAACTACCTTTAAACTCCGCTAAAAGACTCAGGTTTGGAACAACTCGCCCTTATCCACTGATAAATCCTCCTAGACCTGTTGCTAGGAACACCAACCCAGCTCAGCCACAAATACAACCTGTTCCAGCCATGGCCTTGCCTTTTGCAGCTTTTCGTGGTGAAAGCCCTTTAAACCTCCCACGCTATGATCCGATCCCCGGAACAGCTCTAAAAAATGTGCCTTTTTTTGATGGAGTGGGAACTATTACAGTTGTTGAGCATATAAAAAATATTGCCAACCTTTGCAATATTCATAATATAACAGAAGAAAATATTGCCATCAGACTGTTAGCCTTGTCTCTGAAAGGAAAAGCTCTCGACTGGTACGGCACCTTGCCTGTGAATTCCATACATTCTTGGAACGAATTGGGCACTCGTTTAACTGATCGTTTTGGGGAAAAAAGTGATGGCCTCTCTCTTGCTGAGCAGCTGACGACTATAAAAAGAGCTCCGCATGAATATATGCAGGACTTTAATACGCGGTTTCAAAAGACTTGGGATAGAATTCCCATCCTGGTAAGGCCGACCCCCAGCTACGCTTTCTTGTACTATCTAAAAGCATTAAATAGTGACATTGCTATGATGATTCAATCTATGGGGGGACACATACTGCCAGCTGCGTATGACATAGCCATTACGGCCGAAAATTGTTTGATTCAAGCTGGGAAAATCGCCCCTAGACCTCACATGCCACTTTTCCCAGAACCGCTGCCCCCAATTCAAGCAGTCTCTCCTACAATTGCCCTCTACCTGTCATTGAGAAGCCAACTGTTGTTCCATCCAATGAATTAAGTGAAGTTAAAGGCCTGTTGCAGAGCATGTCAAATGAACTTGTTGCCCTTAAAAGGCAGCAAGCTCAAAGCCACAAGCCAAACCAGAGTTATCAAAATTATGGCCATGCCCCTAGACCCCCCTTTCAAAATTATAACCAAGGTCAGGGGCAGCTCACTACAACTAGGCCTTATCAAAATTATAACTCAGGCCCTCCTTCGTCATCTAAAGCCATGGTACCTACACAGAACAATCTAGTGCAGGAGCAGCCAGGTTGTTCAAACATGGGACAAGGTCAAGAGCAAGCTGTCCACCCGAATGACATGATGAATTTTTTCCAGAATTCAAAAAATCAGGGTGTTGTTTTTTCTCAATTTTTTGAGTTCCCAGCTCAAACCAACACAAGCAACAATCAAACTTAGCCGGATTCTAACCTGATAAATCACGAAGAGGGCGAGCTCTGTGCAATTAATCATGGGGGCGCTGCAGGCAATCATGCTGATTGCGTTGCGGCTAATATGAGATTTAAAAGAAGAGCAGTTGGAGAAGTGCAGGCTTCCCCTCGGGCAGCAGCGAATCCTCCACCACACCCTTTTCAAAAGGCCCCAATTTCTGGTGAACCATCTGTACCCCCAGCTCCTCAGTCTAAAGCTCCAGCCGGGATCAGCCCAAAGGAAAACGCGAAAGGAGTCAGTCCCCAAGTTAATATAGTTGATCAAATGAAGAAATTGCATGTGAGCATTTCTCTATGGGATTCATTGTCTCTTCCGGGACAAAAGGAGGTATTGAAGAAAGAATTGAATGAGCTAGATCGCCAGGCCATCCCAACAGACACTAATAACGTCCTAATGATGAATGGGCAGCTTTCTGCTCCAGGTCAGGTAAGGAAAGAAGAAAAGACTCCCCCTTTTTATGTATCTTTGATCATAGGAGATTTCTTAGTACATAATTGCATAATTGATAGCGGGGCCAGCACTTCAGTAATGCCTAAATGCATTGCTGATAAGATGGGGTTAAAGTACAAAGCAATGAACAAAGGAGTCTTGCAACTAGATGGGACACCCGCAAAGACAGTCGGAGTCCTGAAAGGATTGAGTTTAACATTGCATGCCTGCCCGACATTCTCAATCCCTCAAGATATAGTGGTAGCAGACGTTCCTCCATATTTTGCAATCTGTTTGTCTAGGGACTTTACGTCCAAGATAGGTGGTTATCTAGCAGCAAATTGGTCATACCTAGTTTTTAGAACCAAGTATGGGACCAAAGTGAAAATTGAATCCGAGCCACTCTATAAGGACCACCTAGAGTCCTATTCACCCAAGGCAGCGAATGTCAGTTATACTATCATTGATCCAGAAGACTCTCAAACAGACAAGTCCTCATCTTCTGCTCTTGAAGGAGTCGCAGATCTACTCTTGGATGAGTGGGGAAGCGATAACTTTGAACACGATCCTTATAAGTTTATTGAGGAGGCAGACCTTGGCGTCTATTGCTTGCATGAAGAGAGTGCCGTCATGCCCAATATAATGAAAGAAAACAAAGAAGATCTTGGCCTGTGGCAGCTATATTTCGACGGTTCCAGAAGCAAACTGGGCGTTGGTGGTGGGGTAATGTTAGTCTCCCCTTCTGAAGAAAGGTACTTTTCAGCTTTTCGTTTCCATTTCTCTTGCACATGTAACGTTGCATAATATGAGTCTTTGATTCACGAACTTGAGTGGGCAAGAAAGAGAGGGATCAAAAAATTGCAAATCCTGGGGGACAGTGAACTAATAGTGAACCAAATCAGAGGCCTGAACCTGACCAAGAACTCCTTACTGAAATCTTACAAGCAAAGAGTCTGGGACTTGATGGAGGATTTTCTTGCTCTTAACATTACCTCTATCCCCAGGGAACAGAATAAGCAGGCTGACAGATTGGCAGTTGTTGGTGCCCAATTTGATGTTTCAAAAGAGATAAGCAGGGGTTGTAGTTCGCGCCATTTAAAAGTGGTGGTACGGCCTTCAATTTCAAACAATGTTACAAATTGGCAGGTCTTCAAAAGTGACCAACAAATAGCCCTTTTCCTAAAGAAGGAAGCTGAATTTGCGGTCCACAATCAGGCAAAATTGCAGCAGCAATATGGAAATCAAATTGTTCAATTGAAGAACAATAAACTCCCTAAGGGTCTGATCACACTTGAAAGTATTTTCAACAGAGAGGACCAACTAAGAGATGACAAAGCATGCATCACTACCAAAGAGGAGAATTATGAAAAAGTGGAAATCTTCAAGGATAAGTTGTTGGTGCTTGGCAAGGTCTGCACGTTTCAAGAAAGACAAGCTCTCATTCTGCTGTGCCAGGAGTTCGCTGATATTTTTGCCTGGAATTATAGCGACTTGAAAGGCTTCGATCCAAGGCTCGCCCAACACACCATTGAATTAGATGAAGGCGCAAAACCAGTCACACAAAAGCAGAGACCTGTTAACCCGATGGTCGAGCTCCTTATACAGAAAGAATTGGCCAAGTTGATTGAGTCCGGCATTATATTTCTGATCAAACATTCCTCATGGTTGGCTAATTTGGTTCCAGTTAGAAAGAAAAATGGGGAGATCAGGTTGTGTGTCGACTTTAGAGACCTTAATAAAGTCTCTTTAAAAGATCATTATCCCCTTCCAAACATGGAGCAGATCCTTCAAAAGGTAATTGGTTCCGAACGCTTCTCCCTCCTGGATGGCTATTCGGGATATAATCAGATTCTGGTGCGTGACTGTGACCAATACAAAACAACCTTCACCATTAAGTGGGGAACGTTCGCCTACCAGAAGATGCCTTTTGGGCTATCCAATGCTGGTGCTACTTTCCAGTGAGCCATGGACATGGCTTTCAGTGGTTTGATAAATAGGAACGTGCTGATGTACCTCGATGATATAACGGTTTTCTCCAAAGAGGCAGGACATCATATGAAGCACCTCAGGGAGATTTTTGAAAGGTGCAGGGAATTTGGCATCTCCCTAAATCCAAAGAAATGTGTATTCGCGGTTCATGAGGGGAAACTTCTTGGCCACATTCTGTCCAAGGAAGGTTTGTCTATTGACCAAGAGAGAGAGTCCGCTCCATTTTGGAGATGTCCCTACCGAAGCACAAGAAAGCCCTGCAGAGTTTCTTTGGCCGCATAAATTTCATTCGGAGGTTCATTTCAAACTTTGCTGAAATAGTTAAAACCCTAACCTCCTTGCTAAAGAAGGGTGAAGAATTCAAATGGACAACGCCAAGAAAGGATAGCTTTGAAGCTATCAAACAGGCTTTGACCCAGGCTCCCGCTCTGATCAGCCCCGACTTCAATAAAGACCTCAATCTCTATACCTTCAATAACGGAGAAGTAATATCTGCCATGCTTACCCAAGCAAACAGTGATGACCTCGAGCAACCACTCACCTTTTTCAGCCAAGGGTTAGAGGACTTCGAAACCAGGTACACCTATGTAGAGAAGCAAGTCTTGGCAGTAGTGCGCAGCCTGAAGAAATTCAGATATATGTTGTCGAACAGCAGAATCCATCTCATGGTTCCACATCCTGGCGTCAAGGATTTCTTGACCAATCGAGACTTAAACGAGAAAAGAGCGGGATGGATCACCAAGGTAATGGAGTACGACATAGACATCAAAATCACCAAGTTGGTTAGAGGAAGGGGCCTGTGTGAACAGCTAGCCGCAGATTTGAGACAAAGGGGTGAAGACAGCTTGCTGATCCATGATGCAGCCACTGCAGAAGAACCAGCTGTCATAAGAGATTGGACACTGGACATGAGGCATTTCCTTCTTACGGGCGAATGTCCACAGGGTCTCGATAGGGCCGGAAGAAGGTATTTTAAACTTCAGTCCCTTCCCTATGTTTTGATTGACGAAGTATTATTTAGGAAGGATCTCTCTGGGGTTCTCTTGAGATGCATTGACTCCAGTCAGGCTGACAAGGTATTGGCTGAGTTTCACAATGGGCCAGCAGGTGGCCATTTCGCCCCTAAGACCACAGCAGCAAAAATAATGAGAGCTGGCTATTTCTGGTCCACTCTCTTCAAGGATACCCATGCCTGGGTAAGGAAGTGTCAGAAGTGTGCACTCTTTGACGAAAAGCAGCGATTGGCTCCCATGCCCCTACAGCCCATTCAAGTTGAGCAACCATTCATGCAGTGGGGCCTGGATTTCATAGGGATGATCAACCCTCCCTCTAGCGCCGGACACAAGTGGGTCCTGACTGCTACGAATTATTTCACCAGGTGGGTGGAAGCCATTGCTTTGAAGGAAGCAAATGAGAGCGCAGTCTTGGATTTCTATGAGGACTTAGTGACACGTTTTGGGGTCCCAGCCACTATAATCTCAGATAATGCCTTGGCTTTTCTGGGAACCAAAACTAGTGAATGGGCACTAAGGTATGGTATATACCTCAGCACTTCGTCAAATTACTACCCGCAGGGGAATGGACTGGCTGAGTCTACTAACAAAAATTTGATCAAGATTATAAAGAGGACCATGGAAGAAAATCAGAAAACTTGGCATGCCAAGTTGAAAACAGCTCTATGGGCCGATCGAATCACTCCGAAAAGATCAATCAAAAATTCTCCATATACGCTTGTGTATGGAAGGGAAGCAAGGCTTCCTATCTCACTCAAATTGCCAGCGCTAGACCTCACACATCAGCTACAGCTAGAGGAAGGAAGCAGCATGGAGGTCAGATTATGTGAACTAATGGAGCTCCAGGAGGTAAGGAACCAGGCCATGGTCTCTATGATCAGTCGCCAGCATCAGGTGAAAAAGCATTTCGACAAGAAGTCTTCGTCAAAGAGTTTCGTCGAAGGAGACATTGTCTTAAAATGGGACGAAGATAGAGCTAAGCCTGGAAAACATGCAAAATTTGATGCCCTCTGGATCGGTCCTTACATAATTACTCAGTGCAAGCAGCATAATGCGTTCCAGCTCTCCAAGTTGGACGGCGAAGAATTACGTATCCCAGTCAACGGGATACACCTAAAGCATTGTCACTGAATTTTTGGTTCTGCCGTACATAGTTTCCCTTGTTTTCTTCCCTGTTTTCCCTAAGTGCAGTTTGCACAGTTAGTTGTTTTTAGTCTTGTGTGTTTCCCTTAGCAGTGGGGGTAAATTCTGTATTTTTGATTTTGGAATCTTCAAAGTTGTTGTGAACTCGCTTCAAAGTCACCATCTGACTCCGCACCCACTGGATATGTAAGGCAACTGGGTTCTAAGCATAGCAAGCACGCTTCCCCTGTGAGTCACCAATTTGTTGACCCAATTTTGCCCCTCAGGGAAAATCTCGGTCACCTCCTACACCTGCTTCGCAGGCCCAGTCATTTCAGGTTGCAAGGTCCACTTTCAGGTCTTGACAGCGCCGTTACAGAGAATAGGCAGCGAAGGACAGAGTCTTCAGACGTCCGCAAGAGAAGAAGGGGGGAAAAAACGGAGTGTTCGACACTTAGTCAAAAAAGAGGCAGAAAAAATGCAGAGGGCGGCAGATTCGCCGCCCACTACAAGGGCAGGTAAAATGAGCCCGTCTACGAAGAAAATGCAGAGGGCGGCAAATTCGCCGCCCACAACACAAAGAAAAGCAAAGACGTCGGCCGACGTCGACAATACTGTCGTCGTCAGCACCTTACAGAGACCGACGTCGGCAGAACCGCCGACGTCGGCAGCACAAAGGCAGGCATAAAAACCAGAAAAGCCTGCCCATGGCGGTGAAATGAAAAACCCCACCCCATGGCGGTGAAATGAAAAACCCCGCCCCATGGCGGTGAAATGGAAAACCCCGCCCCATGGCGGGGAAAGAGAAATTGCCGCGCAGAGTATAACTCTACTGACGTCGGCAGCTTGTAATCGACGTCGGCAAGATTGCCGCCGTCGGCAGATTATCGACCGACGTCGGTAGATATTCCTACATGAAGTTCATGCAAAGGGCGGCAAAATCGCCGCCCACTATAAGGGCGGCAAAATTCCCCTGCAGTGCACAAGAAAAAACCCGCCCAGCCGCCAGAGGAGAAGACCAACACGCAAAACGAGGCAACCAGCATGGTCTTGGCAGACTTGTGACGTCATCAATAGTGTTTTTCACACTTTTCAATGAGACTTCTCTTGGCTCTTCTACTATAAATACAAGGACTTAGTCATTTTCTAGGGATGATCTTCCTGACTTTTGTAAAGAGCACTACTCTGCAAATTTCCCACCTGAATCAATAAAAATACAGTTTTTACCTCCATCTTGGATTGATTTGTTGTGTATGCCCTGAGTACTATCTGTGTTTAGTCATTATCTTCCATGCTTTCATAGGTAATACCAACAGACCAACTATCTACAGGGACCGGTGCTACAGCTGAAAGGAGAAGAGCAATGCTTGAGAAGGACAGAACAGAGTAAGTTGCTTGCAAGTGTGCATTCCACAGCACCTCGGTAAACCTCTGTGACGTATTTTCCATTATAGCCTCCCCCTTTGTCTTAGCAGCCTAATCCCTCTACCAGATGTGTAGAGTATACTTGCATTTCCCCTGATTCTGAGAGTGGATCTGGAAGGTCACTCATGTTTTTGGTGTATCACCTCCTTTAGAGTAGGCTGTTTGTTTTCAAGCTTTTCTCTTTCTCTTTTCACCCCCCCAAGTGTATACCTATATATCCATATTTTGCATTACCTGAAACAAACAAGATACATCAGAGGGAACTAGCCCATATCTAGAGACTCTCATCTCCTTCTTCGCCGTCCCACAGGCGAGAGAGGGGTTTCCATGTTGCGGGGAGAGGGCAGGAATCCGTGTTCCTGCCGCTGGGTGCACTTTCCAGCGTCAACACTCAAGTCAGTCCCAACTTAGCGGGGCTCTACAAGCTCGACCATACAAAGCCTTAAAAGGTACCATCTTGATTAAACTATGATAGTTATTACTATACATAAATTCAATAAGATACAAATGGTTTTCCCAATGGGCTTGACGGTCCATAACATACATGTGTAGCATGTCTTCTAGGACCTAATTTACTCTCTCGGTCTATCCATCAGTCTTGGGATGGTAAGAAGTACTAAAATTAAGTTGTGTGCTCGATGCCTTCTTCAAAGAAGTGTAGAAGTGAGAATTATATACCAAATTTTGATTTGAAATAATCTTATGGAGAATCCCCTGCAATCTAACAACATCATCTGAGAAAACTCCTGCCACTAAGGAGGCACTATAAGTAGTCTTCATGGGATAAAAGTGAGATACTTTGGTCAACTTATCCACAGTGACCATGATCACATCATGATGATATGTCTAGGTAGGCAATCCCACAATAAAATCCATGGAAATAGTATCCCATTTCCATTTTGGGGTCTTATGAGGATATAACAAACTTGATGGATGTTATGCTCGTCCTTTACCCTTTGGCATTCAAGACAATGAGCAAAAAATTTAGCAATATCATGCCTCAAACTAGCCCAATGATATAATTGCCTTAATTTGGCATGTATCTTCTAAACTCTAGGGTGTGCTTGGTAAGGGACATTGTGAGACTCAGACAAAATTAGCTCATGTAAACCACCAGCTAAGGGAAACTAGATACACCCTTTATGGCATAGTAGGCCTTCTAGCTCAAGATAATAACCTTCAAACTTTCCTTTTAGACTCAAACCAGAACCCAATAACCATCTTACTTCCTTTTAGAGGTGATCCTTTGGAAGATGATTCAAAATATGACTTTGTAGGTCAGTTCACAAACTCAATGCTTCCAACTCATGGCATCTTCTACTCAAGGAATCAACAAGTATGTGTTTCTTTCCTTTGATGTATAAAATCTCACAACCATAATCACACAATAGTTCCATCCAATGCCTTTGACACATGTTGAGGTTAGGTTGATTGATTAAATGCTACAGACTCAGGTGGTCAGTCCTTAAAGCAAAATGACAACCAAGCAAGATGTGTTGTCACCTTAAACAAGCATGAATGATAGCTTCAAATTTTAAATCATGTATGAAATATTTTAACTCATAATCTTTGAGCTTTCGAGATTCATATGTTATAGCTCTACCTTCTTGCATGAGTACAACTCCTAATCCTTCTTTTGATGCATCCGTGTAAATAAGGAACTCCCTAGTAAGATTAGGTGTAGCCAAAATTGACACACTTTTGAGTCACTTCTTCAACAACATAAAAGCTTCCTCACATCCTGTTTTCCAAACAAACTTCTTCCCTTTTTTTTGAAGTGAGGTAATGGGGTTCACAATGTGAGAGAAGTTATCAACAAAGTGTTTATAATAGCCTACCAAACCCATGAAACTATGCACCTCTACAATGTTTATGGGTGTTGGCCATTCTATAATGGCTCAAATCTTGGAGGGATCCACATAAATTCCTTCTCCTAAGAGGATATACCCAATGTATTACACCAAAATGCTCAAAAGCACACTTCTCCAAGTTACCAAACAATTGGTTTTTTCTTAAAATCTGCAAGACCTGCCTCAAATGGTCTTCATGTTCCACTTCCTTTTATGAATAGATCAGAATGCCATCAAGAAACACCCACAAGAATTGATCCAAAAAGGAGTGAAACACTCTGTTCATAAGATTCATGAATATTTTTGGGGCATTTGTCAACCTAAATGGTACAACTATAAATTCATAATGCTCATACTATATTCAAAGTTCCATTTTATGAATATTAGGCTCTACGATACACAATTGACGGTATCCAAATTTCAAATCAATCTTGGAGAACACCTTGGCTTCCTGCATCTGATCAAATAAGTCATCAATTCTAGGCAAGGGATAATGATTCTTTATTGTTACCTTAATCAATTTGTGATAATCAATGCACAACCAAAGAGAACCATCCTTCTTATTTACAAAGATGATCGATGCTCCCCATAAGACACACTAGGATGAATCAATTCTTTCTCTAAGAGTTTCTCAAGCTATATCTTGAGTTCACGTAGTTTCGACTTGGTTATTTGATATGGTGCCTTAGAGATGGGCTCAGCCCCTGGTACAAAACTAATTTGAAAATTAATTTCTTGTAGATGGGGCATACCAGGGAATCCATCTGGAAATACATCATAAAATTCCCTCAACATAGGGTGGTCATCTAGAGAAGCCTTCTTAGACTCATCCGACCTATCATTCACCATGATAGAAAACAACTGGTAACCCTTCTTTATACTCTTCTTGAGTTACATCATATTGATTATGCAAAGGGATATAGGTGTATTAACCCCTGATATTACCACAAGAGTCCCAAGGTCATATTCACATTTGATAACCTTGTCATGAAAATTTAATTTTGATTTATGAGTCAAAAGCCAATCCATTTCCAAAACTATTCCATAGGTACTTAAAGGTATAATGCACAAGTACATAATGGTGGAAAAGACACCAAGGTATAGAATGCAACTAGTCACCAAATAACTAATAGACATCTTGGCCACAAAGGCCAACTTAACTACGTAACTCTCTAGCTACTTGACAATTGTCAACTTACAACGGTCCACAATAGAAGGCGAAATAAAGGAGTTTGAAGCTCTTAAGTAAAACAAAATTGAAATAAAAATTCCATCAATTATATTTGTGGTCTCAATAACTATTAATTGATGCTCAGATTGGTGGTCATCCACTATTGCATAAATTATATGACCTCATCCCACATCTCTCACCATCTACTCTGAAGTTAGAGCCTTCTGCCTGTTGGGAATTGATGGTTCCAAAGGATAATCACATGTATAGTGATTAGGTGATCCATAAGTAAAGCCCACACCTCTTCACTGGTTTCACCTGAAGGGGGATCTAGCTAACCCTGGTCTGAAAGAAGCATTTGACCTTGATGGTCTTGCTTGTTCAGACTATTGAGTTTGTGTAGTTCCAGTTTGCTGACAATTTTGAGGCCTAGTCTCACTTCATCTTTGATAATCTATTTCAAACCGCTTCTTGTTTAAACTATAGCTAGAATGATCGCTCTCCTACTATTATTGTAAGGGTCTAGAATTGGATTGTGTTGCTTCCCAACCTCCCCTAGGTGCAGGTTGTGCACCTTGAGACCTTGAGTCATGTTGAGATTGTAATTTACCATAAAATTTATATCTAGCATCTTGAGTCATTCCACAAGACTCCTCCACCAAATAGGTT
This sequence comes from Torreya grandis, assembly GCA_037957365.1. Lineage (NCBI taxonomy): Eukaryota > Viridiplantae > Streptophyta > Pinopsida > Cupressales > Taxaceae > Torreya > Torreya grandis. The sequence goes on from JARHVA010002460.1 coordinate 817,414, forward strand.
TTTCCAACTGTTATTGATAGGGTTGAGGGAGCTAAAATGCACATTGTGCCAACCAACTCTAAATTTAGGCCTTTAATGAGCTTATTCACTTGGATATTTTCAATTGTGTAACCCTACACATATTTGATCAAATCTAGAAAATGACACTCATATTGAGCCACAATGCCACTCCCTTACCAAAGGTCATGAAACTTGTCCACTTTATTCACACATAATGATGGGATAGGTAGCATGCTCTAAAATGTTCCTCAAACAATTTCCAATAGAGGGAAGTTGGAGTGAAGTGGAGCTCCTACTCCTCTCCTTCCCACCATATCTTGGTTGCATCCCTGAGAAGGTGGGTACCCAAATGAGCCTTCTCATTGGAGTCACAATCATATAAAGAGAAACATCCTCTCATGCTAGCTAACCATGCTTTTGATATGAATCCTTCCCAAGTACAATCAAACATAGGAGGATGTAGTTTGATGAAGTTCTTTACTAAGTCTCCAAGCTCAAGCCTAGGAGGGTGGTCTAAATCTCACCTCTCTCATTTCTCATCATTGGGATGTGATTCACCTCTACCACCCTCATAATGGTGACATGGATGACTCCTATATTTCTCTCTTTCAATTGATCTTTGATCGTCCTAGGAATGTGGTGGATAGTGCCTATCTTCCTCATGTTGTACTATAGGCAATGTCTCTTGTAGAACATCCTTCACCTATTTCATGGCTAAGATGAGTTAGGATCCAATTTCATTCAGTCCCCATTGATTTGGAGGCTCATGTTCACCAATTAAATTATCGTCGTGATGTGATAAATGTCATATTCTCATTATGCATACCAATAGGTAAGACATTAGAACCAATGTGGAAAACAAGAAGACTAAAAGCAAATTAAAAGCTCAAAGCTCCCAGTGTTGTAACTCGGGCTATGATACCAAAATTTCATGCCCATTTTTTCCTCTAAAACTGACATGACACATTATTACTAAAAATAAATAACCAAAGGACATGAGCAGAGATGAGGACTCACATCAATCATAAACACATGTGTAATCCCTACCATTGCCACCATTCCACAATCTGGAGCATGCTAATGATTAAAAGGTCAAAATAACTATTCATTCAACCAAGTAATATTAAACCAATTTATTGGCTTGCACTAAAGATTATTGTCTATGACATTAAGACAATTATCAATTTAAACCTAGGTCATAGCTGATGTAACCAGTATCCTTGTGGCTACTTTGTCAATATCCAAGTCTACACTAGCTTCTCTTCAATTTCTCAGTGACCTTTCTTGCCACATGGTGTCCTCTCACTTACCTGTTGAACTAACAAACTTTTATGTTTGCACCTACAACCCTAAGACTACAAATCATTGGGATGAATTCATGCAACAACATCTTGCTTACCCACTAACTCAGAGGTTTTACCCTCTATATGAACTTCGACAGGATTGCAAACTGTTGAGATGATGCCACATGGTAACATCCTGCTAGACTTTGGTCCTACAGGTAAGCTCCTTGTACGATCATTTATAGGATTATGGGTTGTCAAGATGATGTCACATGGCAACATCCCACTAGACTGCTAGCCCAGAGGTAAGCTTCTTGTAATATCATCTTGAAGATCATGGGTTACCAAGATGATACCATGTCCTAACATCCTGCTAGCCCACTAGCTTGAAGGCAAGCTTCCTATACAATCATCTTTGGGATTGTAAGTCATTGGGATGATGCCATGTGGCAACATCCTACTAGCTTGATGCTAATAATACAATAGACCAAGTTGACATCACTCCCAGGTTAGCGGGATAACAACACATGGCTTCCTCTAAACCAATTCATAAAAAGGTTGTGAAATTAACTAAGGCAAAATTTCAAAAACAAAACCAAAGCAATTAAATGGATAAGGCAAAAATTTATGAAGATAAGCCCAAGTAAAATTCAGCTAAGGCAAAACATTGTGCAAGGCAGCTCAACTAAAGGCTAAAGGCTAAAACAATTACTAAATGCTTACATTAATTGCTACCAATTATAGAGTCTGGATGGGGTCTTTTCTTTTTTGAAAGAGCACTACTAGGCTAAGTCAAAACATTGTGCAAGAAAAATCATCCAGTGGTTTAGGTAAAACACTGCACAAGGAAACATGCTAAATGGTTATGGTTGACACGAAGACAGAACCATGTGTAGTCAAAATCATAAGTTGACTAAGTCTCGAGTCAAAATAAAACTTAGAGATAACTCAGAGAGTTAGGATTTTGCCAAGGTAATATAAATGCATGCATAGGTTACTACCAACTTCTCAAATCAGAGAGAGCCTTCCTTCCTCATAATATATTGTGTTAAGCTAAGTCTACGTCATAAATATGATAGGCTCGATATTAAAGTAATATTCTCATTGGTTTAGTCAATAATTGAAACTCAAGCCTGCTTTATTTCAAGTAAAATTTATTTGATATTTGAAGGGTATTGCACAGACCAAGGCACTGACCGACTTATTCAAACTATTCCTTCAATTAGGTAATGGCCCTTAGGCCCATCCATTCATTAAAGTAGAGAGAATAAATAAGAGATTTAATAACAAGTAAAACCTCAACATCAAAGGGTTGGTTTGCAATACCTTCTTAAATCATTGAGCCTTAACAAGGGTGACCTCATTCAAACCTAAAGGCTTCCTGCATCGATAAAATTATAAAAATAGAGCTAAGATTCTATTAAAATTATTTTATTACTGAAGGTTTGGTTTTTGGAGAGTTATAACAGGAACCTACTCGACTGCTATCATTTACAACAATACCTTTCACCAGGCAATAGCTTAACCAAACAACACCAAAGTACAGTTAATTTGACATGCTATATTGTTATTCCCAAAAATTGATTATAAAGTTATATATATGAGTTATACTCAGTGTTAAATAAGTTCAAGTTAATTAACTCATCGTATTTTGATAATAAAGAGAGGCACAATACTTAATAAGCAAGCCACTCAAGACAAATATTTAAGCAAGGAAATCAATCTATCAATTTATTCAAAAGTGTCATAAAGGCTAATGAATTTTATACATCTAAGATCCTTCCTAAGGTCCTAAAAAATAGGCATCCTTAATCAATCCTATCTCATTTTAATAAGGAGATTCATTAGAATTATAATAGAAGTCTTTAACCACAATAAGGTCATTATACAACATCTATCTTTCATATAATTAATCCAAAAAGGCTTGCTACTCAATAACATTAATAATACATAAGAGTTCATCTATTTATATACATAAACAACGTGCACATCTCTAGGCCTGATTAAATAACGAAGGATTGGTTAGTGTTCAACGATGTTCTTCATTCACTCCCAAACATCTGTTGGCCATAAGAAGGAAGGCTCACAACCTAACCTTTTGTCATCAGTAAGTTGTTGTTCTAGACACCCCCAAGCTTGAGACTCCCAACTCTGAGCATGTTTATATCACTTGGCTAAGGTAAGGGTGGATATCTAAGCAAGGGTATCTTAACACAAGGGAATGACCATGCACCACCTACAGTCTTATTCTCAATTCTTACCCAAATAGACTCCTATTTCTAAATACAAAGCAAACAAACATTCAAATAATCATTCAAGTGAAACTAAGCATTTAGAAATATAAAACATAGCATGCAAGCTTTCACAACTTAACAAGGCCTGTTGATTGGTTGGAGTAGTAAGAGGATACCTCACTCTATTATTTTCTTCCAATGGTCATGGGAGAATCAAACAACCTTCTACCATGCCCAACATAGGAGGACTTCGATAAACTACCATCATGACGTTCATGTTATGGTCAAATAACCTGTTACCATGCCCAACACATGAGGACTTTGACTCGCTACCATCATGAAAGAGAAGATCACAAATAACCATCACCTTGTGTCACAACAACATTAGTCTATTCACATTATAAAGCATAAATCATTTCATTAAACTAAGGAGTAACAACCTATCCAAGGCCTTCAAATGGGTAAGTACTACATGGTGGCTAATTCACAACCGTAGATAAGACAATAAAATAGGCAAAATAAACCAAGTGATCTTATTCTTATGAAATTAAAAGAATAAAAAAAGAACATCATCATTTCATTCTAAAGAAATAATAGAAAACATAACTTAATAGGAAGCCCACCTATCGACTCCAAGACCACCTAGGCACTATCCTCCAATTGTCTAGACTTGGTTTTCCTAACTAGTTATCCCTATTTGTTGTTATGTTATGCTCAGTCTAGCTTATATAAGATTGGCCAAAAGTCCTCAACTAAGAGATTTTGACTCCTACATATAGTCATTCCAAAATCAACCAACCACTAACCACTTGCCAACCCATGCCTCATTAAAGGACATTCTTTTCATATTCAATTAAGGTGCATGGCAGTGCTTGTAGGCTTTTGTGGCTGCTTCACGGATTCACTTACCTCTTTTCCTACTAGATTCAAGTCTTAGGAGATCAATAGAAGATCTATCAATTGGCCACTAGACAATTTAGACGTTCGCTGCAAGATCTAAAGGCTAAACAACATCAAGTTTTACCAATCAAGCTTAAACGTTGGCCGCCTAATCAAATACTACATCAACAAATGTGGTGGACTAGGCAGTTGATTACTTAACACAGGTCTAAAAATGAATAAAGTTGTTTTAGTGATATAACCATGCTTGACGTGGTCTCTTTCCTTCATTGGCCCTTTTTCTTGTTCCTGCACACTTCATGACACATCAAATTCCTCTAGCCTAATAGCTGAAGCTATAGAATTTAATCAAACATGCCACTTCAATCAATATCAACAATCAACATATCAAGAGATACAAACGTCCTCATGCCTAATTTCTCATAACCTTATACATGTGAATTACTAATTCACGAGCTTAAGATCAATGATTTAAACATTATTTAAGTTAACATATTTCATAGATATAATAACAGTTCATAAAACAACATTTATCTGAAGGAAACATAAGCATCGACCTTTAATAAGGAAGCAATCCAAAACATGATTGATAATAGGTCTTTCTCATGGTTCCCAATACATGAGAGCCTTTATAAAAATCCTTGCATGCCTCAGCTAGACATGACTTACCAACACAATTCAATAATCATAACACATAAGTCATAATTTCATAATCATCTTTATAAAAGATAAGCACTATGCAAAACGGGTCCTTACACAGAATATGCACGTAACATGTGTGAGTAAATTTGGATGTTTCTACGACATCTGACCCGATTTACATGTTATTGTAGAAAGTTGTTCTGATTACAAATTTGACATGAGAGTAATGAAAGTAGAGTGTCCTATAGGGGGAAAGTGACAAAGGGGAGTCACGATAACACCCACAAAATGTGCTAATAATTCTTAACTTTAACTAATAATATGATTAATAAATATATACGGGCCATTTTAAGAGTCTATAATATATCATAATTGTTACACCGTCCCCCAAATTACAAATCCTTATAAATACTTGAAATATAAAAAATGAAGATGAATTTTTATCTCAAACTAAATTTGAGAGAATAAATACTTATTAATCCTTGATCCTAAATAGAAGAAGGTTAGTTATTCATGCAGTAAAAAATGTTTTATGTAGGAATGTGGGTTTTCCCATGGGTCCATATGACACTCTAATCATGTCATATAGACACAATCCAAGAAACTTTAAACAAGTGCAAAATATCTAAACCCAGAAAAATGAGAAAATTCAGTTTCCTAGAAAATATTTGGTTTGACGAAGAATGCAAGGCAACAATAAAGAATCTCAAGGAAATAGGGAAGAAGGCAGACATAAAAACATACATGCAATTGATGAAAACAAAAAAGGAGGATTATATGAAAACAAGGAAAGAAGAGTTGATGTGGCTTGGAAAATACGATCCTAAACATTTTTGAAAAGAGCTACAAATAATTAAAAAGTAAACAAAGAACAATATTACACCAGTGCAATGGCTAGAGTACATGAAAATATTATATGAATGTGAAGAAGATAAGGATAGTCCCCCAATAATCAATACACAAGGGAAGTTATTTACCACAAAGGAGGTTAAAAATGAATCAACAGGGTGGTAAGTGGGAAGGTGCAAGATATAAATGGTCTATAAGATCAACATCTAAAGTGGGGAATAAATATCTTAACACCCACATAAGAGACATCTTCAACAACATTGCTAGAGAAGGTTTTCCCATGGAGTGGACTACTGGCCTAGTCATACCTCTCTTCAAAAGTGGAGAGGTTAATAACCCATCTATCTACATAACTAGTATGATCAATCCTCTCATGGCAAAGCTATTTGGAAGCATGGTTGAATGTAAAATCAACGAATGGGCTGAAAAACAAGGAAATAGAGCAAAAGGGAAAGCATGGTTTAGGCTCAAACATTAAACTATAGATCATTATATCACTCTCAGACATTTAATTGAAAAAGTATGGGACGACAAAGACGAGGAAGTCTTTTGTTATTTCATTGATTTTAGGAAAGCTTTTGACATGCTTCCAAGAGATAAGTTATGGGGCCAACTGGAGGAACTTGGAGTTTCAAAATAGTATAGGGTAGCAATCCATCAATAATCCGAGTAGGTTAGAGCCAAGATCAAATTACATATAAGTATATCATAAAGTTTTAGTAATGACATAGGGGTTAGATAAAGATGTCCTTTATCTCCAACACTATTTGGTCTCTATATTGAAAAATTGGAAGAATGGTTAGATATATTAGGACGTGGATGTGATAAAACTCCTTTTATACGTAGATGATATTATTTTAACCTTGACTACAACCCAAAACTTAAGAGTTAATTTGAAAGCCTTAGAGTTCTTTTGCAAAGAGGTAGGGATGCAAGTCAATACTAGCAAAATGAAGATTCTAATCTTCTCATGTCGAAAAGAATAGAGGCATGCAAGCTTCATGTTTGAGGGTAGCCTACTCGAAATAGTCTCAGAATATTGTTAGAGGTATAAGACGACTGAGAGGGTGGAGGTGAATCAGTTAACCAATCTTTCACTTTCAGTTCACTTATCATTCATTCATTGATATTCATGAATCAACACAACATGCATATGCAACTAGATTACCATCAAAGCATGAATAAGAGAAGCACATCATAACATAACATCTAATGTGGGAAACCCTCATGGAGAATAAAACCCACTTTCAAGCCTAAAAACACATGGACTACTTGTCTTATAAGGAATTGCAAACATGAGATTTTAGTGGAACACCCATTCCACAAGGATCACTTGTCCCAGGGATGGTCAAGTCCTTCTGACCAAAATTTAGTGAAACACCTATTCCACAAGGAACACTTGCCCTTATGATGGTCAAGTCCTTCTAACCAAAATTTAGTGAGACACCTATTCCACAAGGACCACCTACCCCTAGGATGGTTAAGTCCTTTTGACTAAAATTTAATGAAACACCTATTCTACAAAGAGCGCTTGCCCCTAGGATGGTTAAGTCCTTCTGACCTAGATGTTGAGCACCCTCCCAGCACCTATGATATGAACATCTCCTGAACACTAATTGCTTACCAATATGATGGAGATACAATGTATATCAATCCCCTTCACTTCCTCACACAACCATAAACATCCAAAACCACCTTTTGGATCACTCTACACTTCTCAAAAACAACTCTGTCACAACCTCAACAACATGACCAAATGGTCATACATATAGTCCACACTTTGATCTACCTCTCAAATTAACCACCAAGCTTACACAGACATCATTTATCATTTGCTCACACTTAAGGCATCCAAAACATCCTTTTGGATCACTCTAGACTTCTTCGCTCATCCTCAATCTTCAAACCCGCAAGAGCACTATTTTTGACATCAAGAATATGACCTATAGGTCATACACACAATCATCAACCTAATTTGTTCTATAATCCATCCACTGGCTGCATTCCCTTTCTTTTATCCTTCGCTCCACAACACTCACACATGCCTCTCTTTTGCAAGTCTTCAAACATATAAGAGCACTATTTTTGACATAAAAAATATGACCTATAGGTCATACACATAATCATCAACCTACTCTATTCTTCAATCTATCCACTAGGCACCCTTACTATCCTTCGCCTCTCAACTCTATACTCTTCCTCCACTTAGAGCGCCTTCTTTCTAGTCTAAAAATCACCACCTTTGATTTCACCTTTTATAGAACCATCATAATTATTATCTCTTAGGTCAGCCATAATACTTGTCTTAGCCCTTAAGACATATAATATATCTCAATACCATCCACATAGGTTGGTCATAGCAATTATGGGTTACACTTAAGTAGCTACACCTTTCAATTAGGCCTCAATAACCCTTATAGGTCTCATGGAGACCTATTCACCTCTTTGGTACTTATTCAAGCAAATTAGAAACATATAACCACTTCCAAATGTATAGGTCCACTCCATATGAACCCTTTGACATCCTCAAATGATCATAGTCATCATAACACTCCTCTGCTAAATCCAAATAGATCAATCTTTGACCTTGTACATAGAAACACCATGAATGAACACACAATCAAATTTTAAGCATTTTATCATACTAAATATGGGTTGTTCAAACCTACAAAATCCATACAAATGATCTTCATGGAGTCTACAACACTCTCCAATAGCTCAGTCCCCTTGAAACATCCAAATACCATCAGAACAACTCAAATATCCTTCTCGGGTCACTTACAGAACATGATCAAACACACAGTCAACTTTGGAGCTAAATGAATTTGAATGTACAAACATTCAGACCTTATAATTAGATTTACTATATGGACCTTGAAGTCCTCTACAACTTTGCTTTTTACTGCATTGAGAAATTCATCTTGGATCAAAAGTTATAGCTCAAAAACTAAGCACTGGTTTTCCTTCATTAATTTGAATATTCAAATTCCAACGGTCACTATTACACATCGAACATTTTGTTAACATATCATGCCCTTTCATAGATTGAACGAATATGCATCATCGATCTCCCTTGAAAGTAGCCTAATCTTTGACTATGCTAAACATCTGTCAGTTTGACCTCATCCCATGCTCCCTAGCAATTTTGACCAAATATGCACCGTTGATCTTCTTAGAAGTAGCTCGATCTTTACCTTTACTCACTGTTAAAATTCAAACATGTTGAACTCATCTTGTGCACCCTTGAAATATAGACCAAATATGCACCATCAATCTCCTCAAATCATCTAGGGCTTCATCTTGCAACACTCACTATTAGATCTTAATCAGAACTCTCATGATTACGATACTTGGGACCCTCATGTGCCTTCTGAACACTTTGTTGTCAGTCCATGCACTTGTGCCACTTGGCAGTCTCACATGATTTGTTGACTCTTTGACTTGTCCCACATCGTTGATATTCATAAGTATGAACCATCACTCATTGTTGATCTTTTATCAAATTAGCGAGCTTGTAACACTTGTCACTAGCGCATGCAACCTTTGACATGTTGACTTCATACACACCATTAATCAATATGTATGATTAAATGTTCACCATTAGATATTCTAGACCAATGACCTCATACTTTAATGTGATTAAACTTGACGGTCTTTGGCCCATCACAGTCTGCTAGAGCAACTTTGAAGCTTTATAACTTGAGTTATAAATCACTTAAAGACTCAAAATTTTCAAGGTAGCTTCTTGGCACTATAGACAACATCTCTATGTAAACCTTTGACCATTATTAACTTTATTCATACCTAAAATAAATGCACAAACTTATTGGTTCATACATATTTGTACGAAGTGCAATGACGGTCTAACTTCTCTTAAGTTATAATATGCATGTTCTTCTTTCCAAATGATCAAATGATATATCAGGACTTTATCAAGACATCTATGGATGCCTCACAACTTCTTCTTTGTCCTTATAGACCTTCAAATGTGTCATATCTCTCCAAGCTATCAAACACTCCATAGGGTCTTTGCAACATAATATGATCATCCATAACATTCATCAACTTCCTATCCAAGTATAAACTGAAGATCCATGCTTACATACTAGGCTACCAAGCCTATGCCAACACATTATTCACATGCTTGTCTTCTCTCCTTGACCTGAAACCACATCAACATGCTAGATACAATATGATGAGCCTCAAATAATACTTACCTTAGCTCATATGCATCCAAATCTTGCCTTGCACAACTTTAGGCTCAAACTCATAATCATCATGACATCACCACTTTGTCATTACCTTTGACATCAATGCAACATGACATCAATGACAACACTTGCCAACAAATACAAGTATTCAGGGCTTGATTTCACTAATAAGCACAATTGGGACACATGCAAAAAAAATAGACTACAAGGGGGATGGAGAGCATTGTACTCTCTTCAAAACAGGTGTAGGGAAGCTAATTTGTGGGATTAGAAGACCACCATGGTCTTGTTTGGGCGACTGGTAGTTCCAGTGGTACTCTATGGATGCGGAGTTTGGGCCAACAATATGTTAAGGTTAAAGTGGGGGCAATTTGAGAGAATCTAGAAATGTTTAATCTCAATACCTTGAAGATTAAAGCAATAGTTCCATATGAGATAGTTCTTATAGAAACAGGTACTTTCCCAATAGAAATTACAACTATGATATGTTTCTTAGGGTGCATAAAGAAAGTAAAGGGCACGAAGGAGGATAGGTGGCCAAAGGTGGTAATAAAAGAAGATTTGAGCAAGCGAAAGAGAACGTGGATGAAATAAAACAAAATATGGATGGATAAGTGGGATATTAACATGCACGAGTGCCCAACGACCAATCAAGAGATAAAGAGCTATGTGAGGGAAAAGTTTTAAACAAACATATGGACAAAGTAGAGAGGAAGGAAAAAGTAGTACTACATGACCAAGTTCAAACCCACTTACGAGTATGACCCAAAAAACTACACAGGGGCAAAAATTAAATGGAGAATGAAGATGCTCATAACCCAATTGAGATTAGGATCACACCAACTTGGATGTGAGATGGGTAGGTGGGGGACCACTAAAAAAAAGTAGGAAGAGAGAATATGTCTTATGTGCACATCCAATATGATTGTGATAGAATAACATTATCTCATGAAGCACTTTGTATATGACGACATCCAAGCTAAATACTTAGACAACATACATAGAACATATATATTCACTATATTTGAAATGTAGAACACTAATAAAAACGAGGAATTTCTATCAAAATCCATAATAAAAAAATAAAACTTCAAAAATAAAACAACGATTTGTTAACTTAAATCTAATAACTTAATTTTTCTCTCTTTTTCCCACAACGTCTTCTCTCCTTCCACTATAATTTTTGATTTAGGATCTTAAACTATCTATCTATGTATCTATCATTCTTAGCTATTGACTTTCTAAAAAGAGACAATAGGCTTCACACGAAAGCCCTCTAAACCTACCATTCAACTCTTCCAAATCTACTATATGTACTCCAAACCATCAATTTCTAATGTTTTTTCTTCTTCGGTTTTTTGACCCTTCCCGTCTTAAATTAAATTTGGCTCGCTCGCTCATCTCAATCCACTCGGGTCAGATAATTCCACTGTAAGTATATTTTTAGTCTATTCAACCTTGCCAAGCGTAGCAGGATCAATTCCTGCCCATGTATGGAATTTTTCTTTTTCTCTACAAAACAAGCTCCAGATCGCAAATTTTGATGCTACGTTTATTTCAATTTCAAAGCTTGAGGGTTTACTTGATTCGTTTGCAATGCTTCTGCTATCCCAAGCTTTGAATGCCAAAAACAAAGTGCAAAGCACAAGCATATGGAAAATAAAGCAACTTGTTAAGGTGAGCTTCCGGGTTTACTTGATTCGTTTACTTTATTATAATTTTACATCAATAAATTATCTTTATTAATAATTAAATTACTCCGGGTGTAGTTGGATTGGCAACTTGGGGTTTACTGCGGAGCGTAGAAACCCATGGGTTCAAAATTTGAACAATTTATAAGATAAATGGAAGGAATTCTTCTTGTGGTCCTGCAAAGCAGGGTCAAACAGGCCAAATTGCATCTGAGTGTGACTTAAAAAAGAAACTTCTTTTATTTACAAAGATATTTTGCTTACATTGTGTTCGTGCATTGTGCTTGGGCAGGAAGGGAATCTTGCACTTCTAATTATGATGTTTGGATAAGAAGGGAATGCCAAATTGAGGGTCAACTGAAGAACTGACCCACAATACCGATTTGGCTGTATTGATCGGTAAACTTTTAAATGGTTGGTGTTCAATAAGAAAGAAAGTATGAACATAGTTAAGGGAGTTGCAGGCTTGCTCCGGAAGTCTTCAATTGTTCAGGCGGGAGAAAATTCCGTGGCTCCACAAGTAGAGAACTTGTCAAAACCACCATGGCCAGAAATACAATTCGGGTATTTCCTTTCTCGAATTGCAGCACTTTATTTTGTAAAGTATACATGCCAATTGCATATATAAACCTAAGTCTTGCTGAAATCACCGTCAAAAAAGTTAATTCAATCATGAGCATGTTAAAGTGGTCATATTTGATCGTGTTAAGGGAATTTGTTGTTTTCGCTTCATTCACTGCTTTATTGTTAGTTTTAGAATATTTTGTTTGTTAAAAATTGAATACATAGATATGGCTATTTGAATTCTTTTAGCTTTTTTATAACCAGTGCCTGCATATTGTCCTGTTTTCAGGACATGCCATATTTTTCCCTTTGTTATGCTTTTTGTTCTTGGGGTTCCATAGACTGTTTTGGTCTTGTGGACATTATTAAAATCTCCATCTCTCTATCTATCTTGTCATTTATTTTCAACTTTCCTTATTTTCCCCATCTATATGTTCAAAGCTCATGGGATACAGTTCTAATTAGCAGGTACTGGTCATATTTTCATTACCATTCAAATGGTGTTAAGTCATATTCTTTTACATTGGGTTTTCAAACAAGTCAAGTTGGAAGGTCTTGTCTTTTTAATTGTCTATGTCAGCTATCTATTTCTATTTTTCTGTGATTATTTTTGCTTTATTTTGACTTGGTCAACACACTTATTTGTATTTTTGATTGTCTATCACAGTCTCCTATTTTTCTTCATCCCTGTGATTTTTTTTGCTTTCTTTTGATTTGGTGCACACATACAGACACACACACTTGACATTTTATTTGTCTATCTCAACCACATTTTCTCTTCATCCTGTGTTTTTTTGGCTTTATTTGGATTTGGCGAACACACACACACACATTATTTTAATTATCTATCTTAGCCACCCATTTCTCTTCATCTCTAGGAATTCGTTTTATACTTTATTATGATTTGGTCAACACACACATAGAATGCAGTTGCAACCACTCATGGCCTTTCAAATTGACATCAGTAATTAAAAAAAAAGCCATATTTTTCATGCCTATTTCCCATTGCTGTTAATACAATACTTGAAATCTCCTATGAATTACATTGATGGACCTCCTAACCCTATTCGTGACACAAGCTGGAAGGATGCTGACAAAAGTGAGGAGCCTGACTTTACACCTGTCATTTGCATTTTCGTAGAAATATTCAAGTCTTTATTAACAAATCCATTTTGTGCGTAATCAAGAGTTATTGCAGTCCATGCAACCACCTCGCTTGAGGCAATTTGTCAACCGATACATGTGCCTTATGTATATCGTTGCATATATCTCTTAGTTAAGCATAGTGTTGATGAATATTATGAGGAAATTTATTGGTTGATTTGGAAATGAAATACAACAAGAAGAAATGCTTAAATTTGTTTTGTTATTGGGATTGCTAGGATGCAGTATCAATTTGAGTTGATTGTGTGGCCCAACAAGCTTGTGTTTTCTCATGTACATATTGTAAATTTGAGTCTTAAAGGTTGTCTTTGAGATTCCATTCAATATTATACCTCAAGTTGTCTTCATTGCCGTATTCTAAAATTATCCTAGACGAGCACCCCTCTTGGTAGGATGTTAAGATTAATGTTTTTAGAAAATAATAAAGTTTGTAGGATTTTGGGCACATTGGTTGTGTATAGGCAGGTTAAATTTGGCAGCTTACCTCAACAACAATGTACATTTTTTGTGGTACCTTATTTTGAAAATTTACCCTAAAATGTTGTTTTCGGCAGAATCAACACATCATATATTAGAAGAGGAATCATGTTATTTCAATAGATTAAACAAATAAACAATTAAATATAACTTAGTCATAATTTTTTTGGTTGGTAAATTTGGAAATCCCTCTCCCTGGGTGCACTTAAATGCCTAGGTAGGAAAACTATCCTAGAGAGATGCACAATCCCAGAGGAGGAAGCACTATTAAGCTTAGAATTTTGTATGGATTAGAGGCCACATCCAAAGGGGTTTATGTACTATCAATTTTGTTCAGAACCTGCCCTTGTCCTTGTACGCCGGCCAACCTATAGGTCCTTGCATCAATTAGACGTGAGGAGCTAGTCCGGTGGGGCTTGAACCCAATTTATCATCATGTCAGTTGCTCCGCCTCACTGCTAGACCATGGCTTGTTGGATAACAATTTATTCATCATTTATTCTTAATACATGTCTCTTTTCCCTTTCATATTTCATTTTTTTCTGATTTATCTGGTTATATTTTGATTTTCATCTAAACTTTTGAAAATGTTCTAATATATAGTCGTTCAAGATGCCCTTGAGTGTTAGCATTTGATATAAATTGCTTATTCTTTATTTTTTTTCCCCTCCATTTCTTCAATTTTAATGTAATGCTACACAAATCAATAACACAATACTCTTTATTACCCTATTGAATGCAGTTTAGTTGCTGTTAAAATTCCGTTAAATACCTTGTTTGTTAAGCCTCTGTTGAACATGTGCATGCAAAGCTCTGACTTGCATTTTATTTTCTTGTTAATTCTACATACTCTAGTCAAGATGGTCTTGAATTTTCAGCCAAAATCACATTTGCATTTGTTCTATTGTATACACATAACAAATGAACTCTTAAGCTTCCATTTTTAGCTTCTTATAGCAATGGAATAGTTTGTAATCATATTGTGTTCTTTCTAATTTTATTATCTTTAGTGTAAGGTTAATATTTTAGAGAAGAAACCTATGCTTGTAGGAATCATTTGCATTGGATTCTTGCACAAAGTAACTTATATGTATTGATTGGAAGTGTTGGATGTCGTCATATGGTATCCATTTTTAGGGATATAAATATGTTTTTATGGTTTTTAAAACATTCACATACATCATATTCCTCCGTTAAAGGTACAAGTGACTCTTTTTAGGAAAGGAGATTGGTAAAATGGTTCTCCTCGATCCCATGTCAATTTAAACTTAACTTCGATGGTGCTTCCAAAGGCAATATTGGGATAGCTGGTGTAGGATGCATGCTCCAGGAGCATAACAAGATCCTCTATGGGGGGAATCCTTCTTCATTCCAAAAGCCACAAATAGCGAGTTTGAGGCAATTGCCCTGGTGGAAGGTCTGAAAATGGTCACGAAAAACAACATAAAAAATATAATAGTCCAAGTCGATTCCATGATCATAATCAATGTGATGAAGGAATGGACTCTTGTAATGTCCCCAATTTGAGACAAATTCACAAAATAAGGGTTTTGCAACAAACCCTACCTAATCTGAAAATAATTCTGAAATTTGAACCTCAAAACCAGCAAATCCTAGCTGCTGCAGTTAGGCCTCAAAGCTGAAAATGAAGATGTCAAACCCTTTTGAAAAATATAAGAAAAATACCTTAATATCTTAGCCACCAATGGCTTTCACCTCCTCGAAAGAAGAAGCCAAAAGGGAAGATTTCCAACCCTCAAACCCCAATGCCACACAAGCTGATTGTGATCCTCCTTTTTGTCGTGTAAATCCTGCTCAAACCCTCAAGTGATTGTAGGCAAAACTCATATAAAATCACAGCACTAGAATCAACCAAGAATCTTCAATAAATGAGGTTCCGATTAGATCAAACCTTAGGTGCACCAAATTGCCAACTTCTGTATGTTCTAGCAATATTTAAATAACAAAAATCAGGCTATTCCAGCCCTTGTTAGTCTTCCCCTTGACCCTCAAATGATAAGGTCAAACCACCAATAAATCAGCCAATAAATATATATTTATTCCTTCCAAACTTAGAGCCTAAAAGCACACTAAAAGCCCTCCAAAGTGAATCACTCCACTAGGAAAAATAATATAATTAATTTTGAATTATTTTTCCTATGTTCAGTTCTCAATCAACCTTAATTTAGCATGCTAAATTATTAAAAAAATATAATAATAATATTAATAATATGATTATAAACTCATGACTTGGTTTCCACCACCAAGTCAAGCCAAAACATGCCCCAAGGCACTCGCCGAACCCTCAAAGGAAGTCGCCAAGCCCAGGGAATCTCCTTGCTGCTTCTAGGGCACTCGCCCACCTTCCTTGACTTGCAATTTGTGTTTTTCCAGCTCTCTAAGGAGTTCACTCAACCCTTGAATGAAGGTGGTGTTCCAAAACATCTTTGTAAGACCAATTGCATGTGATCATGCAAATTTGAAGCACAATTACAGCCCTTGAATAGAGCTGTTTGCAATGAAGAAATGGAGGTTTTCGTCCCCAAACCCTAGTACACTCGAAGGTTTTCATCCTCAAGTCACGGGGAACAAGCTTGACATACTTGATCAAAAATTCAATATCAAAAAATGTATAACCCCTTCAAATGAACATTCAATTCCCTCTTATATCCATCCCCCAAGGTAGCGCCCAAATTGGAGGGAGATGACTTTTCGAATTATAAGAAAAATTACTTTGTGAATTGCCTTTTTTAGGTGGTTGGGCTTCCATGACCCTTAAAGATCCCCCACTTAGTGAAAATAGATCAAAAGCACTTTTGCACAATTCAACTGAAAATTAGAACTTAAAGTACCTTCTCACCTTTTTACTCTTTGAATGCCCCCACCAACGTTCCCCTCTCTTTCTTTCCCTTAGCCTTGTGTGAACAAAACCAGGCTAAGGGTTTACCATCGAGCTAGGCCAAAAAGGGGGACATTACAGCTCTCAACTGGAAGCTTCAGTGCATTCTAGGCAAGGCCCTTGAATTGGCTTGATATTGCAACACAATTTCATTTAGCCATTGTTATTGAGAATGCAATTGCTTGGTAGATCTTCTAGCAAATGTCGGGGTTGATCAAGTCCTGATCTCTTCCTCTTTCATCACTATTTTGGAAGACTGGCAAGGGCTCCCTTCTTTTTCAATCCTAGATAGCCTAGCTATCTAGGATTAAGATGGTCTCAAGATAACTGGATAGGTTACGGCCTTTTTAAACTTGGCAATATATTTTGATGAAATAGAGGGAGTTATAATTTTTTGATGGAATGATGTGCATGCAGGATTTTTGTTAGAATGGTGTGCTAAATCATGTCATGAAAATCACATATCCAACCTGTACGTGCCTCATGAAATTTTGGTGGTTGGGATCATTCATTGAAAACACTCATTAATTCAGCCCCTCAACAATGATGAAGGGAGGTGTGGCACCACTCAAGTTGTCATTGACAATGCTAATAGATAATGTTTCATGCACAATCCTTCGCCGAATTCATCCATCCTTGGCTTTGCAACCTACATTTGACATCCTACGGGCTATGAGAATGGGGGATGACACCATGCGCCATGCACCAAGGTGGGGCAATTTATGATCGAAGGTTGCAACACACCTTCCATGTTCTCAATCCAAACTCTATAACCATGTTCCGCAATGTCCTTGGGGACGACGGTATGGGAAATACTGAGGCCTTGAGATTGAGAGAGACCATTGAAGAAGACTTTCAGCTTAAACTTGTAGGTTTGGTAAAGAATGAGGTACTCCACGACTGGATTATGAACATGGTGCTTAAAGGGGAATGTTACATCTCTTGGTAAATGATGGTAGATACAAAAGAAGGGGATGTGGAGCCGTCCATTAAAGAGGAGGTGGTGGTGTTGTGCAAGGACATTCAATTGGTTGATAAAAAATTTGAGGCAACGAGCACCCACTACGGAGACTTCAACCAATATGTCAAGTGTCTAAGAGTGGTACACAGGGATGGTATCTTGGCGGTTTCTAGTTCTACAACTTTCCCAGTGTTGAAACAACTCAAAACCTTGTATCAACCACAAAGAAGCATTCGGTGTAGGAGCCTGGGGTGTGTTTAGACCTATCAAAGAGAGCCCCTTAGACAATGGAGGTGGTTGTCCCAAGGAGTCTCCATGTTGCTTAATGCTCACTCCTTAATGTTTGATTTAGAGCTGGTTAGGAACGTTCATATGACATAAGGAGAGGTAGGGGCTCAGGACCCCGTTAGCCTGGAATGACTAGGTTGTGAATCTTGACAAGAAGCTAATGTAGCATAACTGAAATATCTAGTATCGTCGTAATCATAACAAGTGTTTCATCCTAGAGAATATGGCTTGCAGGTAATGTGCATCGGTAACATCCACAAAACAAACACAATTATTTAGTCATTAATAACGGTCATCATAAGATGGTCGCCTATGGCTTGGATGATCATACGGCCTTGGTCTTTCTCTATAGCTTCCTTCATAATGTGCTAGACAACGACTAACATATCGATCACTTCCCTCGCATAGCACCATCATGATCATATCCCCTATCCCTTCCATATCTATTACGTGCATATCGATAAAATGCATAGTGATCGCTTCCCTATCGATCATGATTGCTATATTTGTCCATACCATCAACACCATGATACCTTTCCCCATATCAAGTGCCTCTATAGCGGTCATTATAGCAGTCCCCATAACAATCCCCTCCAAAACGATCTCCTCAACCAGTACCAACATACTTGGAGCGCGATGAAAACTGACCACCACCACCACAGACAGTGCACTCTTCATCCCAATGCCTAGGATGACCACATTTGAAGCTATTAGATCATCTTGGTGCTTTGTCGTCATAGTTCCCTATTCCAAAAATGTACCCATCACCATAGCCATAATTAGAATCTGCCCATGTTGTAGGTTGTGCTTTGTTAACAAAAATGTTTATCCCATGTAATTCGCTCCTATGCAACTGATCAATGGCATCCTCCACAACTTGCAGATCAACACAAGTTACAAAGCCAAATCCGGCCAAGATATGGATGAGTGGTAGTATCATCCATTCTACTTGATCATAAAAATATATCATTTTATTTAAGTCTACATCCCTGTTAGGGGCAGGTATTGATAGGATAAAACTATGGGGCTTGGACCACCTATTTAGAATAGGTTCCCTGAAACTTTGGGGCTTACACTTCATGCTTAGTCTAACTCTATTGTAGCAAACCCATGCTTCTACCTTTGTGTTACACAAGTGTTTTATTGGTGAAGTGTACAAAGGCTAAATAACACTGCACTACACCAATAAATATGCACAAGGGCATATCTGATCTGAATATAATAAAATATAGTAATAAAGACTTGCTATGTGCTTAAGGGGGAATGAATGAAAGTCCCTAAAATGATTGATAATTGATAAAATGGGTTTGGATATGCATACTTGATTTTTGACTCACTTGAATTTTGACAATGTAGAATAGGATCTAGAAAGATGATTGTGATCTGACGAAACGACCAAAATCGCATTATCTTGATAGAGGGCGATTAGTATTGGACTGTATCAATAGTGACAGTCTATCCTGAAAGTGGTAGTTTGCTTTGGACATTAGCTGTGTAAATCAAATCAATTTGAAACTCTACGAATCCCTTCGTTTGCACTTGTTTGACAAAAACCTCTCCTAGATCAACAACTTGATGTGCGAAACTACTAGAATGTCTTCTCCTTTGATCAAGCCCTAATTCACTCAAGAGATCTTGCAAGGACATAAAAAAGTTGGTGTGGTTTTGATGGGCCTACTTCAGTTAGCCCCTGCTTTTTGGCAGGTTGGAAATCAACACTCTTGCATGTCAACAATTAGATCTTTGTATATGAGAGTCCCAACCCTTATTCTTATGTATGAGATGCAAGCAAATGGTCAATTCTATATGCTCTTTCACTAGTTCGTTCAGTACAAGTATACAACAATAACTCTTCAATGTAGTAAAAGAAAACCTATAGATGTGATATCTAGATATCTTCCTTGTAATTGTGATATGATAACTTGGTTGTGTGATGTGATTTCAAGATTGTAGGGGGCTTGTGCATATAAAGACTTCTCAAATTCAAATTAGGACCTTGACATTGTGGAAATGGGAAAGCCGACAATCAGGGCATAATGAAACATGGTGAAATGGAACAAAGGACCCACAACTAACATGACCACCATCGTGATGGATAGTTGTCTTACCATTATCAGATTGCCCCGATAATGTTCAAGGTGATCAAAACTTTGGAAACAAAGATCTATAGTTTTGCACGAGTATTTGTGAGTATCTTGAGGCAAACAAATGATAGATTTGGAGATGGTCAAGAGTGAAAGATGATAAGGGAAGGCTTCCATAACAAAAGAAAATGCCCCGGTAAGAGCCCAATTTAAACCAATGGTCCATAGGTATGAAAACACGATAATAACATTGTAATTACAAGGCCTGTACCAAAATTAGGTGTTTACATAATGTCCCAGTTTAATGTGTGGGTGTGCATATACATTAAAGTAAACTAAACAAGGGTAGATACGGGTTTTTATTGTGGTTGCCTCACTACATGTAAGTTATGCTTGAAGTTAGGATTAGATATGAAAGTGATTTTAAAGTCAAAAGGAGAGAGGTTACTTTATATGAGAGTTTAGTTCTATCAACCTTTAAAACAGAAAACTCCGTCTCCTTGCTATTAGCATGAATGTCTTGATTTCCTTTGAGGATCCATTAATGATCATCAATGCTCCTATGTCAACATATTGTGTGTACTTGCAAACAAATGTGAATATTTGGAAGTAGATCAATGTTTGAACAAATCAATAATAATGTAATCAATGAAATAAATGAAAATTGAAAAGAAACAGTAGGAGTGAATATACCCGATGGTATGCAAACCATGTTATCATCTCTAAAAAGTCTTGAACTGTCATGGGTCTTGCTAATCTTTCCATGTGGCGAAATGTCTGAAATCAAGATCCTATTGGCTCTGTCAAGTGACAAAATTTACTTCCCAAGTGAAGAAGCAAACATCTAGTACCTCTTTGTAACCTTTTGAAATCATGTGACCGAAGATAGAATAAGCTGAATTTATGCTTGAAGTTAGGATTAGATACAAAAGTGATTTTAAAGTCAAAAGGAGGGAGGTTACTTTATACGAGAGTTTAGTTCCATCAATCTTTAAAACAAAAAACACTGTCTCCTTGCTATTAGCATGAATGTCTTGATTTCCTTTGAGGATCCATTAATGATCATCAATGCTCTTATGTCAACATATTGAGTGTACTTGCAAACAAATGTGAATATTTGGAAGTAGATCAATGTCTGAATAAATCAATAATAATGTAATCAATGAAATAAATGAAAAATGAAAATAAACAAGAGTGAATATTCCTGATGGTATGCAAACCATGTTTCATCTCTAAAAAGTCTTGAACTGTCATGGGTCCTGCTAATCTTTCCATGTGGCGAAATGTCTGAAATCTAGATCCTATGGACTCTATCAAGTGACAAAATTTACTTTCCAAGCGAAGAAGCAAACATCTAGTACCTCTTTGAAACCTTTTGAAACCATGTGACTGAAGATAGAATAAGCTGAATATATGCGCCCCCGCCTTTGAGGCGAGGGACGTTCCTGCATATCACTCATAACAAAAGAAAGGGATTACGCGCACTATGTGCAACATAGATAAAAGCAAAAGCTGTAATAATCTGGAAAGCATATTTGTAAGACGTGATAACCCAATATTAATATGCCGAAGCACAAGCAATATACACAAAGAGAATGGAAAGGGAGGGGCAAGCAGTATGCCCCAATGTAACAATATGATCTAATAAGGACAAGATATAGCAATGAAAAACAGCAATAGCATGGCCCAATGTGAATAAGACATATCAAAGGACATATGGCAAGGACCTGCCCAAATATAAGCAGTGTATAATCCAGAGACACGTGGGCTAAGTATGCCCAAAATGGAAATATAAGCAATGAAGCATAATAATAGTAATGCCTTAATACATGCATGGTAGAAACCATGGCAATGCAGGCAACAAAGATACAATCTTGCAAGTGATAGTGTGCAGCATGATATGAATCATGGCACCAAACATATAGTATCACATAGTATAGGCAAGAGATGTAATCACACACAATCATGTAACCACATATAGCAAGTAAAGCCAACGAGTGAAATGAAGCAATCAAAGCAAAAAAGGCAATCAACCACTCATTTGTGACATAAAGTATAAAAGTAGAGGATCCTCTATAGAAAAGAAAGACATGCCAGGCAATGCACAAGCTCAAGCAATATCAACAAATTATAGGGCAAACAAGATAGACACACAATATAGCAACATATGAAGCAACACAAAGTATGCATGTAATGAAGCATGCAAGATATATTTGCTAGATCGAGATATGCATAGTCAAATAGAATTCTCAATATGATAATGGAAAATATGAAAGATAGAACTTGAAGCACACTAAAAAATGCCCTCACTATAGGCATGCCCCCAATGGAAGGATGCCCCTGGTGTAGGTGTGATGAAGTTGCTAAGCAATTGTAAGCCCATAATCATATGTAAACCTGCATATCTTGCATTTAACTTATTGATACCATCAATGTGATGTGCTTAAACAATGTATATGTAACATGTCTAGCAACAACTAAATGATATCATGATATGCTAAGTTGCGTGTCAATGCAACACACAAAGATAAAGGCAAAGCAATTTTTATTTTTGTTTTATCATTTTTAGAAGCCATCAACTAAGCAAGAAAACAAACCAAGAGGCAAAAAAGTGAGAAGAAGCAAGAAGATAAAGATCAATCAAGCAAAAAACAAGCCGCGAGGGAAGGAGAGAAGAAGCAAGAAGAGGATCCTTACTAACTGACCACTTCTCTCAGAACTGTGCACACTAGGGCAGAAGGCCTTGGTATATATGTGTTGTCATCATTGGGAAGTCTGCACAGGCTTTTGGGATGGGAGGCAACAATCAAAGGCAAGGGCCAAAGAAACAATACAATCAACATAAACCGAGAGGCTAGACGAATGACATAGCAAACTGAAATATATGAAAGCGAAGGTGCTTCAAAATTCAAACAAAATAGGTGTCAAAATCAAAGGAATCTTTAAGCAACGAACAGGTCAAGAGAGAATAGCAATGAAATAGAGGGCGAGAAGGAAACATGATGAATCCAAAAACCATACCCGATGCAAAGAGATAGAATAAGCATTGGAGATACACAATAAATTGATGAAAGCAAAAAAGAAATAAGCTATGTGCAATAGATTGTCCATTTCAAGCACATGGGATTAGCAAGCAATATTAAGACAATAAAACCATCTATGCAATCATCTATGTGACCATACTTTGCATAAAAAGATGCCATCTTATCTTCATGGTCAAGATCTGTCTTGAAGACCATGAATCTAAGGATGCCAATATATCATCATTAGTATAATCACAAGCCATATGGTAACTAGATTCATCGTCACTACTATTATAATCATTATTGTTGCGATTCACTATGATAGTTGGTTTATCCTCTTGTAAAGGAGCACTTTTCTTAGTCCACATAGTAATTCGTATGGATTGAGCCTTGATAGGTGCTTTATCTTGAATAGGTGCAAGTAAGTACTTGGATTTTAAGTGTAGTTAGTTGAGGTTGTATGATTCATTGTTTTGATAGCTCTTTAGGTATTTCTCATGTTGATTTTGTATTGGTGACTCATCAGGAGTGCCTTGAATGGTAATCACTTTGTTATCATGTACAAACTTTTAGCATTGATGTAATGTGGATGAGATAACTTCCATTTGATTAAGCCATGGTTGTCCAAGTAATACATCACATGTCCCATTATTTGGGGATACATGAAACCACACTAAAATAGTCTTAGGAGCTATGGTGACAAGTAATGTGATACCCCTGAGAGGTGTCCGAGTAAGACTGTCATATCCTTTAATAATAATGGTTGTACCATCTAAATCCTTTTGAGTGTATTCACGACTAGTAAGAAATTGCATTGTGCGCATGTTTAGTAGACTTGAACTGTTAACAACCATAATGCCTTGTGCTAATCTTGAATGTGTATCTATGAAAGCTCATATAAATAATGGTCTGTTGTTAGAATCATTTGTTGGAATCTCATGGTTATAGAAAGTAATTGAAGGAATCTCTTTACTTGCATCCGTGAACACACCTATGAAACCATTTAAGATATGAGCATTAGAAACTGGTGGAGACTTTTCTGGAGCTACCATATGAACATTGTTTTGCTTTTTAATATTTTCAGTAGCATGATTTGGAAGAGGGTTGGTAAAGACTTTCAAATGCTGATTTGGTTGAGCATCTGATTCGTTTAAAGTACTATTATGTCCTTCCACTTGTAATTGGTTGTTAACAATCAAGTCTTGAATCTTATGTGATCCATAAACCAGGTGGATATTCTACACTAGGCTTCAACAACATGGATCTTATAAAGCCTAACTCAAACAACTGATTGTTATATGACTGATCTAGATTAGTTTGCTTACTAAAATAGAGATGTGTGCTGGAATTGAAATGTACAGAATTCTAAACATATAGAGAAGCATGAAAGAGACACCAAAGCACAAGATGAACATAAGAATTGAACTTGAGAAACCCGGTGTGGGAGAAACTCTAGTGGGTGAGGCAATTGCACTCCCCTTTCCACTAAGTAATTTTCAAATGTACAAGTTACTGCCATTATGGCCTTTTGATGCAGGAGCATCAGGAGAATGGTCATGTATGTTTGTAAATATGCCGAATGTAAGTCTCATAAGGTCTTAGGGAGCATAAGTCTTGCAAGGTTGGTAAGGGTTTTAAATATATTAGCATGATTGCAAGATATTAGTCCATTTGTAAAAGGAGTATTAAGGTTTAGTAAAAGGCAATAGATGTCTTTTACATTCTTACTTCATGTAAATCCGTTTCAAGAACTAGAAGACTGTCCTACGTAAGAAAGGAGGTAAGATAGCAAGTTGTTAAGAATAACGCTAGTTGAGGAAATCTTGGCCTATTCTTAGGACCAAATCAAAAAGATAAGCCTTAAATCACGCACATAGGAGCTCAATAAAACAAATAGATAAGAATATAAGTGGAAGTACGGTGGAATAGTAAAAGATAGCCGAGTGGATAAGAAATAGGAGAGAATAAGACCTATTAGGTCTGTACATGCTTGTTTGTAATAGTAGGATTGCGTATATAAAGGTTGATCAATGAAAAGGAAGTGAATTTTCTCGATGGGAACACATCTTTGTCTTCCTTGTGTATAAAATACAGAATTCTGTTTCATATCAGATTGTAAGGGGAGGATAAGAATGTATTTTGGAGAACGTGAGTCTGCATAATAAAAGTTTGAAAGAGGAAAAAAATATACAGTCAAAAGTTTGTTAAGAATCTATCTGTATAGTGGAGCTGGAGAAATTTGTATAGAAAAGTAAAAGAAACAAGTATAATTTCAAATCAAGAGGATCGAGTTAGGGAGAGTAATGAGGGAGCCTCGAGCTTTTAGGCCTATATGGTAATAGAATATTGTGTATGATTCTGATTAAGATTTTGTTCGTGGAGCCTTTGAGGTATATGGCGAATATGTTCAATTATACTTCATCATTCAACAATGTCCGATGTGATTCAGGTATTATATTGCGCAAAAGAATCCTGTAAAGTCTTTTATAGAAGATTATGTGGAATTCTGCCTATAGATATTTAATTAGAACGATGGTAAAAAGGACTATCTGTAGACTTATCTATGAATGAGATATTCTCCGTCGAGAAGCGTATTTATATTAAGTGGGTCTTATGATAAGAAAGCGCCTGTGTATTTCAGTTTTGCAATAGTAGTCTCTATTTGTGTTGAGTTGATCAAAGTTATTTATATACCCTCGGGTTCTGTATGACAGTCTTGAATGAGTACAAGGGTGTACGCACAGCCAACAAGAAAAAATATCTATACTGCCATATTTACTCCCATAGGCTCGAGTGGGTCATGAACCACTTTAACAGGCTATGGCAATTAATGTGAAGCCCACAATAGTCTTTGAGCATTCAACATTCAAATACAGTTTTGGCACTTTGACAAATCCGTTCTGGGAAGAGTCTTGTTGCCGTCGACTCACATAGTGGTAATTGGAGAATAAAAGCCTGGTTGGGTCTTTAGTTCATTTCAATTGGTTTTGGCATTTAATAAAACCCGATAAGGTCTGTGTTTTTTGTATCTTGGAAAATCCCGATAGGGTCATGGTAAACGTATAGAGTGCCTCCAAAAACCTGATTACAATACTTGTACATGCTAAACGTGATTTGGATCTTCTCTTGTGGTCATTGCACTATGAAATGCCTGAGTTTGCAGTTGAAACGTCGGTGTAGAGACGTGAGGAGAATACTGTGGTCATCTATGCTCATCCATATAAACTAAATGACATTCATTCTAGTCTTAAAATAGAGTTTAAGACTAGAATTGTTCCTTTTTCATTGCTTGGTCTATTTAAGAGTATCTTGCTACCAAATTTGAAGGCAAAGAGGACTGTGTATGTCCTGCTAGTGTATAGTTTTTATTTTCCTTTCAAGAAGTTGATGTTAAAAACGACCTCCAATGCTGTTTCTTTAAATATAATAGTTCTAATCAAGTTTGCGGGCTTATTAAGAGGGGACAGATTGTTTAAAGACGCCTTATGAGAAAATGATTGAATAGATTATAAAGGGTGAATCATAAGATGCTGAGATTGAAATAGAAGTTCATTGGTCTTGAAAGACCAATATAATTTGATATTATTTTCTTAAGAGGTAATCATTTGTAACACGAAGAAATGATTCCTGATTATAAACTAAGAAAGGCAAACCAATGTGTATCCTAGGAAGGTATAAACTAAATAGTGAGATTGCCATCACCTTTCATGGTAGAGCTACCAATCACTACGCTATCCAAACTTGTACCTAGTTACTTTGCACTCTCACAACACTTCATAGACTAATCCAACATTGTAAACAATCACTAACAACTAGGAAACAATGAGATCATATGAACAAAGTCTCAAACTTGAAAATTGCAATGTGAATCCTATTTTACAACTCCTTACTAAGTTCTTTGATGTCTTCTGCCTTCCACAAGGTTTGTATTTATGCCCTCTCACTTTGGAATCCATCAAGAAGCCCAACTGAATTTTCATCAAGCAGAGGAAACATTTGCAATTGTTTCTCTGCTTGTGTTTTGGATGGTTACGAAACAAACAGAGACCGTTATGCAAATGCCGGGGTGGTTGTGCAACCGCCACTTGCGTATAGAGGTGGTTCTGCTATCTATGATAAACCCCACCAATTCAAGAGCTGAAAATTACTGGTTTCATCACTCTGAAGATGTTTGGATCATTCCCATACTAACTCGGCCATTGTAACTTAATTGAACTGATGTTTTAACATGAAGTATCTTACAACAGTGTCTAACAAGCATGAATTACATACATTGGGAATAGAGGGAGCATCTAGCAAGTATAACTAGTGCATTAGATCCATATTTTACCTCCCAACTTTGAAGCTTTCAAGTCCCCAAAAGCTTTAGGAACTTTGTAAGGGAGGAAATCTATTCCCCACATCTTCTTTAGAGTACCATTTGGCTGTTCCGGATGGCTAAACTTTCAACCCAACCAGCCAATGCACTTGCACTCTTCTTCATGTTGTCTTCTTCTTCTATAGCACAACATCTTCTTCCAATTCCAAGTAACTATCAGGAGCGAGGTCTTCAATTGAAGGTAGCATCAACTCTTCATCTTCATTGTCTAACATAGAAGGCTAAAAGAGAGGTAAGTTCTCAACATTAATAACTAAACAAATCTTCATATAAAGAGGCAAATCAAGTCTAAATTCATTCTTGCCCACTTGTTTCAGAATTTCAAATGGACCATATCTAAGAGAATTGTCTTAGTATTACCTTGGAGTCTCTCTTTACTCAAGTACAACCATACCTTGTTTCCAACAAGGAAACGATGCTCTGTCCTATGCTGATCATGCCTTGATTTGTACTTGGTTTGAAAACGATGCTCTGTCCTATGCTGATCGTGCCTTGATTTGTACTTGTTTTGGGACTCCTTCAACTTCTCTTGCACTTGGAGGTGAATTTGCTGAATCTTTTCAATGAAATTTTAAGATTTTTGGACTTCTTGATCCACTTTTCCATTTCATTTGTATGGTTGTCTCAAAACAACATCGAATGCATATGGAGGTAAATGGTCAAAACAAGTTTTCAAAGGAGTTTTGCTAGTAGAATAATGCACTGCCATGTTATTGGAATGCTGAATATACACCAAATTTTCATCCCAAGGCTTATGATGCTTCGTATTGTACCCTCTCAAGAGTTGTACTAATGTTTTGTTCACAACTTCTGTTTATCTATTAGTTTGTGGGTGAAAAGTGGTAGACCGTTTCAGCTTGGTATACATCTTTTCCTACGATGTGGCCAAAAACTTATTCAGTCCCGATTTGAAACAATAAAACCAGGGAAACCAAAATGAACCCACACATTAACAAAGAACAACTCAACGACATCACTATCTTTGTAGGTATTCTTACAAGGAGTAAGAATACACATTTTACTAAACCGGTCTACAACCACAGAGAGATGGCCATGCCCCTTTCTTGACATAGGCAAACCACCTACAAAATCCATGAAAATGCTTTCCAATGGCCTAGAAGGAAACAATAATGGCATATAAACCCAACTACCTGTTACTAGTCTTGCTTGTACTACATAACACATATCATCCTATGAACTTAGCAACATCAAATTGCATGTTAGGTCAATAAACATATCTCTGCAAATTTGCAATAGTCTTTGTAACACCAAAATATCTTGCAACTTTTGAAGTATGTGTTTCTCTCATCAACAGAACTCTTTCTTCCTTAGGCACACAAAGCTTACCCAACTTCTAGAGCAACCCATATTTAAGGTAATATTTCTCCTTGGTCTCAAATGCTACACCTTGCGACCTATTTGCTTGAAGAAACAACTCCCCAAAATCTGCATCATGCTTATATCCCTCTACATAAGACTTACACATAAAAAGTTGAAGAACAATTATGATGTCCATCGCCGAAAGCAAAGGAGGTCTAGATAACATATCAGCTAGTTTGTTAGTCACACCTTTCTTATATTTGATAATCAAATGAAATTGTTGCAAATACCCCATCCACTTACAATGTATAGCTTACTGAAGTTTGGTTTGGGCTTGCAAATATTGAAGAGGTTGGTGATCTGTGTGGACAATAGTTTCTCCACCTATAAGATAATGTTTTCATTTCTTGATAATTGAACAAAAGCATACAATTCTTTATCGTATATACAATAATTTATGATTGCACCATGAAATAACTCTGAATGGTAACATATAGGCTTACTTCTTTGTAGTAGGACTACCCCCATAACATAGTTACTAGCATCTGTTTCCACCTCAAAGGGTGCAATTAGGCAAAGCTAATACCATAGCATGGCTAATCTTATATTTGAACATAACAAGTGCATCTTGTTACTTCTCACCCCAAATAATAAGTCTTACCACTTGCTATCATGGCATGCGAATGTGTGGCTATAGACAAGAAACTCTTGATGAACTTCCTCAAATACTGAATTGCACCAACAAAACTCCTTGTTTCGGTCACATTAGAAGGCTTTGGCCAATTCATGATGGCTTCTACCTTCATTGGATCAATCCTCAATTCCCCAACTCCAACCACATGCCCCAAGAAGACAAGTGATTTTTGAGCAAACACACATTTCTTCTCATTCAACACTAACTTGTTCTCCTTCAAAACTTGAAAAACTTGTTTTAAATGATCAATATGCTCATCAAAAGTTTTGCTGAAATCAAGACTATAATCCAAATAGACGATTACAAATGAATCAATAAATGGCCTCATTACCTCGTTCATCACCAGCATGAAAGTAGTCGGTGCATTGCATTAACTCAAAAGTTAGAATCAACCATTCATATAAATCTTGTCTTGTTTTGAATGCTATCTTCCAAATGTCCTCTTCCTTAATTCTCACTTGGTGATACCTGAATTTCAATTCAATCTTAGTAAAATACTTGGCATACGGAATTTGATCTAGAAGATTATCGATCTGTCGAAGAGGGTACCTATTCTTGATTGTTATTTTGTTAAGTGCTCTATAATCAACATATATTTTCTATGAACCATCTTTCTTATGTACTAAAACAATAAGAAAACCACATGAAAAAATACTAGGATGGATTACACCTTGATTAATTAAAGACTGTAATTGCTATTTTACCTCAATGGCATCCTTAAATGATTGCTTATACAACCCAAGATTTGGAAGTGGACTATCTAGTAGCAACTAAGTTTTGTGCTCAATAGGCATCACCGATGGCAACCTCGTGGCCTTATGGAAAACCTCCTTGAATTGCTGCACTAACTCTCCCTTATGCTTATGCTCTTTGTTAGTAAACATGCTAAAATAAGTCTTTATGTATAGTCACTTCTTTATCTTGAATCTTTGACAAAAGAAGTAAAACAAAACTTCCCACTTGCATTAATAAGCCTTTTAGTTTGAGAGACACCAAAGAGGTTTTAGAATCACTGTTGTAGGTTGAAATGATGTAGCTCTTGCCATCCTTCACCAAAGGGTATTGATTGGCTCTCCTCATAATGATAGCATCTTGGATATACAAGTAACAATTGTCAAACACTACACCACACACATAAGAGGCACAACATCCGCTATAACTTAATCAATGAAATGTGATTTAATACCAAACTTAACTTTACACTGTTGGGTCATCTTGATGTCTACACTTTTTTTCACCCAACCCAAATAACATGGGCTTCAATGATTGCAAGTTTCTATCCCCAATTTGTCTACTTACTCCTTGCTTATCAAATTTGCTTGTGAACA
This sequence comes from Torreya grandis, assembly GCA_037957365.1. NCBI lineage: Eukaryota > Viridiplantae > Streptophyta > Pinopsida > Cupressales > Taxaceae > Torreya > Torreya grandis. The sequence goes on from JARHVA010002460.1 coordinate 848,404, forward strand.
AAGTACAAAAAAGAGCATCCACTTTTGTTTTCTTCATTGGAATTTAACTATGGAAAAGCTTAGAAAATCCACTCTCTTGAGCACTACAACTACCCAAACATACCTCTCTATTGACGGAGGTACAACACAGTTTCATTTACATCGGAGCTGCAACCAATGTTATCACCTTGGAGAGATGGCATAGCCTTCTTGTTTTTGAATGAATGCAATTCTAGATGTAGCTTCCAACATCGATCCTCAAAATGACTATCAACATTACAATGACCGCAATGCTTTTTAGTATCATTTTTAGAGACGGAAGTAGAATTATGCTTACCTTTTCCCTTTTGCTTTGAACCACCTTGCTGCTTGGAATTGTTTTGAGAGGTAGATGGAGCCCTTCTTGTTGTCCAACTTTAAGTAGTGAACTTGAGAACAGGGCTCATCTACATCCGTCAACTTGGCCAAGAGGACGGGTCTCTTTAAATGGCTATAGAGTCCACCATATACTTCATCAAGATGTCATGGTCTGCTATATCTTTTTGCCCATTTGCCTTGCTTTTGTCTAAGATATTGTCAATACATGGACCTCTCTTCCTCATAATAAATAGGACAAAATTGCTTATTGATTAGCATCTTAAAATCATCCCACTTAGTGATAGGAGGAAGCTGCTTAACAACCAAGGTATGAACATAACTTTCAAACCAAGTTAAAGCATGATTGGTTAATTTTAACCTCATAAAAGAAATCTGTTGGTTCTCATTAATATAATGCAAATTGAAATATACCTCTAGTTGGGCTAGCCAATGGTTTAGCCTCTCTGCGTTCACATCTCTGTTAAATGGTTGAATTTCTATCTTTGCCTTAACCTTGAATGGAGGTGGAGTTTGGTTGGCACAGAGTTGTTCTTCCACCTCCTCATGCTCGGGAGTGTTCTCCTTGTTTGTTTTCAATGCCTTCGTAGCAACACCAGACTATCCATGAGAATCCTTATGATGGACTCCAGCCGATTATGTTAGTTCATAGAAAGAGAAATGCTAGCTACTTCTTCAAGCTTGCGAAATCACTTTTCTGCTGTATGGGCATCTTCTTAATCGAAATGGGCCATACTTTTGATCTATCTTATTTCCACTTCCTCGTGGAAATGTTTTCTTCAAAGGGAACTAATATACCTTGACCACTAGCACTACTTGATCTAGTGATGGGTAAACTACAGTGTAGTCACAAACACTCAAAATGATTGATACTAAACCAGCTCTGATACCAATTTGATTCGTAAACTAGGTGGATATTCTATTCTAGGCTTCAAAAACACGGATCTTATAATCCTAACTCAAACAAGTGATTGCTAAATGACTTTTTTAGACTAGTTTACTTATTAAAATTTACAAGATGAGGCCTTATCTCCCTACATTGCAGCCATGAACATTGGAGGAATAAATCCAACTATTTCATATGATGGGTCCACTTACCTGACTTTAGACCTCAAATCCTTTGGCAGTCTCTACAAAGATTGGCTTAAGACACATGCCTATGCAACTACCAAGCTACTATCCAAAACCCTAACTGGGGATGCTTTAGAATGGTATAATCAACTTAAGCCTTACTTCAAAGTCAAATTAGAAGGCTTATTGAATTCTCTTGTACAAGAATTACAATATCGTGACTTGCCTGAAGATAACTTAGATAACTTTGTCAATTCCAAGCAACTATATCACAAATCTGCCCATGATTTCATCAAGTGATGGAAGTCACTAGCCCATAGAGCTGACTGCAACATGAATGGAGAAAGTCTCTTCAAACTATGTACAACTGCTTTAGAACTCAAGTTACAACAAAAAGTTTGATCCTTCTCTCCTAAGACCTTGGAGGAAGCCTTTGACCAAGCCAAAAGACAAGATCATTTCATGCAATAATTTGAGAATTCTCAACCTCAAAAAAAAGGCACTAGAATCCTACTAAGAAAAAAATGACCCTTAATACCAAAAATAATTATTGCAGATAGTATCAACTATTTGAATAACACTTCTATGTTGCTTCTTTAGACGTCACTCATAACATTTGCTGTACTACAATAAGCATCAATGAATATCCTCGTGGTACCATTTTCCAGTTTTTTTTATCAATCTTGGAACTTGGAAGGCACCCACTAACAGACATCCTTTGTGGAGGTGTTGCTAAAGAGAATCTCCAAATATCTTATTCTGATCACCATAAGGAATCTTGAATTCTTTTATAGTTGAAAATTTTTTCTTTGTACTGATGTAATTGGTCCATTTAAACTTTTTAACTCTTACTAGTTTATTATTTCGAGAATAATTTGTTTCGAAGTTAAATATGAGAATAATTTGTTTCAAAGTTAAATACATTTATTTATTTATTGATAAAAGGAGGATTTTATGAAGGCCCTCCCCTGTGGATCCAAAAAAATTACATACCACATAGCATGAAAGTAAAATATGGAAGGACAAGACTAGCTCTCCTATCCAACTAAACCTGTTACATTTTACTGATTTCGACATTTACATAAAAACAAAGCCAAAAGCTGGCCATGCAAGTCAGTGAATATTGCAGCCTTGGGTGAAAGCCAACCACATTGTCTAAAGCCAACTGCCACCGCCATCCCTCTAGCATCGATTTCCACATAAGGTATAACATGCAAATAGTCTTGAGCACCACCACAGAGGCAAAACTAGGAAAAGGAAATTGCTTGGTGCCACCAACACGCCATGACGCTTCACGAACATCACCATCCACCACTGTAATGTCCCCAAATGAGACGAATTAGACCTAGCTGGTGTTTTACCAATAAACCCTTGAATAAATTGCCAAACAGCTGAAATTCTCTTCCACAAACCAGCTAGCCCTAGCTGGAAAAATTGTAGAATATCCAAGCAAAACACAACCAACATAACTCCACAAATAGCTGAAACTTATTCGGAAAAGTAATGTACCTTTTTGGACCAAATAAATTGGCAAAGAAGCTGAAAATACTCATGCCAATAATCTGATTTTTACCTAAATGTACAGCTGCGTTTTTCACTAACCAACCATCACAAAAACCTCCACAAGTGGGTCGCCACACTTTAGAAAAATAGGGGAAATAATTCTGAATATTATTTCTTGAAATTTGCCCCTCAATTCATCTCTTAGATCTCTCCAAGCAAGTTGCCAAAGTGCCAAAAATATTATAATAAATTCCAGAATATTTTTAGGGTCTAGGTTGACCTTCAACACATGCAAATTGACCCAAAACAAATCACCAATGGCTGTAATAAATTATGAAAATTACTTCAACCCTATAAGAGGGTTCTAAAGACCAAATTGACCTCTTGAGAGAGGTTGCCACCCTCCCAAAGGGAGTCGCCACCCTTGAAATGGCCTCCAGACTTGTCTCAAGCTTCTCCACCTAGATTGCCCACCTCCTTGCCCTGCAATATGAATGTTTCCATCTCTCCGAAGGATTATACCAATTCCTTGTTGAAGGTGATGTCCAAAGACACCTTTGTAGATCCACTTGCATACAATTATGCAAAATTATGGCGCAATTACAGCCCTTGAATAGAGTTGTCCTAGTAGCAAAATAGAGGTTTTCATCCCCGAATTTCTTGGTGCACTGGAAGGTTTTCGTCCTCAATCACATGTTCAAACTTGACATACTTGCACAAAAATTTCAATATTAGAACTACATAACCTTTTCAAAAGAGGCTTCATTTTCCTTTTATATGCTTTCTCCAATTGGGGCGCCCAAAATTAGAAAGAGAGTTACTCATTCCTTTTAATAAAAAGATATATTATAAGCTTCTTTATGATAGCACTTTTTAGAGTGACCCTTAAAGAGGTCCCAAAAATTAGATAATAAAGTGCTTTTAACAAAACATATTCTTGAAGCTGACCAATGTTCCCTTTTTATCTTAAAAATCCTTAGCCGTTGGGAACGCACAAGCTAAGGGTCTCGTCCCAATGAATAGCTTAAAAAGGGGGACATTACAGTCCTTCCTTCCCAAAATTGTTTGCTCACAAACAATTGTAAATTTGGGTTTTGAAGGATGGCTGCCTTTGCTTACGTTGCATCTTCCACAGGCATATCCTTCCATTGTACCAAGTATTTCATGATAGTGCGATTGTGGAGCCTCCTCTCACGAACCTCAAGTATAGCTTCGGGAATCAAGACCAATTTACCTTCATCATAAAGGGGTGGCAAGTCAATGGAGGGTATTATATGCTTTCCAAGAGCTTTCTTAAGACAAGAAACATGGAAACCATTCTGAATCTTGCTCCCTTCCGATAATTCCAACTCATATTTCACTTTACCCACTCTTCTTTGAATTTTATAAGGCCCATAAAAATGTGGCTCAAGTTTTTCTGCTCCACTTTGCTTGAGAGAAGATTGCTTATAAGGTTGCAATCTCAAATAGACCATGTCCCCAACCTCAGATTGCCTCTTCAACCTATGCTAATCCAAAATTTTGAGCTTGTTGCAAATTTTTCTTGAGCTGATCCAAAATTTCAGAACTTTGTTGCATCCATTCGGCAGCCCCTCGCACCATACTATCCCCCAAAACAAGGTAAAAAAATGAAAGAGCTTCATAACCATACAAAGCCTTGAATGGTGACATACCACTAGACATGTGATAGGTAGTATTATAACAAAATTCTGCCATGTACAACCATCTATTCCAACCTGTTTGCTGCCCCAAAATGTGATTCCTCAAGTATCCTTCCACCCATTTATTGACAATTTCAGTTTGCCCATCCATTTGGGGATGAAAACTAGTGCTTGGAAGCAATTCGGTACTTGTTAGCTTAAAAAACTCTTGCCAAAAGTGGCTCATAAAACGGCTGTCCCTATCACTTATGATGCTCTCGGGTAACCCATGCAACTTGAAAACTTCCTTGAAGAAAATATCCGCTATATATGGAGCACTATACTTGGTTGGGATTTCAAAAAAATGAGCATATTTTGTAAATCTATCGACTACAAAAAAAATTCTGCATTTACCTTGTGACATATGTAACTTTGTGATGAAGTCCATGGATATGCTCTCCTATTTTTGGTGGGGAATTGGAAGAGGTTGCAGGAGACCAGTTGGAAATGTATTCATTCCCTTATTCTTTTGACAAACCATACACTCCCTAACATGGGATAAAACATCTCTTTTCAAATCCTTCCAAGGAAATCTTTCTCTTACCTTCTTGTATGTTTTGTAGTAACCTTGATGACCAGCCATAGTATCATCACGAGCAGCCCTCATAATTTGGTGTTCAAACTTGGATAAAGGGGTCAAAAGAATTCTGCCCTTATACAAAATCAGCTCCTCATGCACCTTGTATTTATTGTCTATCACCTTGCCTTCCAAAACTGTGGTAGCCCATTCATCCCTTGCATATTCAGCTATAATTTCAGCCCTCCAATCAGCTGTTAATTCGGTTTATGAACAGAAATAGGGCCTTCTTGACAAGGCATCACCCACCACATTATTTTTACCTTTCATATATTCAATGTTGAAATCATAGGATTGAAATTTGCTCACCTAATTTTGTTGCTTCTCATTCAAATCGGATTGTGCGAGGAAGTATTTGAGGCTATTGTGATCCGTCTTAATTATAAATCTCCCACAAATTAAGTATTGACGGAATTTGGCCAAAGCATACATGATAGCCAACATTTCCTTGTGATAAATTGAAAACTTCTTTTCCCCTTCCTTGAGTTTTATATTCTCAAAAGCAATGGGATGTCCTTTTTGCATGAGGACAGCCCCTATTACTTCTTCCGAAGCATCACATTCCAATGTGAAAGGGTGTGAAAAATCTGGAACACCCAACACAAGGCAAGAACTCATCACTACCTTGAGTCTCTCAAAGGTCTTTAAAGCGGTTTGAGACCACACAAAGGCACCTTTCCTTGTTAAGTTCGTAAGGGGGGCAGAAAGTTGGGACAAAAAGTTGGGAGAAGCCCTTCACAAACCTTTGATAATAGCTACACAATTTAAGAAACTCTCTCAAATGGGTCATAGTAGTGGGAGGTGGCCAATCAAGTATGGCTTGAATCTTTTGTTGGGCCACTTGGACCCCTTGTGCATTGGTCACATGTCCCAAATACAAAATTTCAGAAATGACAAACTCACATTTGGATTTCTTTGCAAAGAGGGTTTGCTGCTCTTAACATTCCCAGAACAATATCCAAATGGTGCAAATGTTCCTACCAAGTTTTGCTCTATATCAATATGTCATTAAAGAACACTAGCACAAATTTCCTTAGTTGTTTGAAGATGTGGTTCATGCAAGATTGAAATGTAGGAGCATTAGTGAGTCCAAAGGGCATGACCAAAAATTTGTAATGCCCATACTGACCACGAAATCGTTTTTTGCATATTTTCCTCCCTCACATGAATTTGGTGATAACCGGTCTTTAAGTCTATTTTGGAGAAGTAAACTGCTCCATGAAGCTCATCAATGACTTTATCAATCCTAGGTATAGGATACCTATTCTTGATGGTCTTCTTGTTCAACAATTTATAATCAATACAGATCCTCATGGTTCCATTCTTTTTCTTCACAAGCACTACTGAAGAAGCAAAGGGGCTAGAGCCTTATGTGTTCCATCTTAAGTAACTCTTGGATAGCCTTCTCAATCTCTTCCTTGTAGATTCGTGGGTGGTGGTAGGGAGTAGTGATCACTGCTCTTGTGCCTTCTTCTAATTCAATTATATGTTCAAATCCCCTATCCGGGGGCAGCCCATGTGGTATGTCACTAAACATTCTCTCATGTCTATCTAAGATGACTTGAACATCCTTGTGGTGCAACTGTTGTTTCAAATCAGACCTTGTATCATGTACAAATAGCTCTGCTGCCCATGTAATCTGCCCTTTATTGAAAGCTTGTTCCATCCTTTTTGAGGTCACTAACATGGGTTTTCCATTGCTTAGACCATGGGGAACAATTTCCCTCTTGGCTGCCATAAATTTCAGTTCCGATTTTTGCAAATTATGAGTATCTTCACCAAGGGATTGGAACCATTGGGCTCCAAGCACAACATCTATCTCACCACGATTTATCACATTGAATTCTCATTCAAAGGTATATTCACCCATGGTTAGTTTTAACTCCAAAGTGCTGGAAATGCAAGAGATGGAGGAGCCATCCCCCACGGTTACCTTAAATCCACCATTTTCTTTAGTGGGCAGCCTATGTTTTGCAACAAATTTAGCATTTACAAAATTGTGAGTGGCTCCATTGTCCATCGACACAATTACCTTTTTGCCTCTAATGGTTCCTTTCACACAAAAAACATGGCGTCTAGTGGCACTAGATAAGGGAGCAATCATCTTTTTCTTTGTCCCATGTTGGATGTTCACTTTTCCTTGATGTAATTGCCCCTCAATTTGAGTTTGGTTTTCCTTCACATGCTCATGCCTTTGCCCCCAATTTTTTGATTGTTCTTCCTTAGGTGGCTGCCCTTCTATTCCCTTTTCACATGCTTTTAATTCTTTTGAATTTTCTGCCCTCAATCTCAGCTGATTGCTCATCTCTATGGGTCCATAATTGACCAATTTTTGATGCTCACATCTCAAAGTTTCTTCATTGGGTGGCTGCCCTTCAAATTCAGCCTCACTTGCCATTGATTTTTTTGAATTTTCTGAGTTAGTTTCCAGCTGTTCACACCTAACAAAGGGGCTATGTTTGACTGAATTTTGGTCCTTGGCAAACTTGTGTAGTGGCCGCCTCTTGTACAATTGGAAGTTAGGCTCCGTTATTTGTTTTAAGGGCTGCGTTTCATTCAATTGGGATTCCTTGTTATGCGCCCTTATTGATTTAGGTGTAGGTGGCTCCATCTTCCTTCCAAACTTATCAACTATATTTTCCAACAGTTCTTCATGTGTTCCAATAGCGCTATGCCTTTGTGTCACTCATCCATGATGCTACCATTCATGGGCAGCCCCATCCAAATGTTGGATAACAAAAATTAATGCCTATTTTCTACCTTTAGGCCTCAAGTCAAGATACTCACCTTGTTAACCCAAGCTCTTATCAGAATGCTTGGATCACCATCAAAAGTTGGAAGAACTATCTTCCCTAAATCATTCTGTGTAGTTATGTATCCCTAGTGTCTCTTGCCATATCTCAAACCTAGTCAATTTTCGAAGCTCATTCCCTTGCAGTACTTAGGTGCAAGAGTCAAGTACTCATAATCCTCCATTAGATCCCAACGAACCAAAGGCTGGTCCTCCATTCTGAGGGGTTGATTCCCATGATCCTGGGCCTGTGTAATACCTTAATCCTTCTCTTATCCATGTTACTATTTGATATAAACTCTAAATCCCACATATAGCCAAGATATGGCTCTGATACCATTGTAATGTCCTCAAATGACACGAATTAGACCTATTTGGTGTTTTACCAAAAAACCAAAATGACCTCTTGAGAGTGGTCTCCACCCTCCCAAAGGGAGTCGCCACCCTTGAAATGGCCTCCAAACTTGTCTCAAGCTCCTCCACCTAGATCGCCCACCTCCTTGACCTGCAATATGAATGTTTCCAGCTCTCCGAAGGATTATACAATTCCTTGTTGAAGGTGGTGTCCAAAGACACCTTTGTAGATCCATTTGGATACAATTATGCAAAATTATGACGTAATTATAGCGTTTGAATAGAGCTGCCTTGGTAGAAGAATGGAGGTTTTCGTCCCCAAACTCCTTGGTGCACTTAAAGGTTTTCGTCCTCAAGTCACTTGTTCAAACTTGACATACTTGCACAAGAATTTCAATATCAAAATTGCATAATGTAATGTCCACAAATGGGATGAATTAGGGCAAACAGGGTTTTCCTCAAAATCCACAAACTCTGATTTGAAAATCAACAAGCCTTAAATTGATAATTTAATTTTTAAAATTTTATTTAATTCCAGAAACCCTAGATGCCAAGAATGAGGGTTTCGTAGAGTATTTTCTGCCAATAAAATAATTTGAAAATAAATAATAAATTTCAAATTTAAATCCCTTAGAAAAATACTCTTCTCCTTATGCCACAAAATGATGAAAGAAAAATCAGTTTTAATCACCACTTTTCTGTTGCTGTTCGGAGGATAAAAAGTCTTCTCCACTCTTAGATCTATCACTTTCAGCAACTCAAAAATTATGAAAATATTACTGTAGATGCACAAAAATTCGGAGAAAAGGAATATGCACTTATTTTTTTGAAATTCTAAAAATTGTAATTTTTATGCCCAAAATGCAGCTGAAACTTTATAAATCCATAACTCTGAAAATACTTGGAATTTATAATCAAGTGATAGCTCAAAACGAAGCTAAAAATATAGGCTTTCCAATAAAATATAAATCAAAATTTTCCTTCCATGGAAGGTCACCGAAAATGGCTCTGAAAATCTGAAAACTCTAGTTTCCTATAAAATAATTAAATAATAATTCTGAAAATTATTATTTAATTTTTTCTTTAAAAAATCCATCCAAACTTCACACCAATAATTAGAAAAATATCAAATAAATTCAGATAAATTAATTTATGAATTTTTGACCAATTGGAGCCTTCAAATCTTAGCGTCCAGCTCCTCAAGTGGTTCGCTCCACTTGCAAAATTAGCACAATAAATTAACAAAGCCAAGATGCAAGTAAAAGACCACAAAACCCTCAAAATCATGCATACAAATCTTCCAAAGCAATTCACCCCACTCCTTAGGGCATAAACAAGCTTTTCTTTCGCAAATGTGGTGTCAAAAGACACCTTTTGTTGTATAATCAGCAGCAAATCGTGGGTTACAGTTCCCACTCCTATTGAACATGCAGGTTCAACAAAATCTCTAAGCATGAAGAATTATAAAAAATGAGCATATCTTCAAATAAGCCCTTCACCCTCTTTTAAAAGCCTCCTCCAAGTGTAGAGCCCAATTTGGAGGGAAGAGTTAATTTAAAAATATTGAAAGTAAATCCTTATAATTTCACTTTAGGCCCTACGTGCCTATGACTCTTAAAAGGCTCCAACTTAAGTGAAATTTATAACATAAAGTGTTTTTTTATTAATTGCCTTTATTTTTAAGTATTTAAAAATACTTTTTATTTTAGCAATAATATTACTTTAACTTTCAAAAAAAAAGGGACATTACACATAACCTTTTCAAAAGAGCCTTCCCTTTCTTTTTCTATGCTTCTTCCAATTGGAGTGCCCAAAATTAGCAAGGGGGAGTTACTTTTTCCTTTGAATAAAAAGAAATATTATAAGCTTTCTTATGATAGCACTTTTTAGAGTGATCCTTAAAAAGGTCCCCAAAATTAGATAATAAAGTGCTTTTAACAAAACATATTCTTGAAGCTCACCAATGTTCCCTTTTTACCATAAAAATCCTTAGCCCTTGGGAAGACACAAGCTAAGGGTCTCATCCCAATGACTATCTTAAAAATGGGGACATTACAACCACTTCAAAACAAACAACCAACAGCCAAAAAACATCGAACCCCAACCAAGCAACAAAGTCTAAGACTAAGCATCGTTGAAAAAAGATGGCCACATGCTAAAGATCTGCCAATGGGGTGTCCACATGGATTGTGTCCCCACACATCTCACCACCTGCATTGACATAATGTAACACCCCACCCTTCTTCCATTGAGGCAAGCTAAACTCCATAGGAATCCATTTGATCCCCGCAAAGGGTTCTAAGAATTTATCTTGATGCTCAAGAGACTTTGGCATGTTGTCCTTTGTTGCTAAAATGAAACTAACTTGAGTTGCCATATTTGCACACATGCTCAATTCATTGAGTTTGGATTAGCTTGTGTGGTGGCCCATAGAATATTTTCTAAATGTCACACAACCCCTTTCCATTCACGAATCTACTCTTCAGTTGTTAATCCCCTCACCTTGTGCAATCTTTTCCCTAAATGAGGTTTCTCCACTATAGGACCCTTGCTTTGGTAGAGCAAAGGTCTTGAAATTCATCTCTTTTAGAGAGGAGTTGTTGACAAGTATCGGAAACCCATCCTTAGCCTCAACTCTCAGTGATGAAGCAAATCTATGCAACACCTTTGCTCCACCAACTTCAACTTCTCCCAACCCAACTCGCAACCAGTCACAACCGCTTTTCCGAGAACCTTGCTCTCCCCAACTGATCGGTAATCCAACAGCTCTTGGGCCAGTATTCGCTGAGAGAAAATCCAATTCTCTTTTTAATGTGAATATGTGAAGTATAGGATGGAAAGCTTTCCATGTTGCTTTTAATTCTTTCAAAGATGGTAGAGCACCCGAAGGAAAAACCGTTTTTATAAGGTATTGAAATGAAAAAAAGTCGAGGTAATGGAGACAAGTTTATGCGTAAAATCTACTCCGATAGAATCATATGAATGCTTCACACCCTTTAGTATCACCCCACTTACCATAACCTAAAACTTGGCAAACAAAATTTTCCTTACCATCTAACACAAAGCATAAATGCAGTCTCCTAGAAGACACTGCTCCCCAAAAGTCAGGGTAGCCCTAGAAGATCCTGCAATGGCAGCCATTACATCCTTATGAGAGATTGCAGGGATTAAATAAGAATTTACAAACCCACACATGACAAAGTGCGGTTGAAGGCATGTGAGAGCAGTGCATACAATTCGAATTGAATAGGGAAATTATTAATAGTGTGTGTTGATGGGTTGTTCAACACACCAACTCAGGTTGGGATGGTCGCCTGTCCAACCTCTCTTGAAAGGAGGCCTGTAGGGTTTCCCCAATGTCTGTTATTGCCGGGTCACGATGTACTAAGTGACCTAGTTGGTCTATAGGGAATTGTTCCAATTCAAGTGGCCTTTGTTAGTTTGGAATATTTAAACTTGGATTTAATGTTGTTCTGGTCTTTAACGGATTTAGAGGGGATGTAAGTGTCGTAGTCTTGTTCATGCGAGTTTTCAATGGGTTACCTGAAACAAAACATATTTGCATTTTTAGATTTGCCCAAAAAGAGAAATCAGCGTTTAGGGTTTTAAATAAATGAAGTGCTGTTGATTTCAAAGTGTTTATTGCATATATATGACAATGCAGAAATGACAATAAATGATAATTGCAATCGAGATAAACAATAGAAACAGATTGCATTCAGAACCTACTCTAACCCTAGCTAACAAATTCAATAAAAAAAGTGCAAAAGAGAGGTAAAAAGAAAGAAAACCCTGTTGTCATGTAGCCACAATCGAAGCCGTTTGAACAAATGCACACAAACTAATCCCTCGTCTGGACAACATTCACACAATCACGAATGGGAATCAGTGCCAGAGTCTAAGGATCATGCCATGAAGAAGAAGCCCATCACCACCATATTACACGCGCAGACAATGAAATGAAATCTCCACAACATGTATTAATAAAAATGTTCATTTGAAGTGCAAAATAAGGATTACATTTATCATTCGATTACAATTTTGGCAGCATAATGCCAAGGTAGCAAGAGAGGGGGAGAGAAATTACACTAAAAACAAATAAATGACTGATTCACAATGTCTCCAATGGAGGAAAAATGAGCCAGCCCTTGTAATGGCAAAAAACTGCTCATATATAACAACTTGCAAGCCCAAGAGGAAAGGGATTTCTCTCCAAAATGCAGCCAAAGGCTTTGATTTTCCACACCAACTCTTTTCTCCCTCTAAAAGCTACGCCACTTTTCACCTCAGCCTTCAAAAAGACCAAAATAAAGTCAAAATTGGTAATTAAAAGCACCAACAACAAAATGCGACACTAAAACATGAACAACTTTTATTGCACACAACATTTCTAAAAATTGAAAACACCAAAATGTCCAAGTTGGAACGAGCTTTCCTGCGATGTAGACAATTCGAAAAACCAACAAACGAGGCTCGATACATTGTCAAAAAATTGAAAGGGGGTCAAAAATGGCCTCCTAGATCTTTTTTGGGCTTCTGGGAGGCACATGCAATTTAAGAAGTGCACTTTTTTGAAATTTGCAAATTCTAGTTCTAATTGGGCTTGGAAAGCTCGAATAGGACCGAGGGACGCTTTTAGTAGGTCCTAAGACCTAATCGGCAAGTTCATCCCCGAATAGCACTGAGCGTTTGAATGTTGGGACCCTAAGACCTAATTGGGCTTGGGACCCCCGATTAACATTATCTTTGTATTGCTCGCTGGCTTCCACCTTGTAATTGGGACATAAAGGCTGCATAGCATTGGACATTGGCAAGGGGGTGGGGCTTTAGACCCTGTCAGGTTTCAAACATTGACTATCAAAGCACTTAGTCACTTTAGGGCCTGACATACCTAGTTGGGTCTGCGGGCCCAACTATCGTTGCATTTTCGAAAGCCAAAGGCTCTCTGACCTAATCGGGGAGATTTCCCTGACTACAACTGAGCTCCCAAACACACGACTCCCGACGACCTACTTGGGGATAAAACCCCACTTATAACTATGTGGACTACCCTTCTACTCAGACTTAAGAGGGCAAAAACCCTGATTTGCACCAAAAGCTCGCCGATGCATGCAGAAAGACCTAGTCGGGGTTTGGAACCTCGACTACACTACAAAATTCAAAGCAAATGACCGTAGACCTAATTGGACTTCGAAGTCCGATTAGTTCTACGGGACTTAATAAAATTAACCTAGACCAAATCGGTAAAAGAAACTTGATTATAATTGTAACATGTCAATTTTGATCTCGAAGACCTAATTGGGGGGTGAAAGCTCGATTAGGTCTAGAGATTTAGATTTTAAAAAACAACCTACAACAGACCTAACCAAAGAAACAAGCAAATTTTTTCGATATTTTCCAAGTGCAATAAGTATGTCAAAAACAGTGTAAATAATGAAATTTTCTTGCATGAGCTTGGTTATCCCAATGGGACAAGTTTCGTAGGCCGAATCGGCATGTAAACCAAAATGACTCCCTTGAGTAGCTCGAGAGAGATAAGCAAGCCAAATTTTTTCAAAGGCAAACTGGGAGGTCAAGACTTTGCTTTCACGCTAAGTGCTTAATGTGAAGTTTTCTTGCACAGACGTGGTCTATCCAACAGAAGTGGTATTGGACCCAGTTCGACATGCAAATCGAGACGACCCACCAAGGCAACTTGGGAGTGTTGAGACCAACTAGCCGCAAGCGCAAGCGAGAGTGGAGCAAGAGTCAAAAAAGAGGTTCCCTGATTCTGGAGGAATGAGGGCGTGTTGTGCAAGCAAAAACACTGTGAAACGTCTGCGTTTGAAGAAGCATGCTAGCTAGGTGTTTCCCCCTTGAAAATGGCTTTGTGAAATGACCACATCGCTGCCCTTGAGGTATGGGGCACTGAATAATCATTAATTCAATCACCTTCATCGAATACATGGATCAACATATATCAAAAGTTTTGATGAGGGTGCTAACAAAATTTAAATTTAAATTCGAACTATCCCAAGGCCACTCTACCCAATCACATTTTCATTAACAACAAGAAACCACATAATTTCTTATTCAAGGCACCCTCCACCTCTGCCTTGAGGTTTACCAACTCTTCCAAGCCAATCAATCATATAGAAGGGAGCTTTCAATGGAAAAAAAACTCTAAGTCAATGTCTGCATTCACCAAGAGGTTCGATAACAATGAGAAAATAAGATTTAGTGGAACAACTCTTTCATATTGAATCCCACCATTGTGTCCCCTTCCACTTCCAAAGGCCCCACCCCATATGCCCTAACCAGCCAAAGACTTTCCACTGGCGCTCTATCACCCGCCTCATTGTTGGTTCCAAATGAAATAGAGGAGGAAGGAGCCACAATGAAGACTCTTTGGGGTGAATGGAGAATGCATCACAAATCCGCATTTCTCGTGTTCCCCCTTAGAGGCTTTGTCAAAATTCAGTTTTATGGTTTACCCCAAATTTCCTTGGGAGCCACCCAATTTACCAAAGAACATTTAATACCTTATAACATTATCCCATTAACAGGAGAATGTTAGATAAATATTATTTTTTACATCTTTTTGATTCGGAAAAGGGTGATTCCTTATAATGGTCATGTTGTAAATGAGTAATCAACAACAATGCTTTAAGCATTCGCTAGCTTGTAGAAAGAAAGAAAGAAATTATATTAATGACCACAAATGACCAGAAGTGGGTCAACGGGACTGGAGGAAACAACCATTAACAATAGAAAGTTCTAGGAGAGATTTTAATTTTTGAGTATTTAACGTTCTTTTTTCCATTTGATGCCACGAGTTCTTAATAGCAACCTGACTTGCATTTAATTTTCATCTTTATTAGGAAATATTGGATTGTCAGCATTCCTTTTATCGGTATTACTATTCCTGTTCTTGCTTTTGTTCTGCATGTGCTTGAAAGCTGAAAGAAGTTTTTTTGCTTTAATTCAGTTCATGATATGAAACGATATTTAAGGTGCTCTTTTGTCATTAGTTTATATGATAATGATTACAATTAACCGCAAAAACTTTATGCAATACCTTCTCAATTTAATTGTATCATAAATTAGTCTTTAATTGCAAGCTTGCATTGAATCAATTTTTTGATTGTCTGAACTGGCAAATTGTATGTCTTGATGGCTTATAATTGGAAGTCTGCATTGAATCACTTTCCTGATTTGCTGAACTTACAAATTGTATCAATCTTGATACATCCATCAAGACAAGATGTTGAGGAATTTTGCGAGTTTATGTATGGAGATAAACTTTCTATCAGGTATTTTAAGCAGGTAGGGATAAGGCAGTTCAACTTTATATCATAATGTGTAACAATTGTTTTGTTTTGATAATTGACGAATATGACACTCACACATGCTTTCTAAATTAGTGTAAAGGAAACTTTTTTCCATATAGGAATGGATCTAAAATTGCTTCAACCATTTCAAAACTTTAAACCATCACTTCCAATTTTGCATCCTCAAATTTTAAATGACTTTTGTCAATGGAAAACGATATAATGATACTCGCTAGGTGGAGAATGTAAACTAGCAGACTAAAACATAGGTAAGAGTATAGTTTCAAATTTGCATGCTTAATTGTACAATTTAAACCATTCTTCTTTGTTAGCTCATTGATGATACTTCATAAAGCATATTGATCATTACAAGAATAATTTTACAGACAAGAGTAAAATGACATGGCTTTAAACGTGTAATTTTATGTTTCATTGGTGGTATTTTTTCAGGCATATTGGTTTCCTGCTTTTGCATTTTACATCCATTAATGAAACTTCACATGGTTTTAAAGATAAGAAAGATAATTACTATATGCAGGGCTTCTTATCTTTGCAATTTGAGGACAATGCTTGATTTTCTCTTTTTCATATTTAGGATAGAAGGTGATGAAGCGGTCTTGGAGTTGGAATGGGAGAAATACGAGAATACATTTGAAAAGGTACCGTGCGAGTATTGTTTTATGATATTGGCTTGAATTTCTTAATAGCATATGAGTCTATTCTCATTGGAATAGTTTCCTGTTAGTATATTATTTGTGCAAAGTGCAAATTATCAGAATTATTGAATGCTTTTTTATTGAGGACCTAGGTTAGCGTCACCTCCATGGATGTGTCAAACTAGTAGAAAATCCACTACAAGGAAGGCATGCATTAATTTAAATTCAATTCAATGCAATTTAACCGTTAATGTTAGCAAAGGCCAAATATAGCCATCCCCAGTATGTTAAATAAAAACCGTTTCTCAAACATGACTGTATCACACAAATAAATATTAGAATTTCCGTTGATGTTAAATTTAGGACAGCCACCAAGAATCTTCATAATTTATTTCTTGGTGCTCGATGACCTTGTTCAAGGAAGTGTACATAGTTCACCTTCTTGTCTTGATTTTCATGATCTTCGTACTATATATCATCTTCTGTCATGTATCTGCTAAGATACTAAAATCTAACAGGCGAGATTTGAAAAGCTTAGATTTCTGAAGAGAGAGATCTGAATTTTTGAAATAGAAAATATAAGTTTTGTAAACAGAAATCTGAACCAAATAGCAAATCTGAATCTACTGTAGGAATCTGGAATTGCAATGCGATAAAATGTGAGCTAATGTTCTTTCTGAAATTTGCTCTATAATTGTGCTGGAAACAAAAATCTGAACTTCTGGAAAACTGAAATAAGCTGCTAAAGAGAAAACTGAGTATCGTAGCTGGAGTATTTCTGATAATAGAAGAGCAGTATGGGTGCTGCACTTGCCCAAGAACAGTCTTCCATAGACTATCCACTCAACTGCTCCAAGACCTCAAGACATTTCCTACTCTAAATCTCGAAGCCTT
This sequence comes from Torreya grandis, assembly GCA_037957365.1. Classification (NCBI taxonomy): domain Eukaryota; kingdom Viridiplantae; phylum Streptophyta; class Pinopsida; order Cupressales; family Taxaceae; genus Torreya; species Torreya grandis. The sequence continues at coordinate 865,614 of JARHVA010002460.1, forward strand.
TTTATAACTCGTCCTTTTGCATATGGGATGATAGATGCTTGTAACTCCCTCATGACAAGACTGACTGTAATTCCTTGACTCTTAATGATGCTTTGTAAGTCATTACTTTTGTAACTCCTCCACTATGAATTATATGCCAAGATTCTTTGTAACTCCTATGACATTCTCATGACAAATGCTAATAAACAAAAACTCTATTTTTCACCATAAATACAAACTAGGACCATGGCATCATTGTTTTAATCATTTATTATCACCTTCATTTGATGAATCTTCATTGGCTTTTTTCTCTTTCATTTTGATTGCTTAATTCCAGGTGTTTCTGAAATTTCTTTTTGATTTTCGGCTGCAAGAAGAGCCTAATTAGCTGACGATGACTGCTCTGTCAAAGAAGTGGCCATATTCTGAAACAGAACTGTAAATGCTATTTTGATAAAGGATACACTCTTTCTAGATCATTGTATGTCTCTTAATGATGTAAACCAACACTAATCTAACTTATAAGTTGTCTGTCCACAATGTAGACATAAATATTCCTTTTGCATATGGGATAGTGCATGCTTGTAACTCCCTCGTTATAATAAGACTGTTTTTAGTTCCCTATGATACTTAAATGCTTTGTAACGCCCTCATTCTTCCTAAGTTCTCCATTATGCCTACTATGCCAAGATTCTTTGCAACTCTTATGACATTCTCATTATGCGTAGGTGTCTTTCTGTCTTTGACCTATGAAAACTTTATTTTTCATGATAAATACAAACAAGGATCATGGCATCACTGTTACATTCATTTATTATCATCTTCATTAGATGAATATTCATTGGCTTTGTTCTGTTCCATTTTGATATCTTAGTTCCAGGTTTCTTTGAAATTTATTCTTCATCTTTGGTTCCAAGAAGTGCTTAATTAGTTGATGATGACTGCTCTGTCAATAAAGTGGACATATGCTGAAACAGATCTGTAAATGCTAGTTTGATATAGGATACAATCTCTCTAGACCCCTGTGTGTCACTTAATGGTGGTAATCAACACTAATCTGATGTATAATTTGCCCCTCCACAATAAAGACACAAATATTTGAACCCCAGGACCTATTGGAAGGATGATTCTTCCTCGCATAATGATCACTTGTATTATTGTACTAATACTTTTCTGCAGTATGATTGGATTTGTGGCAATTCAAGGATTTTTTTTCATTTGGTCAAGAAGTTATTTATTTTATGGAACAGGTTGCCATGAGTAGGGGTCTTGGAGCAGTATGGAAATGAGCTTATTCAGTATTGGCTCTCTTTCCTTCTGAAAGTGCATATGTTACTGAAGCCAGTATTGTGCATCTGAGGAAACCATATAGATTCATAGGCACAATACTGTTTGTTTTTTACCTTTTTTTACTTTTGGCGAGATCCTCATGATCAACCACTGTGGCCAATGATACATGATAATCTTACAGTTGTGTACCAGCAGAAATTGTGAATTTTATATCAACGCTTTTGTGATTCTACTTAGTGCTGTTCTTAATGTGCGTGTGATTTGTTCAGGGTTTGGTATAAGTGGATCTCTTCTGATGTTCGTAAATTTGCAGGAAGAGAAAGAAAAATTGTTGCAATCCTTTCTTTCACACTTTCTTCAAGTATTTGAAGATTGGAGACCTGCTGACTGGCAGAATCAGACTTCTGATGTAGGTGCTCTAACACCATTCTCACGGGGTACCTCATCTAGTGGAGATTCTGTGAGAAGCTGCGTTGCTGGTCATCCAACAAGAGTTATCCTGGCATTAACACAGGAAATGAAGAGCGTAATTTCGTTTCTTATGGAATGTAAGCTTATTGTTATTTATAAAGTTATTGCCTTCAAAAGTATTAATTCTTGAGATTAATTGTTGTTAGGCTGGTTTATCAAAATTAACAAAACCAAAACATATTTCATCATGTACTTTACCACAGTTTTCATGGAGGCAGCTAAATTTGTTTAAGATGTGTGTGTTGTGGTTCTTAGAACATAGATAGTAATGATTAACTCTTTAAAAATGGTGATGTCTGTAAAGGCCGGGGAGGCATTCTGGATCTCTGAGGACATGTTCCTTTTTGAGCACTAACTGAGGGGTTCCAGGTTTCCCTACTCTCTAATATAATTTGAGTCAAGGGAAAAGTATCATGTATAATGATCTTAGAAGAATTTGGGGGTTTCCCCTTGCTTGTTTCACCCATATTTCATGTGGTGGTTGTACGTCGTAGACTCTGCATGGCAGATACACAAACTGGACGGATTGATTATGCTATCTTGCATTAGTCCTCCATGAAGCTTGCCAGTAAAGGGTCTGGTTATAGTTGGTACATTAAACAACTGCGCTTTTTTTGCATGTTAGATACTGATAAATCATCACCTTCCTACTATTTTCTCTGTTGATACTCCGTACCCATTGCAACAAGATCTCAATTTTGGCATTACGACGTATGTAGATCCTATTTGCAACATACTTGGTTAGGGTCCTTCTGATCTCTGCTTGCCTAACTTTCATTATTATAGTAACTATTTTTGTGTGAACTGTAGACTTAACATCACTATGGACTACATTTAAGTTAACCAAGCCTGTGGTTATGTTTAACCGTGTTACATATTTGCTTGAATCAGGTCAGGGTAGACAATTATCATTGAATTCAGTGTTCAATGTTATTTTGGAAAGGTATCACTAAAGATATAGCCTTTTGATTGTATGTATATGGACATATTTGAGATAATGAGATCATCCATCTATTGCAATACATAGCTGTTATATACTTTCATTTCTATCCATTGTCTGTTGTTATAAACTGACAGGACCAAAGTTTTCCAAAGTTTCTGACACAACTTGTCAGATTTAAGAGCACACATGATTACCAATGTATAAGCAACTTAAACATGCGGAAATACCCAGAAGAACAAATAACTATCAATGAGAAATAACACAGAATATGAGAGGCAACACACAATTGTATTCAACTCATTACAAAGGAAATTACAATAAAGAGATCACACTCTTCTTCCACCTCTACAAGGCCTTTCACACCTCAAGGGCTTCAAGTAATCTTCCCACCTGAGTAATCCTCTCTCATAGGTCACAACTAACAACTAACACAAGCTGTTGTTCACCTCATTGTACGTCTAGTACAACCGAGTACGAACTGGTACTCCAAGTAGATCTAACCATGATCCTGCTCCTGATGTATAGCTGTCACCTTAGATCTTGCTCCCCCGCCGATCTCCGTTTGACCCTTGCATTCACACACCCCAGCAGACCAACCTGATCTTACTTATCACATGTAGATCTCCTCCATGATCCTGCAACACCTTGCATATCAAACCTGATCTTACATACATGGGGAATCCTACTTGATTCCACCATGGGAAGAACTCTCCAAGCTCCACATTTGGATTTTACAAGTTCAACACTTAACAATACAGCCCATGAGTCTATTATATAGATCTCATGCATATACTAATTTAGACAAGCGGCTCAAAGACTCTAACTGGTCTTTATCATGCAAACTCCGCGTTCACTTAACTGACTGTTCGTCAACAGCAGTTCTGACCGCCACAGGCGACCGACGTCGGTCCCTGCCTGACTGGAGGTGACCGACGCCGGCCGATCTCTTGTCGATGCCGGTTTCCTCTGCGCTTCCCCTGACCGACGTCGGTTGTGGCCTGCCGACGCCGGCGACTGTCATGATTACCAATGTATAAGCAACTTAAACATGCGGAAATACCCAGAAGAACAAATAACTATCAATGAGAAATAACACAGAATATGAGAGGCAACACACAATTGTATTCAACTCATTACAAAGAAAATTACAATAAAGAGATCACACTCTTCTTCCACCTCTACAAGGCCTTCCACACCTCAAGGGCTCCCAGTAATCTTCCCACCTGAGTAATCTTCTCTCATAGGTCACAACACACAGCTAACACAAGCTGTTGTTCACCTCATTGTACATCCGGTACAATCGAGTACGAACCGGTACTCCAAGTAGATCTAACCATGATCCTGCTCCTGATGTATTGCTGTCACCTTGGATTTTGCTCCCCCGCCGATCTCCGTTTGACCCTCGCATTCACACACTCCAGCAGACCAATCCTGATCTTACTTATCACATGTAGATTTCCTCCATGATCCTGCAACACCCTGCATATCAAACCTGATCTTACATACATGGGGAATCCTACTTGATTCCACCATGGGAAGAACTCTCCAAGTTCCACACTTGGGTTCTACAAGTTCAACCCTTAACAATACAGCCCATGAGTCTATTATATAGATCTCATGCATACACTAATTTAGACAAGCGGCTCAAAGACTCGAACTGGGCTTTATCATGCAAACTCCGCATTCACTTAACTGACTGTTCGTCAACAGCAGTTTTGACCGCCACAGGGGACTGACGTCGGTCCCTGCCTGACTGGAGGTGACCGACGCTGGCCGATCTCCTGCCGATGCCGGTTTTCTCTGCGCTTCCCTTGACCGACGTCGGTTGTGGCCTGCCGACGCCGGCGACTGTCATGCTCAGAAACCTCCCTGTTTGCATTCGGGTGAAGCTTTTAGCTCCACACCCTAACATAAACTATCGTAAATATGCATTTTTACTTTGCTTCTTGTACTGCTTTTAAGAACACAAGCATAGGCTGAATGTATGTTAACATCGGTGAACCTGACATAGCAGCATGAGAGAAGTTTATGTCATTGTACGTGGTCAATGCAAGGAAGTGATTCGATCTCAGAAAGCAAGAGACAAGGAACGAATCAGCAAGTCAGAGAAGAAAGGTGGTCTACAAGGTTTTGGAGGAAGAATCGTCCAATAGATATTGATATCAACCAAATTACTGTTTTAGATACAGTATCTGCACAGTTAGGACAACTTGAAGTGTGACAAGACCTCAGTTGCAAGAGTAGAGGAGACCTCAGTTGCCACAAAGAATATGGGATTGAGAGTCTATACCTGAAAAAGGAGTAAGCAGAAATCACTTGGATCAGTGCTCTGCCCACAAAACGGAAAAACGGTAGAAATCAGAACTAGATCTATGAAAAGAAAAAGAAATTAAGAATGGAGACAAAGCCATCCATAATCTCCAAAATGGCGAGGTTTGGTGGTGAACAAAATTAGGATCCTACTATGCATTGTTTGAATTGGGAATATGACTGGAAAGCTACTGGAATAAATGATGATAAAACTTGACTAGAATATTTCGCAGGAAGAGGTAAAAGCTATTCATGATTCGGAACGTAAACCATCGCAGTGAAGATTGAAAGAGCAAGAGTCACCATGGATGCATTGAGAGTTAAAGTTATTTCCATATTGGTGAATATAATTCCAGTTCGAGGATAGCAGGTATATAGATAGAGGCCTATTGCTTTGGCAAACAGGAAAATACAAAATTATGAAACTTGCATATATTATGGAATCTGGGGAAATTAAGCGAATGAGAATAAAACCAAGAAAAATAAGGAGTGAGTCTCTATATTTGATTGATGTTGAAATATCCTGCTGTGTATCAAAGTGATCCAGCAGAACGAAATAATTATTTGACTTTATTTCAGGGTTTACAAAAACAGTAATATAATGCCAAACAGGATATGGGGCTTGCATGAGTTTCCGCAAGAGGCAATGTTCAATATGCAGGACCAACTACACGAGGAAATTTGGGGCACAAATGAGGAACCAAACATAATTACAATCGGAGCAGAATGTGTTGGCTAGTCGCCAGACAACCTTCCAAATATTCACTGAACACAGAGAAGTATTTGCATGGGCCTATAAGGATTTGAGTGGGCTACCGCAAGAGTCGTGTGATCATCATACGGATCTAATACTTGGAACAATACCAATGAAAAAAAGACTATATAAGATGGATTTATGGTATGCTGCAAAACTGCATGAGGAATTTGAATGAAGGCTGGAAACTGATATTAAATTTAAGGTGTCGACAATTGATTGGGTATCCTCGGTGCCAAGTGCTAATAACCATAGTATTGAGACGTTGTCTTGGATTAAACCGAGCCGAAACTTTTCGGGCTCGGATTTGGACTTGACAAAAAAACTTGGCATGACTCGGCAAAATAAAAAATCATAAATTTCAATATAAAGTTATTGAATAAATTTATTCTTATGCCTTCTAAAGAAGAATATCATCAATAATATAAACAATTAACAAAAACTATAAATAATTATTTAATAATATAGACATTTAAATTTTAAACAAATGTAAGCCCTAAAGTTGATCAAATGTACATCTCAGTTCAGTTTCAAATAAATATGAGTTATCATTAGAAATCAACATCATCGTGCTTCTTCCTCAACTACGTTTCCAGATGTTATAGGAAAAGATGTTCCATTTTATGAGGCCCTGGGAATTGTAAATAGTTTAAAGCAAGATTGTGGTTTGATTTGCCTAGAGGTTATTTGTCCTTTCTGTCTTATTTTTTATAAAGTTCTCTTGAAAAAGCATATTAAGTGTCTTAGATGGTATCGCATGAATTATTCCTGAAATGTGTATGGTTTGAACTTCAAATATAACAAGATAATCTTCCTTCAAGAGTTATCTTCTCTCAATACAGGTCACAACAAACGGCTAACACAGAGCTGTTGTTCACCTCAACCAGTCAGTATCAATATTGCCAGTACAATCGAGTACGAACCGGTACTCCAAGTAGATCTCCCCTGATCTTGCTCCTTGATGTGTTGCTGTCACCTTGGATCTTGCTACCCCGCAGATCTCCTTTTGACCCTCGCACACACACACCCCTGCAGATCAACCTGATTTTACTTATCCATGTAGATCTCCTCCTTGATCTTGCAACAACCTGCAGATCAACCTGATCTTACATACGTGGAAGAACCCCTGTGATTCCACCATGGAAGAACTCTTCTGGTTCTACACTTTACAATACAGCCCATGAGTCTATTATATAGATCCCATGCATACAATAATTAGACAAGCGGCTCAAGACTCGAATTAGTCTTTAACATGCAAACAACCGGTTCGTTAAACTAACTGTTCGTCAACAAGCAGTTCTGGAACCGCACAGGCGACTGACGTCGGTCCCTGTCCGTCTGAGGATGACCGACGTCGGTTATTCTGCCGACGTCAGCGACTGTGACACTCAGCAACCTCCTCCATGTTTGCATCCGGGTGAAGCTTTTAGCTCCACAACCTAATAGATAACCCATGGATTTAATAGTTTGCGAAGACTTTTTTAAAACTTTAAGTAATAGAAAGTTTATTCTATTCCTCCACTTTACAATTGGCTGCATAAATTATTGTTATTTAGTTCCCAGCTATGCTAAACCCATCAATTTTACGTATCCTCTAAATGCAATGAAATGGAATTTTAAATAGAAGCGGCTGATATGCAAATATCGCCAGGTTGGCCGAGTCAACGCTGCAAAACTCGGGGGCCACTACTCGGCTTTGGACTTTGCGACTTTTGTAGAGACTCGCAAAGTCTCAATGCAATGATAATAACACCCAAGATAAATACAGACAAGTTAAAAGAATGTGGAGATTTTCTAAGTCTAAATGCGATATAAAAGAAAGATCCATTTCCAATACTGTTCACAGACAATTTTGGGAGTAGAAGGAAGTGAACTACATAAGTGTTTACATGGATTTTTAGGCTATAACCAAATTAGCATTGCGGAAGAGGATAACGTAAAAACCACCATTATATTGGAATGTGGAATATGTTCACATACTAGAATGTTGTTTGGGCTGTGCAATGCACCAGAAACATTAATGGGGTGGGTCCAATAGGTGACCACCGCAAGAAGTGTAATGTCCCCATTACCGGATCACTTATGAACAAATACTGAAGACCTTTAGTCTACTTTTCCCATAGACTAAGGGATCATTTTTGGGGTTTTATTTTATTAATTAATAATGATTGCCCAAATAGTGATTTTTATCATTTATCCATATAAGACAATTCTAATTGATTAATAAAATATTTTTAAAAAGTGGTTTTACCACTATGGTAATTAAAAAGATAAATAATTATTGGATTATTGCTTAAAAGTAATTTTAATTACTATTTGTTATTAAGACAATTTAATATTATTTGTGAAAAAAGAGGAATGTTGGCTTGAGAGATGAACAAAGAAAAAAAAAAATCTTAAAAAGTCAGCAAGGAGGTGTTTTGAGGTATTTGCCTTGGTGATCTTTGGAGCAGATTTTGAGAACAAATTGGGTGTCCAATTGCTCAAAACTAGCTGCTGGAATTTATTGTTAATTTTTTGAAGTGTGGCGTTGGGTTTTGTGAATGATTGACAATGTTTTAAAGGGTTATTTGATTGGAAAAATAAATAACATTTTTTTGAATTATTATTTATTTATTTGACAGAATTTTATAGTGAATTTGGCTTCAGGAAATGATGATTTGGGCTTAATAAATAGTTTATGATTTTTCCTAACTGTGGCGATTTGGTTAGGCAAGCTTGGAAGGTCTTTGAGAGTGCCCTAGACCCTAGTTTGTGAAGAATATTTAAATCTGATTTTATTGTAGCCTTTTGACTTGGGGCGACTTCACTTGGGAAGTTGTTTGGTCACTTTGGGTGCCCTAGAAAGGAGCTGAAATTATTTAGGTATTTTTGGCATTTTTTCTATAATGATTGCAAGGGTTTAAGGAAGATTTTGGAGGGAGAACAACTGCTGTTTTTTTGAGTAAAATCAGTTATTTTCCACCAAGCATATTTCCAAAATTTATCTTCATTCAGGTGGAAAAAGGTACACTTTCATTAATTTTCAGTTGTTGCTCATATTTTCATATTTTGGGATGAATTAAGGTTGAATTGATTGCTGAAAAATGTCTATTTATGCCTTGTACTTTGGCACCAAGGATTTGGTGAGATTGGGTGTGCGTTGAAGCTTCATTTTCAGCTAAGACTGGTTGATTTTTCAAATTTCAGAATTCAGAATTTATGTGCATAATATTGAGATTTTAGGGAAGACCCTTATTTGGTTTTTTAGCCCCAAAATGGGACATTACAAGAAGTCCAAATAGGCAGATCACGAGCTAGAAGAGATGCCAACATTAAAAGCTAAGAAGCAAATCTGCTACAACATTTCTAATGAAGTCATAAATGAGCTTTTTACCAGAATTAGCCCAAGCTCAAGCATTAACACAACCACAAGGGGCACCAAAACAAATGGAAGAAAGAAATCTACTGATGTTGGGAAAATATTTGATACCAAAAGTTACCATCGAAATAGGAGAAATGGTCCTTTGATGCATTAATTAATGGACGTTCAAGTGTAAATATACTTCTCAAGATAGTGTGGAAGCAATTATTAAAACCTGCATTGATCGCTGCAGACTTAACACTGAAGTTAGAAAACCAGGAAAGGATCACTCATAGGAATTTTACTAGACTGAGAAATTGTGATAGCTGGTAACATTCTCAACGTGGTTTTTGTTGTCATAAGAATGGAAAGTTTATTACATCATTACAATGCTATATTAGGCCAATCATGGCTGGAACAGGTAAAAGCTATTCATGATTGGGAACTATAACCCATCGCAATGAAGTTTGGAAGAGAAAGAGTCACCATGGATACATTGAGAGATAAAGTTATTGGTGAAGATCAGTGTAGTTTGAGGATAAAAGGTATACAAAATAAGGAGCTAGGCGCTATATTTGACTGATGTTGAAATTTCTCGTTGTGTATCAAAGTAATCCAGAACAAAATAATTATCTGACTTATTTCAGGGATTACAAGAATGGTAATGGCAAATGGGATATGCGGCTTACATGTTCTACAAGAGATGTTTAATATGCAAAAACTACATGAGGTAAATTGAGTCACTAATGGTGTGATGTCAATTTTTACGAATTAATTAAATCGAAAGACCCGAAGCCTATTTTTATTTCCTGTGGACAAAGGGGGATTAAAAAGGGGAAATAATATTATAATAATTAATTAAGTTCAAAAAAGTACTTTAAGTTATAACTTGGAAAAAAAAGGGACACTTCGTGTATTATTATTGAATGGGGCCAAAAAACAAATATTGGATACATGGCCAAAAAGGTAATTAATAATTAAAAGGATGAAAAAGGTGAATATTCAATTAAAAGAGCTTATTAAAAGAATTGATTGGAAAAAGTGAAGGGTCAATCATCTATTCATTCAAACACTTTTACAAAACCCTTGTTTTGCAAATTTGGGGCAACAACTTCAATATTTTACACAAAGGATGAAAACCTTCATGTGGATAGGCTTGGAGATGACAACCTTGAAACCCATTTGGTAATTCTATTCAAGGATTACACCATAACTTTCAAATTCAGAGGAAATCCATCACACAGGTATAGAGACGCTAATTTATATGGGGCTGCAATACTTCAGAAAATTATTAAAATATTCTCCTGAAGTGACATTTCAGCTTAACATCACTATTCACAATGTCACTATTCACTATTGTACTTGCAATTACAATTTGTTGTACCATCTGTAGTACACTTCCAGCATTGACATCATTATTTTTAGGGAAAATTCTGCTGACATCACACTCACAAGGGTTTATTATTGCTGTTAGGGATCTGTTGTACCTTCCAACAGGGTGTCGTACTTTTAGAGTTCCTCTTTTAGCTAGGGTTTTAGTAAAAATTCAATTTTTATGCTTTCTATGCAATTTCATGTTAGGGTTTGTTGTAATAAATCCATATTCAACATATTTAAATTAATTTACAGTTGGGTATGTGTAATTTCAAGTGATTCCAATAAAAGTTCAATTGGGTATTCAATTTCAGCCTTAAATATCAACTAGATATTTTCATTTTTGCATATTTCAGTTGTATGGTTTGTGTCAGCGTGTATGCTTTCATCCTAATTCAACAAGGGTTTTACGGAAAATCCAAGATTGTTAATATTTGCCCAGAAAGGGATATTACAAATGAGGAAACATAAATAATTACAATGTGAGCAAAAAGGATTGGCCATGCAACCATTCAAGATATTCACTGAACACATAAAAGTGTTTTCATGGATTGATAAGGATTTTAATAGTGTACCATGAGAGTTGTGTAATCATCATATTGCTCTCATATGTGGAACAATACCAGTGAAAAGAAGACCATAAAGATGGATTTAGGTATGCTGCAAAAGGGCACGAGGAAATCAAACGAAGAATGGAAGCTGATATTGATTTTAAGATGTCTACAAGTGATTGGGTCTCCTCGGTGGAAACAACACCCAAGATAAACACAAACAAGTTATGAGAATGCAAAGACTTTCAAAGTATGAATGTGGTCTCAAAGCAATATCTTTTTGTAGTACTGTTCACATACACAAATTTGGAAGTAGCAGAAAATGAACTATTTTTATTTATGGACTTTAGGCTATAACTAAATTAGCATTGTGATGGAGGATAATTTGAAAACTACCATTGTATTGGAATGTGGAACATATTCATATAATAGAATGCCATTTGGGCTTTGCAATGCACCAGAAACATTCCAGAGAATATTTTTGTTCATATTTAGAGAGATGCCAAGAAAATATTTAAAAACATTCTTGGATGATTGGTGCATGCATGAAATGAAGGATAACCATCTAAGGGCATTATCTATGTGTATACATTTGAGTTGGGCAGTGCGACTTTCATTAAATCCAAAGAAATGTTGGTTGTTACCATATATAAATTTGTTAGGATGTGGTTTGTAAGGTGGGTATGTTTGTTATGAAAACAAACATGTACAAAATAAAAGTAATAAATGAGTTGCAAAGTCCCAATGATGTTGATGTTGGGAAAGTACGGTCCTTTTCATGACATCTTGGGTACTATAGAAGATTAATAAATAACTTCGTAGGTTTATCACATCCATTGGAATATTTATTAAGAAAAAGAGGTACCATTTGACTGGGGATGTAAACAAGAAGAAACTTTTGAGAAATTCAAAATGACATCTGACTTTATCACATTTGAATTGGGATAGGGAGTTCCACATTCATATAAATGCATCTAACAATGCAATTTGATTTACATTAGAACAAGAGGGAGTGCACAACTTAGACCATCCATTATACTTTGCAAGCAGCTTGTCGAGCAAGGCTGAAAAGAATTATACAACGATGGAAAGAGAAACACTAAAAATGGTAAACCTGTTTACTTTTTTTGTAGACCATCTAGTACTACTATACTTGATCAATAATCCGGTCATACATGGTAGAATTTCACTCTGGCTGTTATTGTTACAAGAACTCACCTTTTCTATGATGGTACAAAAAGGAATGAGCCACATGACTGTGGATCATTTATCTTGAATAAAGAACGCTGAACCAGAAACAGGTGTCAGTGTTGACTACACATATTCAGGGTTATTTCATATAGCAGTATTGCCAGAATGTTTTGAGTAGATTGGAGAATATTTGTCCACTGGAAATTTTGCAGCAAAACCATCATTGGCACAATGAAGGAAGACAATTCTGAAATCAAAACCATTCCAGTTGATTCGTCGATTGCTTTATGATTTGGGTAAGTATCACATTTTGAGAATTTGTGTGATGGAAGAAGCACATGAAGGCAATCTAGGTGGACACAAGAATGCAGAAGCTACAACCAGTAATATATTGTTTTTGGGATTGCGGTGGCCAACAATACATAGAGATTGCGTAAGATGTGTAAAATATTAACACATGCCAAAGAACATGCTTACCAATGAAAGCAAAATTTCCACTAAATCCGAATATCCTACAAGAATTATTTGAGAAATGGGGAATAGTATTTGTGGGACCATTCAAACACCCAACAAAGAAAGGAAGATGTAGACGTTTGTTGGTGGCAATGTAGTATATTACAAAACAGGTAGAAGCTTAAGGCATTAACAGACAATACAGCGGAAAGTACCACAAATTTCTTATAGAAACACATCATAACCAGATTTGAATGTTCCATGAGTATACTATGTAATTCGAAAAGGTGATCCAGGTGGACATAAGATTGCAGAAGCTACAACCAGGAATATATTGGTCTTGGGATTGTGGGGGCAAACAATACATAGAGATTGCGTAAGATGGGTAAAATATTGGCAATTGCCAAAGAACATACATACCAGTGAAAGCAAAATATCAACCACTGAACCTGAATATGCCACGAGAATTATTTTAGAAATGGGGAAGAGCATTTGTGGGACTATTTAAAAAACCATCAAAGAAAGGAAGATGCAGATATTTGTTGGTGGCGACGGAGTATTTTAGAAAATGGATGGAATCTAATTCATTACGAGACAATGCATTAGAAAATACAACAATTTTTTTATCGAAACACATCATAATCAGATTTGGATGTTCTACGAGTATCGTAAGGAATTCAAGAATGATGGAGATTTTGAAAATCAAACATAGCAAATCAACTGCATATTATCCAAAGGGTCAATGGCGAGGCAGAAGCTAAAAACAAGTCTATGATAGCTTTTAGCTATAAAACTTTTGGCATTGAGACAGGATTGGGCTGGGAAATCACCAGCTTACAATGGGTATATAGAGATTCATTTAAAACAGTCGGAAAGTTTACACCCTTTAATGAAGAAAGTCTGCAGGACACGGTTCAAATTAAACAACCGAGGACATAATATTATTGGCACAATGGTCATTTGAAAGCATACAACAAAGAGAAAAACATTGATAAACATATAAATAAAATGCAATTTAGTCTAGGAATACTAGCAAACAACAACAACAACATAAATTTTAACGTCCACGAGACTAAAAATAGCCTATGGGACAGCAAGACAACTCAAGCAGATTTAAGTAGCACTGTTCGCTTCTTGTGTAGGGTGATGATGAGCCCCCCCAATTGCTCAATGGATTCTTCGTTGAATAGGTTATGCCAAGAACTGTCACATATAGTATCCGCAAATTTATCTCTGCTATCCTTGTAGGCCTCACATTCTAGAATAAAGTGCTGTTCAGTTTCCACTTTCCCAGAATTGCAAAACCTGCAAATTCTCTCTTCCCAAGCCTCCTTTGGCCTCTTCCAACGCCTGGTCTCACAACGAAGTTGGTGAGAGTTGGTTCTCAGCTGAGCAATAAGAATTTTAGTCCTCCAAGAAATGTTGGCTCCTATGTACGCTTTTTGGAGTTGATCACAAGTGGGGTTGAACTCATTTATATTATATAGTTTCTTCCTCTCGATCTCGCTTCCCCAATTTCTCTTGTAGAATTTCTCCATAACAAAGACTTTTATTTCTTTATTATTTGTGGGGCACATATTGAATTGAATATTCCATTTACTCATCCATTTGATGTTTTGTTGCATCCATGTCCTTTTTTGCTTACATAGTGTGTCACTAAAAACAACTTTAGGCCATCTATCCTCTTCCATTTTTTCGATTCTTTTTAAATAGCTTAAAAGGCGAACCATAGCAAGTGCCTCGATAGGAACAGCCCCCATTTCACTTAGCATGATGTCATATGGAACAGTGCTTTTGATTTTAAACTTGCTTGTAATCAAGCGCTTTTGGATTCCTTCGATTTGTTTCCATTGTGCTATAGTAGTGCTGCTGGCCCATAATTCGCACCCGTAAAGAACAACTGGCAGCACAAGAAGACCGAACAAGGTTTGAATAGTTTTCCAATCCCACAATTCCGCTTCACGGCACTTATTCTGAAGAGCATTATATTGGAAAATTAAGCAAGAAAGTCTGTAGGACAATCATAGGAAGAAGAGAACTGTGTCAAATATGTATGGAAGGATTTTTTTTGCCAAGACTACATTTTAGAATGGAGCCAAACTATGAATGTTGTGACAAATTAGAGGAGGCAGATGTGAAAACCCTAATTGCCATGGAAACATGTGTGCAGCATCTGGTGAAGATGGATTAATGAGCTTGAAAGTACCGCAGACCTCGTGGGAGTGTAGTTTGAGAATCCATCTGGATCAGAAGACATGGTATCTACGTATAAAAAATTACATACATTGTACATGGAGGCAGTATCAAATTTATAATCTGGTATGGAGGAAATGGGTTGAAGAGGAACAAAAGACAGAGGCACACTGCAGAGGATGACTAATTGATTAAAGAGAAAGCACAATTAAGTCATCAGATCACTCAATTGTTCGAAAAGCAGGACATGCAAAATACTGTGGAGTAGCAGAATGTCATGTTAAGAAGGGAATGCAAAATACTGGGGCAGATAAGCTGCAGAATCTTTGGTTTTGACGAATAAAGAAAATGAGCAGTCGAAGGAAGAGTTGGAAAAATGGAAGAATATGCTTGGTACAAAATTTGCATTTACTATGCCATAGCTGCAGATGTGATATAGATGCCACACATGTGGGGGACTGAGGAGAAATAGAAGCAATTACTTCACTGTCTAGAGGGTTGTGAGGGTCAAAAAGGAGGGAGAGTTCGGAAAAGAAACAGGAGGAGACATTAGAAATGGCATAGAAACTCTTCCACAAATTCAAAAACCCCTGCTGGACCATTTATATGAAGAATTGAGCACAACAAATGAAATGGCTTTGGTGGTAGCAAATACTAGCCATCAGCAGCACTACCCCGCTTGACAAGATCAATCTTAGTCAGTCAGGAGAAGGGGTAGTTTAGGCAGTATAAGGGGTGCTTTAGTGCATTTTGGATATAAATTAGCACCAAGGAACTTAGTTTTATCATGCTGCTGGACAATTATCTTAGATTAAGTATTAAATATTATTTTGGAAAGGTATGACTTTTGGTGATAGCCTTTTCCTTTTATTTATATGGACATATTTGAAATAACGAGATACCTATATTTTGCATACATATCTGCAAGTTACTTTCATTGCTATCTATTGTCTGCTGTTATAAACTACATGATTTTGTGATTTTACTTTACTTTTCATGTTGCTGTTAAGAACACAAACATAGGCTGAATGTATGTTACAACATTGTAAACTACTTGATCTGATACTGCCAAAAACAATTGCTTGAAATTGCAGGACTGTTTGGGAAGTAATTTGTATTTCTTGCAAGCTAAAAATTGGTTCCACTTACTCGTGGCTATAGCAAGCTGTTGATATAACACAGAATCTGTCGTGGGCAGTCCCATCAAAAGGAAACCTCCATTCACGTTTTATTTGTCCAAAATTAACTTCACACTTTGAATAGCCAATCCAATCACTGTTGGTTTAACATGTGTAGCTTGTGCAGCCAACTTCTGATGCATGGATTCCATAGAACAATCAACAAGGTTACACACTTAAAAAAACAGGAAAGAAATAAACATATACCCACTGAGATGTGAATATCTGGCATTGGAGGCCTCTACCTATCTTGGGGTGCTTCCGTGGATAGAAGTTGTTGGGCGCCTCAGATAGAATAGATATATAGGGCCCAGGCAGTAAAGCCTCCCCATCTGCCATATATAGCCCTCGACCATCCAGGCAAGAAATCAAAGATGCTTGTAGTGCAGCAGAAGTCACAGCCTGATGATTCAGAGATCCTTGTATCTCCTAACACTTCTATTTTTGTAGCTTATTGTCATGGTCGATTATTCTGCCAACAATGTGGAAGCTTTTTTCACTTATAAATGTCAAGTCAAAGGCAGATTGGTTGAGCTTTCCTTGATAATTGCAGCTAGAAGAATCTGGGTTCATAAAATTTGGTGGAGGATCTTCAGTTGCCAACTACAACACATCCACACCCATAACACTTGGGAATGGTCAAGGAGGGACTTTCCACACTTCTGTTTCACAATTGTTGTGTTACATTTTCCATTGAGCCATTCTAGGATACTGTTGATTGTAAGGTCAATCCTTTTTGATTGCTGCGGTTTTATTCTTGTGGCCCCTTATTAGTATATGAACACAAGACAGCTTTTGATGGCACCCATAAGACCTGCTTACTGCAAAAGGATGATAAAGTGTATAAACTCACTTCATCTTCTAGAAGCCTTTTAATCTCTGTTAGGCCAACGGTTAAAGTTTTAAACAGAAAAATAAACAAGAAATAAAAAAAACAAACATTAAAATAAACAAGAAATAAAATAAACATATGCATTGGATATCTGATCCATAAAATACAAAAATAAGCCATTTCTATCCTTTTATGATATAGGTTTTCTAAACAACAACAGTGTTGTGGATGTTTGTCTCTATCTTTATCTTCATCTGTGTAACAAAACCAGGTTCTAAAATTAACTCTTCTAGTTTAGTCTTAATACTAATCTAATAAGTATGCTCTTGCATGAAGCCCTCCTGGTTGGGGAAAGCATTGAATCTCCAATGCAAAACATAATCTACCTACAATCTTCCTCCAACTTTTCAAGTGCAAGTCTACCTCATTTTCATGTATGTAACATGTATGTAACATTTTGTTGGCAACTGAAGGCTTTTTGTCATTTTCAGCTTCATTCCCAAGTAGTTTTGCTTTCAACTTACAATTTTTGGCTTATTCTTTTTATTGCTTTTTGTTGGCCCTTAAATGACGAGAATCACTCTCTCTTGTAAATATTTATATCTTTGTAATTAGCCTTATACTGTTTGCATGTGCTGGGCCCTATCCAACCATTACACAACCCCATCCATGTACATCTATTTAATCCACATAATGAAGAGTGTAAAGCTATTTAGTTTTGGCGGATATTTCTATTGTTTCTCTTTGTTGTTCATGCATTGTTTTTCTTAGTTTCTTCTATGTATTCTGAAATGGATATGTTATTTGGTACTGGAACCAAGTTCAAGCCCGCCAGATCCAGAGATACACTTTAGTTGTGTCCCTTTTTTGAGGATTGTTTCAACTTTAAGAGTTTCCTCCAAGCTGTTGTTCAGTCATCCATGTAAACTCGTGGTAGCTACTATCAGAGCTTATTTTTGGTTCCATTTTAGGGCCGCACTCAATGGCTTTACAGCCACATTTTTGTTGAGTCTTTCTTGTGAGGAACCCAATGACCTGAAATTTAATAGTCCCGTTCTAATTCTGATTTGAAATTTATAATTTCTGATCATCTGTGGACATCCATCGCCTTTTGTCAATTGTTTTTCAAATTTCAAAGTCCCTGAAATTCGAAGTTCCCGATTTGCAGAATTGAAGACTTGATTTTTTCAGTGTGAGAAGACTGTTTTCTCTAGTCAGAGCATTCATTTCAGATCAAAGAACTGATTATGTTTTGGACACGATGGATACTTTATGTTTTGCTAGATTCAGATTGTGTCATTGGTCCTTGCTACCACGCCTTTTCCCTCTAGAACATGCACCCTTCCTTCCTAGTGTTGGTGTTTGATTGTAGGCTTGGTTCCTTCAACTTGTGTTTGCTTTTTCCAGTGCATGCTAGCTTTTTCCTCTTTATGTAACCTTTTAGTTTTCTTTCCTATGCATGCAAGCTTTTCCTGTTCTTGTCCATTCAAGTCTTTTTTGCTTTTTCAGGTGCATTCTAGCTTTTCTTTATTTTCTGGTGCATGCTAGCTTATACCTATGCATGCAAGCTTTTTCTTCCTTTTTCCTGTGCACACAAGCTTTTTTCCCGTGCATGCAAGTTTTCTTACTGTGCATGCTTCCGTGACGTCGCTGCAGGTGCTACTAGTGATTGATCCTGCCTATTTGTAGGTACTTTTCAATGTTGCAGTTAGTGTTTGTTGGTTCTCTTTCAGTCTTCCTCTGTTTCCAATATCAACCCGTTCATTTTCAATGTGATTAAAGCTTAAAAATGGAAAAAAAAAGTCAGACAATTAAGTGCCTTTTGTTTAGTGTCTTGTATTCGCTGATATTTGGCATCTTAAGCAATATTGCTGTGAATATTCCTTTATAACTAGAGTATTCCTAACAACTTCATTCAATGGACATGAGAAGGCTTGTAGAATGACATCTTATTTAATGCAGTGGCAATTAGCATCATGAATGATATGCATTCAACTTTTCTTATTGCTTTTGTTTTTCATAAACTGCAGTGCAGTCAATTCCAGATTCAACTGATGCATCCCCGGACCCAGTTAATATGGAGAGAGGTTTGCAATTACTGGATGTGTTGAGAATTCTAACGCGTTCAATACACAATCAAAGGATTTTTAGCTATTATGGAGGATTACAAACGCTTGTGGCTCTGATGAAAGGTACTATGGAATGCTTTTTCGACCAGATTTGTTCTCTGTTTTACCTAGCAGTTTATTTTTGCTTTGGGAGTCAATATTCATTGTTTTTGATATTTTTACTCGATCTTGTTTTTGGTGTTTTTTGTTTGTTTTATCATGATATTTATTTTATATTAATATCAATATATTTTCTTAACAATATCATTATCTAATTTGACAAGACTTTTTGCTGGTTCTACGTCCTCCATTTTGAATGGAAATAAATTTGACATGCATGCCAAGTTGTATGTTCCACATGGTATGGAAACAAGCGATATACTGGCCTGTGACTCATGTTAGTCACCTGTAAGAAAAGTGTTCTATGGAGAAGGGAAGCTACATTTGTGGAAGAAGACCATAGAGCACTCTAGAAGATTGCAAAGTTTGTTGGATCCAGCATATGATTGTTGAATGCTTCACCCT
The DNA here is from genome assembly GCA_037957365.1 of Torreya grandis. Classification (NCBI taxonomy): domain Eukaryota; kingdom Viridiplantae; phylum Streptophyta; class Pinopsida; order Cupressales; family Taxaceae; genus Torreya; species Torreya grandis. The sequence continues at coordinate 885,109 of JARHVA010002460.1, forward strand.
AAAACGAATACCAGATATAGGATGGCTGTCTGGTCATGTACAGGCAGGAGAAAGGAGAAGTGGGTTTCATGTGCTTAACCCAGTCAAAACTGATTCACATTGGCTTTATGTGTGGACATAAGAGGGGCTCAAAATTAAGAAGACAAGCCCCTGGTCCCTTTGTCGCTTATATTATGGGTCTAAATTTCAAACAGTAATTAGAACTTAGAAGAGTCTTTGATATAGGAAAGCCATTGCTTAAAACAATAAATTTGACAACAGCGTACCTTTTGATTTTCAATTTATTTCTCTTCCGAATATGATATAAAATGTGATTTAGCACCAAGTGACTTTTGCAATATGGCAGCCTTTATTTGTGGGATGGAGACCACATGCACATGCATATTCCAATCAATTGTACTAATACAGCTAGTTATACAATTGTACTAGTTCCAAACAAGATGCCATAGAGATGCTACATGCATATTATTTTTTTACTTGATAAAGGAGGGTTTTACAGGGATCCCTCCACCGCAAAAGTAAAGCGGAGTGGCCAAATTACGAGGGCCAGCTTCGCTGAAAATAAAAGAGATATGAAAGTGGTATATTCTATTATGAAAATACCAGAATTACAGTTGTACATCAGTGTTGGATAAAAGCTTGGAGGCACCCCAAACCTGAGTTTATCACCCTCCCACAATAGTTAGAAGTTAAAACAGAAACTAAATAACCTACTGCTTTTAAACATTGGATTAGGCTCTTCAAAAATAAATTTAGACAACCAAACAACTTAACGGCTAATTACCCTAGGGCTGGGTAGATCCTCCAGATCCACTTGCTTTCAACTGACTATGGTAGTCACATTTCCAGAGATAAGCACATGGGTGCCCACCCCAAGCCGCTGGGGTAGTAGCTGGTTTAATCACCTCTTCCTCTGGTGGTCCTCGAGCCTTTGCTTCTTGGCCACCTTCAGTCATCTTCTTCCTTTGCCCCTTAAATATGCACTCCACTATCTCCAATTCCTCCCCCTGCAGGTCATAATTCTCTTCTAGCTCTGCTCTTGTTATGAGTGGCCTGTCGTATATCTCAGTAAGATTTTTCCAGTTCGATGCAGGCACTTTCTTACTGCCAGCCCAGGAAGACCTTTTTAACATTGATTCACAACAGGGTTTTGGCTGCCAATTGGCAAAACCCTTTAGCTTGACATCTTCTCTTGCTTGCCATCAATCTTCACAAACATGGCCCTGATATACTTTTGCATCTCATTGGTGTGCCTCCACAACTTCGACGCAGCCACTGAGTGATTTTAAATTCTTCAACTTAGCAATTGCAGCTCCACCCCTTTCTTCCATCATCTCCTCTGCATTGGCCAAACACCTGCCATTTCTCTTTGGAACTTCAACTCTGTATGTATCTCTTCCAGATGGACTATCCTAGCCACAAGCCAGCGGAATACCTCCTCATATCTGATTAACATGGGAAAATTCTGCGTCAGGTCTGCTACCACCATGGAATTCTTCTGTTTTGTCCCATTATCTGCTTGATATGTATGGCCCAGCATAGAGCGTACCATAGGCAATGATGCAGGTCCTCCTGAAACGTTGAGTAAAATCTTCAAATGGATACCAGAGTTCTCACCAGAGAAACAGGCTATGTGCATGTTACTATGCTTTGAGCATGATATATGTTACAAGCAAGTGCCTCTTGCCTTACATTGAAGACCTTCTAGACTAGCTATGTTTGGATTGTTTCTATATCAAGATAAACCCTCAGTCGAGAAATCCTTGGCTTGGATGGAAGGTGGTGATTAGTGAGACACTACATTAAAAAACCAACAGAGATAGATCTATGTTACCTATGAACGATGGCCGAAGACTATTTCTTTATTTATTTTTTATAGTGTGCTTCATTACATATTTGTATTGAGTTCCACTCTAAATGCGCATGCACAATATGTTTGCGTGACATAATTGAAGCAATAGGTCATAAAAAATATGCCAATTCTAGCATGCATCCATTTGCTGACTGATCTATTACCTTTTTGGGACGTGTTATTGATCAATAAGTGTTAAGTATGGAACTAGCCAAGTTGTAATTTTTTTTTGGAGAAAGCTATACCAGAGAACTATGCTCGAACTTGAAGCTTGTTGGATTTGGAAAACTTAGATAAGTAGTTTGTGCTGGGAAATTCATGCATTGCGTTGCTATTGAATACACTTATGAAGGGAACGATATAATTGGTGTGGACAAGGAGTGATGACAAGGGGTATTTCAATTCATTTGTGAAGTTCTCATTAATATGGATAATTTACATTGACTAGCAACAAAATTTGGCCAAAATTTGGGATGCTCTTAGCCTAAAAGCAAGTGACAATATAGACATGAAGATTTTTTTTGTTACAGGCTAAGTCTCATTGAGACTTGAAACTACAACAGGTTATGACAGAAAACAAGGTAGTAACTGAAGCATCTCCTCAAACAAACTAAAATATGTAAACACAATTTAAAATGAACATGAATGTATTCTAAGAATGCACAATCATAGTGCCCCCAAGAGGCTACAAGAGCTGATAATCTTGATAAGTATACAACATTTGTGAGATGCAACAAAAGAAAGACCCCTTATATAGTCATCAACTAATGTATGGTCACTCATACAAAGTTTAATAACATCCTTTGTAGAGTGCCTGTGCAGAGAGGACCTTGTGTATATATCCTCAAAGATAATAGTGTATTCTATATACTGCCAGAATCCAAAGCAAAGTTCTCTTGGAAAGGGTCACAAAGCTAGTAGTAAGCATCAGCTTTGACAATGTGCTGATAATGGGATCTAAAACGGCGAGGCAAACTTGGAATAGTGACAGAGGTAGATTGCCTTGCTTGCATTCTATTGTCTGTGTCAATGTTGGGGATAATAGTATGATGTAATTAATGTGACAAGCTTTGGAGATCCTTACAGTTCCTCACGCTTGAAAGCAGCTTCCTGGGGAAATAAGGCTGAGCATATCTGGTTGAGATATTGGAAGAAATTGGAGAGGCTCTCTTAGGAATCTTTGACTAGACAACAGTTTTTCCCTCAGTTCTCATAATAAACTGAACATCTGCAAATGAAGTGTTTGACTGGCCACTTTCCTTAACCAGTGATAGGGATAGCACATGCTGAACAAAGATATATAATGTATATAAAAATCAAGTGTAATGTCCCCTTTTCATATAATTTTAATAAAATTGCTCAAATAGTGATTTTAATCATTTGAAAGTATAAGGCAATTTAATTAATTATTAAAATAGAACTATCTTGGATAATTATTCAAATTACCGGAAAAATGGTTTTAACCATTTGGAAAATTAAGGTAATTTTAATGATTATTTTAAGGGGTTTTATAATTAATAAATTGCTTGAAAAGTGATTTTTATCACTTTAATTATTAGAGCAATTTAATTAATTATTTAAGCAAGGACTTAATATAAAATAATTATTTAATTCGCCAAAAAGTAATTTTAATTATTGATTTATTAAGGCAAGTTATTTAATTAATTCAAAAAAGGCCTAAAGTCAAATTAAAAGAAATGTCGGCTTGGGAGCTAAAGCAAAGAAAGGAAAAGATACCCTAAAAGTTGGCAAGAGAGGCTTATGAGGTATTTCACCTCTCCGAGGTGGTTCCGCCCCTTTGGAAGGTACAAATACAAGGTGAAGATCACAATTAAAGACATGTTGAATTTGATATTTTTTCTTCATCCTTGAAAAAAATATTGGGATGCATGTCCAATAGGTGTTCGCAGATTTGAAGCTGATTATTCTACAAAAGGTGTCTTTTGATGCTACCTTTGCTAAAGGAGTTTTTGTTACTTGCCCTAGAGTGGGGCGATTTGCTTTGAGAGGTTTTTGAGAGGGTTTGGTGGATTATTTGAAGTCCATTTGATGCATAATAATTCTGATTATTATTTGTACTAATTTTGCAAGTGGAGTGACTTGATTTGGAATTTAGGGTTTGATGTTTGAAGAGGTAAATTCTGAAAACCAAGGTTTTTCAGACTTTTGGAGCAAGTTTCGGTGACCTTCCCATGGAAGGAAAATTTCAAAATTATTTTTATGATCAGTTTGAGCTTTTATTTGCATAATAATTCCAAATATTGAGGGAGTTATGAATTTTTGAAGTTTTCAACTGTTTGTAGGAAATAATAATTGTTGAGTGCAGATTTGCAAGGGTTTCGTTTTGATTTAATTATTGCAGCGATTTTTTGAATACTGGCGATTGGTTTTGACTAAGCTTGAGCAGGGATTAGAGTGGAAAAGGACTTCAATTTCAGCTAGTGTGGCTAGGGTTTGGAGGATTGAAACATTCATTTTAAGCTTTCTTCATTGCAGTAAGAGCCATTGGTGGCCAAATTCACAAGGTATTTATTTACTATTTATTTCATGGTGAATTACAGTTAATTTTCAGTTTGGAGATGCATTTACAATGGTTAGGGTTTGCTGATTTTTCTAAATTCAGAATTTCAAAAATTGTGGATTTTGGGGGAAGCCCCTTTTTGGTTGAATCGTCCCATTTGGGGACATCACATCAAGCATAATAAGTCAATTACCTACTACTCTATAGAGCAAATGGGTTGGAAAAATCAAAATATAATGTCATAGCAAATGATACATAAGATACAAGGGTAGCAAATCATGATTGGGCTGAAAACTTACATGCACCATTGTAGGCATACCCCACTTTGCATAAGACAATTACATGGTTTGCACCCTTTCAATGGATGTGTGGGTGGGAAGCAATATTACCTATGGAATAGTTGTTGCAACCGAAAAGGTGGAAGTAGAAAATAGATACATATGTTGCATAAAATACCTTTAAATCAAATGGCTTCGATGAAAGAAGAATCTTGGTACAATGATCAATAGAAGTAGAACAAAGGAGGAGAAAGTTCTGTCATGAAAAACATATAAAAAGAATGAGGTTGGAACCAAGAATGTTAGTCCTCGAGCATATTGGTAAATTAGACAGAAAGGGCAAGACATTAAAAATAACTAGCATTCTTGGTAAAGGGTAAGGGCTAAAGATGAAGGAACCCTCAAGGATCATGAAGGATTTTAATGATGAAAAATATTTGATTTATTGTTTTCTGGATCTGTCATGTTAAGAGAAACAAATTCTAACATTTCAAATCCCTATTATGTACCCATCCTCGGGGAAAAAAGGAAAATTCAATCTTACTCTTGAGGAAATATAAATACTTAGTTTCTCATTAATAATTTTTTCAATTAATTTTAGAGGAGAAACCAATGACTTTTAAACCAATTGTACTAGTCGGCCTTCATATTGTACAAGATGACTTTTAAACAGAGGTTGATTACAAAGGTACCCACTGCCCCTTTATCTATGGGCTACCAAAGATCCATAAAGATAAAATACGCCTAAGACCAATTGTCAACAAAAGAATCATTTTGACATTTGATCTTGCAAAATACCTAGCCGAGAAACTAAGACATTTAGTGGGACACATGACGTCTTTTTTAAGGATTCTGAACAATTTGCATGTAAGGTTAAAATTCGTAGGGTAAGTAAAGAAGATATACTAGTGAGTTTTGTTGTGGTGTCATTATAAACAAAGATCCCACTAGAGGAAGCCATGAAGGTGGTTAGAAACATCACGAATTTTGATGCGACAAAATTTGTAGACTTATGCATACGATCAACTTTCTTCATATTTAAAAGAGTATCATATGAGACGGTGGAAGGAATGGTGATGGGCTCACCATTGTCACCCATTGTTGCAAACTTGTTTATGAAAGAATTTGTGGAGGAATTAGATACTTACCCTTTGAAACTCTAATGGTGGGACAGGTTTGTCGATGATACCAATGCGAAGTGGAAAATAGGAGCTTGGAAAATTTCTGGCATCTCAATGGTAGAATGGGACTAGTGTTCCACGGGGACGCGTCCCTACCAAAAAAACTGCCATTTTCGAGAAGGGGACGTCCTCGAGACACGGGGATGTCCCCCAGCTGCTCCGCCACGCTCCGTCGGGACGTTAAATTGTTAATGTTCATTGTTCAATGGATCAAATTTGAAACTTAAATGATTAAATAACAATATTAAATTGTTGATGTTCAATGCAATATACTTAATCCTTATACATCTTTTAATAACTAAATTTTCAAGTACTATATGTATTTCAGCACCGCTCCCCCGCCACCCCCCCACCGTCCCCCTGTCCTGAAATGCCATGGAACTATTAATGGAACACATTCAGTTCACCATGGAGGAACAAGAAAACGGGAGACTACCTTTCCTAGATGATTTAGTCTCAAAGAACTTGGATGGAACATTAGCCCATGAAGTTTATAGATATAAAACACATACAAACCTATATCTACAGGTAGATTATCACCTCCAACTAATACCAAGAAGCAACTGTCCTTAATACATTAGAAACACGTGCAATCTCAAACCCAAAACATTTTGAACAAAAGAAATCTCACCCTATAGAAGTTTCAATGCTAAATGGATACAAGAGAAGGGATGTTGCAAGAGAATTCCACATAGCAAGGAGAGGAAAAAGGAACAGGGAATACAATGATAAAGGGCCCAAAGTTTTAGAGAAATTAGCTAGGATTCCAAGGAAGGCTGGTATTCATGCCACCTTTAAACCACAAAGCACCCTACACACATCTTTGGACTTTGCAAAGGATCCTATTGATCCGAGATTGCAGAGAGTTTATATGGTCCCATGCTCATGTGGTAAACCATATGTTGGTGAGATAGGTAGGTATTTGTAAACTAGGTTCAAGGAGCATATGATAGACAGGTCGTCGGCACACACACACACATATAGATGAGGTGCAAGGAGCATAATATAGCTAGGTCGCACAAGTAGGTGGCCCCTCTCTATTCTATATTCCATAGATTGACTGTAGGCTAGGCCTAGATGGGGGTGGTTTATTCGATCAAAAGAAAAGTACAGAGGCCAAGTACATAGCCTTTACCCTAGCTATATATATAGGCCATACTCTATCCCCAAGTCACGTCCTTAAAACTCTATATACGATGGGAGAGGCGAGTACAGAGCCCTCCAAGAAAATAATAGAACCAATCGCCCCCATATATAGATAGGGGGCAGAGGAACTCGATCCCCATGTATAGATAGGGGCCTCCAACCCCCTTTATGTAGGTATGAGGTGGGCGGTCACATTCCATATATAGATGGATCCCTTGACCCCCTATATATATGGGGAGGTAGGTGGTCCCTCTTTATTCTCTATTCCATAGATTGGACAAAACTAGGCAACTATATATAATATATAGGATAGGGAGTGGGGAGGGCTAGGCTGTATGAAGACTAGCCTTCTCTCCCCAGTTATATCTATTGGCTAAACCCTATTCCCAAGTCACGTCCTTTAATTTATCGGGGAGAGGTGAGTACAAAACCCTCCATGTATATATACCCGCCCCATATCTAGATAGGGGCCCCCACTATCTATATATATATATCTCGAGCATAACTAGAACTTAACTGTTTGTGCCTTGTCAATTTGCCACCCCTATATATCCATATGGCGCTTGCACGCCCACCTTTATAATCGATTGGTGGTTGAGGAGGGCGGCTATATAGATAGTTGGGTAGATAAAGGAGGGCTCATATTCCATCCCATCCCATCTATATAGAGGGGAGGGTGCTGACCGTATTTCTATTGGGGCTTGACCATTGGGAGATTGAGGAGAATTATCTCTAATTGGGGAGGCATAGATCTAGATAGACCCTCACCCCCAGTTCATATGATAGTGGGCCATCGCAATATCTATATATAGAGGATGCCCCATTTAGAGTGCTTTAGGCTCTCGACCTTGACCCTATCTATACAGAGGGGATCAAGGTGTGAGCGATAGATCTATCTATATTATGGCGCTCGATTGCCCAGTCATTGAGGCTTGGGATTGGGATCGAGTTGATGGTCGAGGAGGTTGAGGGCCTGTTCCTATCTAACCTAAATCTATATATGGGTGGCCAATTAAACCAAATATTGTGCTAATGAAACTTTGTACATCACTTCCCCGCCCCTATATCTTTATTTGGGGTCATTGCCCATTGGGGGGTGGGTCACTCCCCCTCCAGATATCCTTATAGCCAGATAGATAGGGTAGGGGCCTATCTAACTAAAGTAGCCCCCTTGATGTCATCATAGCATAGCTTGGGTTGGCTAACTGACCCTATCTATCTATGGGGCTTGACCTCGAGTTGGTATCAGTGACGGATCTTGCGATAACAAGAAATAGGCTTGAATTCCCTCAATCGACAAAGGGCCTTTTTCTCAGTCGACTCCTCATGGGAATGATCACCTCGAATGAATCACCCACACCCCAACCCGAATGTCAGAACGGTGAATTAATCTTTGTTTCACTCCATTCCTTCATCCTTGGATTTCTTGGTTCTAAGGTCCCAAGATTTCCAGGATTGATTGAAGTGGATTCATAGCAAAAGAGAAGATATGGTAGTGCGTGTAGGTCGAGCCACTGAAGATATTGAGGAGAGCGAGAGCCTCCAGGTTGGGGACTTTTTATTCACTATATAGGCCGAGGTCTTAGTGTGAAGGAATCAGGGTCTTGGGTGGGATCTATGACTTGGGATATATGAAGTCAAGGAATCGGGAAGGAGTTATTACAATTAAGTGGTTGGTTAAGTCCTTCCCATTCGGTGGTAGTTCAATCAATGCCACTGGTGGTACAGTTGTTAGTCCCACCCAGGTTCAATCAATGCCTACTTTAGTCTGTAGTAAGTCACAAGTCACGATTGTTTATCACTTACTCATTGCAACATCCTCCATTTCCGTTCTTCCCCACTTGGCCACTTCTGCAGTTGGCCATTTCCCCACTTGGTCATTTCCCCACTTGGTCACTTTCTCTTGACTGATCTCTACTCTCCCACTTGGCCATATGCTCTTGACCACCTATTGATTGGTTGGAAGGATGGCTCACCCAACACTTTTGCTAGCTAGATTCAGATAGATAAGTCCAACTAGAAAAGATGAAAGGTAGGAAAAGACGGATGGATGATGGATACCAACATGTATGTGTGGCTTGGCCGACCCCTTTATCTATACTATATATAGGAAGCCTTTTCAATCATATGCGCTCTTACGAGACTATCAAATGCACTCTTACTCTCATATGACAATAGGGCGTAGGGATAGGGCATTTATGCACCCTATATGGATATATGGCGACCCCTATCTATATATGTGGCTAGGTAGTTAGAGGTCCTCCAGGGCCCCTATCTCCCCTATCTCTATATGGCCGAGGGGAGGGGCGGTCAGGTGGGCATGGGGCACTCAGGCAACTTCAGGATTCTCCCTCGACCTCCTATCTATGGGCTCTCAACCCCTCTCTCTATATATATGGGGTCGAACCCTATTCATATCCCTATCTATATGGGCTGGAGCTACTAATTCAAACCTTTTGGGAAGAGATACATGTGTTTGTAGATGGATGGGCTTGCAAGAGATGCGGGCACAGGGAAAGGTTCCAACCCCAATCCGATGCGGTGGATGAGACAAAGGGACTAGAAGATGCAGGGAGAGACATTGTAAACAGATTATCTCCCTTAGCCTAGTCTGGAAGGGAACCATCCAAGCCATTGATGGTAGTGGCTTGTGGCTCATGTGCCGAGTCGACCCCATCCCTATTAGATAGAGAGATGGCTATATATAGTTTTTTTGGCCCCATTAAGAGAGGGGAGAGGGGACCGAGCAGTGTATTGATCATGGAGGAGCCCCATCCAAAGAAATGGGTACCTTGAATAGGTAACCCATTTCACCCAATAGTGAAAAGGCATCCCTCTCCCTCGGTCTCATTGGGTGTGTTATGTGAGATCGAGAACCAAAATAGAGGGTTGGAATTTGTGCCTCTATTGGAAGGGGGTTCAGGGGAAAGGAGCTATCAAGTGGCTTGAATCAAATCCTAGGCGCTAGAGGGGGGAAGAGAGTGGGTTGACTTCCTATCCCATCCAATACTATAAATAGATAGGTGTTGGCATGAGGGGCATGCTTTAGTGTTGACCCCTCGTTCTCTCACGAGAGCTATAGATGTTGGCATGAGGGGCATGACATAATGATAGAGGTGGAGATAGAGATAGTTCCCCCACTATAGATATACCTCCCGAGCATGAGCATAACAGAATTGAGATTAAATTCAAAACAAAGTTGAGCGTTGTCTTGTTGGGCATGGATCTAGATATGCCCTTGGCCAACTATGGATTTCACCCCTATAGATAGAATTTGCTACCCAACCAAAGCATTATAAGATTAAGATATATATGGAGGGGAGGGTGAGTTGCCCCTAGGCGAATAGCTTTGGTTCGGCTGCCCTATCTATCTCCCCTTCCTTCCCTCTCCGCGGTCTCCCAAGCATGAGCATAACGAACCCCCGCTCCCTCCCCCTCTATATTGATAAGGAAAGGGGAAAGGGGAAAGGGCTGTCAATGGCCTGTCTATATTATGCTTCTTGAACCTCATTGATTCGTTGACTCTATTGAGCAAAACATTCGAATAACACAAAGCATCACATGTGGAAAAAACAAAGTTGTTTGTGAATGATAATCATTTTTGGTGAAGCAAAGGGAGGGAAACTACTAAGATTGAGAAGAGATACGATAATGTTAATAGGGACAATAGACGCCATAATAAACACCAATGTTAGTTGATTCAATTAATTAATTTGCTAGCTAATTGATTAGACTACGTATTCAATTAATTAACTTGGTTAATTATTTGAATTGATTATTTGATTAATATGTTAATTATTCATGAAACACCATTGTTGATAGTAATTAAGGTGATAAAACAAATTGAATGGTAAACTAAGTAATTAGTCTGGGCATTAAACTTATTAGCAAGCTAATTGATTAGATTAATTACTCAATTAATTAACTTGGTTGACTCACTGTTTGGTTTAAATGCTTGATCGTTTATTTAATTCGTTTCAATACCAAAAAAATCATCTTGTATGATAGGAAGGCTGACCAGTACCTTGTTTGTCCTTTGGAATGATTGACAAAAGTATTTGTATTTCCTTGTAGTTTGATTTTTCATTTTCTTCTGGAAGATGGGTACATGTAAGGCACTTGAAATATCGGAATTTGTTTCTCTTAATACGATGGTTCCAAAAATCAATCAATCAAACCCTCGAGACTAGATCTAGTGCCATGATCAAGAGACGCCTAATGGTGTTAGATCTAGTAAGGGTTAAAGATGGGAACACTCTAGAGGACTAGATCTAAAGGCCACGATTGGCAGGCTTTGAAACCAAAAGGTATGAACTAGGAAGAAAATTGCAACAAAAAGAAGATAGAGTCAAGAGATTGCCTCAGCTGTACATGGTGTACACTCATTTGTATTATGTCTATATGGTGTCGACACAAATTTTAATCCTTTGCAACAATAGGGGTTTCTACCCTCCTGTTTAATGGCAATGATTTCCTTATTTGTAAAGATTATATAAAATTTGAAAAGAAAAGATTCAAAGGAAATGAAAACTAAAATTAAAGGTACTGATATCTAGGCTGTGGAAAATAAAATGCTGGAAAGTAAATGCTGAAATTTAAATTTCTAAAACAAAAACTTGAGTGCTTGCTATACAAAAATTTTAAAATTTGAAATTTGTATAAACAAGGATTTCCAAAGAAATTTACAGCAGAGTTTTTTCCAAAAGATTGACTTACCTTAGCACCAGTAAATTAGTTCGAATAAGACCAAAACTTCACAACCATATGCGTAGCATAGCACATATGCATAAAATTGGAAACAAGCAAAGTCTGTATACACGAATTTTTGAATTTATTGATTGCCTAAATTGAATAGCTTCTTCCGGAAATAAGGCTGCAATGAGAAAATTATCTTTGAAAAACCTCCCTCTACATTTTGTTTGAGTCTTAATTTTTAAAACCCAAGTTGACTTTTGGCCTTCCAAGTTTTCCACGCGTGCCTCTTCACTAGTAATTCATTTTAAAAAATAATAAAACAATTTTTAAAACACAAGTTGACTTTTGGCCTTCTAAGTTTTCCATGTGTGCCTCTTCACTAGCAAATCATTTTTAAAAATAATAAAAGTCTAAATACATAACAATTCAATGACTTTTCATTGTATTTTTTAAAATAAAGTCTATAACTTTATAAATGCATTGTTGACTTTAGCTGTATCAAGATGGTGATGCTTCAGATGTGACCCATCCATGGTGTAGTTGGATTGAAGTGTTTCTTATCACTTTTCATTCTTCGAATTGATGAAAATCATCCGACTCTTACTCCACTAGTCGTACCAGTAAGAGATTAACATCAAAGTGCAAAAATTTCTTGCTTCTCTTGTATTATTTTATTCACATGTCAAACCATTGGAGCTTCGAAAAAGGCATGGCAATATTTGGGGTAGTGTTGAAACTCCATGCCTTGTGGCAATTCCATGTATGTTGAAACCATGGAATTTTGGGCATGCAAATTCGTTGAAATGGGGATGACTTGATCAAAGGTTGAACTCAAACCTTTAATGCAAGTAAACTAAATGCATTAATGAAAGGGCTTTGAGTGTAAACTTGGTATGCAGAAATGGCAGATAATGATATGTTTTGGAAGGAGTTGAATGATCTATTGAAGGAAATTGTCGGATTTGGACTATGATTTGCAATAGCTTCTACATGAAAACCCTTCTGCCTCCTTTGTTGTTTAACTTGTAATAAAATGTTGATTTTGTTTTCTTTTAAAACTTTTGTTTAGTTTTAACCTCCTCTTAGGGTTTCGAGGATGAAAAGATGATTAATTGGATGCTCGGATGAAAATAAAAATTCTTGAATTTTAGCTTTGATATGCTTAAAGAACCGTAAGATGGAAACTGGAGGACTTGACGTTTGAAGTGGTTGGATTGTTTAAAAGTTTCAAGTCTAAAATCTGCCTTCATTCTGTGTTGACATGTGGATGGTTTTGATTTGATGGGACAGTGACCTGTTTATAAAATCTCAGTAGATTTTGAAGGCTTTTTTTTCTTTTTACAAAAAATCTGATTTGTTTTACTAGATCGGCTCCCTCATAAAATATGAAAAAGCCTATTCAGATTTGGAGTGTTTTTAAAGAAGTAAGGGCTATTATAGCAAAAAATAACTTTCAACTTTGCTTAGATCCCATTGGCAAAAGAAATGTGGAAGGCTTGAGGGTTGGAGCATTGTGTTCAACCAAAACCTTCTTCCTTTTTAAATCCGCTTTCTTCCTTGTGCACCATATGGAAGCTTATAACTTGACCAAACAAGCTTTGAGTAGAGGTGTTTTGCTTTAAGTTTTTTATTACGTTAAGATTTTGGTTTCCGATGTGAACACGGTTAATAAGAAATAGAAGATAAGAGAGTCAAGGCATCCAAATTTAGATAAGGCTTAAACATGAAAATGTTGGGCTTTTCTTATGCGTCTAGGTGGACGAGTTTGGCTCAACTGAAAAGATGGAAATGTTAAGAGTTATGCACTGATAGCATTTTAAAACTTTCAAGCTCTTAGACATGTGCTTCTCTTGGAATGCCGACTGGAAAAAGGCAATAAACTACTAGATGTGCATAGACATGGAATAAGAAAGTTTGTTGGGGGGACGTGTCTACATCATGAATGGAGAGCAAATGGAGGACAAACTTGGTAAGGGTCAATGTGGCATAGGAAAGTGTAGAAGAATGGCTCAATGTCATACAGACTAAAGTGATATGACATTTGTCCATTGATAGGTTGATGTGGTTTGAGTAAATAGGAGTGCTAAGGTCGCCGACCAACATGGAAGAGGAGAGGAATAGATGGGTCTGCCTGAATAGATTAAGCAAAGGCCGACCCCTCTAATGTGCTCAAAAGGGAATTTAACCCCTATGTTTTAATTTGCTTTGCTATTAAAGTGTGGAAAAGGACTACATTAAAGTGACAATGAAGCAAATACACAATGGAGTTGACGTGAGAAGGATTTGACATGGAGATATTGGTCTGAATGGGCATATTATTAAGACTGAAATATCAAGATTACATTCTTTGCCTCTTCTTAAAATCAACATTTTTGGAATCCATGTTATGAGCAATGGGATGTTGTCGTGAAGAAACATAGATGCAAATGAATGAGTTTATGTGGACTGTGGGTAGTGACGTAGGAGCATCCTTGGTGAAGAGCAATCTTGCATCACCCAAAAACAGCTACATCTAGGTTTGTGAATAAAGTTCCAACATGGGTGCATGGTGTGTGAACGCACAATTGTTTAATCATTGGTGGGTGCATAGGATGAAGGGCGCACATGTTGACATGTGTGGAAGAGAGCAGAAGTTAGTTGCACAAAAGTTGGATGGAGTCGATTGCAGCGTGTTTGTTTTTGTTGAGTTTTTATTTGCGTAATCGTGCGAGAGAGCATTAGTTTGCACTGAGTGCATATAGGTGCTACGCTGCACCTAGTGTGCATTCACGTATATCTTAGCAAGTGCAAGACCTTATGGCGTAGTGTAAAGGGAGGCATGCACTTGGAATGAGCGAAAGACACTTTCCATCACAACAACACTGACAACATAGTTGAGTAGATGATTGGGGATTTGTGCATGCAAACATTGTGCTGAGGCAGAGACATGAAAGGATTGCACCAAGGAAACTTGGTGTGCTAAGAAGCAATTGGTGCAACTCAGAGCAAGTTGACTCCAAAGTTCTTGGAATGGATCTTTGGCTCCAAGATTCTTGGAGATGGGTTCTAACAAGACTTGTTGATCATCCGTGTTTGTGTGGGAGGCAAGCAACAGTTGGGGACACGTTTCAGCTTGTTGAAGCACTTGCATGGATCTTTCTTGACACGTTTCACTTGGGAGAGCCTATATAAAGGCATGATGGGTAAACATTTAAGAAGCTTGCCATGCATTGAGAGGGGAGAAAGAGCTCATAGGTAGCAGACATTGCAGCCTTGAGTGTAGATGGAAGTCTGAGAGACTCCGTATTGTAGTAGAATAAGCTTGCGTTTTTATAGCTTGAGATCCAAGCATAGCCTGTAGCTCATGCATTGGAGGAAACCTATGTAATCCATTGTTGCATTAATAAATGATTTAAAACTTGTGTTTTCAAATCTGAGTTTGTGTGTGTTTATCTAGATATTGGGTTAGGGCTTTCCTTCATTGGAATCCCCATCCTTGTGACTGCACCATTTTTTGGTATTAGAGCAAGGTTTTGAACTTTGTGGAGTGTGAAGAGAGAGGCCACCTACGTAGGATTGCGAGTTGATACCTTGTAGCAATGGAAATCGTGCCTAGAGAATAGATATACCACCCATAAGAGTTGCTGGTAGAGGAGGTGCAGTAGTAGCCAACATGGCTGGGAGACTTGACAAAGTCTTAGACATTTTGTGAGTTGTGCAAACGCGATCAGATGTTATGAATGAAGACAAAAGGCGAGGTTTGATGCCTAGAGACGACCATAGTGATGTTGAGCAAGAGCAACAACGCGCAAAAGGCAGAGAAGAAGATAAATATGAGGAAGCTCACATGGATATGGGTGAAGGTAAACTCCTGAGAGCTATCTCATTGATTGGACGAGGCACAAAAGTGGGCTTGCCATGTTTATTAGGAACGTTAAATCCTGAAGAGCTCATTGATTGGATCACCAACATTGGAGAGTATTTTGAGTTTGACGATATCAACGAATTGCAGCGCGTCACATAGACCAAGTTGAAGGGTCATGTGGCACTTTGGTGGAAGGAAGTTCAAAATGAAGGAAGAAGAAGATAACCAAATGAGATAGAATGGTTGCTAAGATGAAAGGTAAATTCCTACCTGGTGATTACTAGATGGACTAGTTCAAGAAGTTGCAGAATCTAAGGCAAAAAGAGCTAAGTGTCAAGGAGTATACAAAAGGATACTATAATATCACTATCAGATCTGGTCATAGTGAAGTTGACCAGAAGAAGGTTGGAAGATATTTGAATGGACTAAGATTTGACATCTTAGAAGAGTTGAGCATGGCTTGGATCCAAACGTTGGAGTAAACTTACTAGTTCGCATTGAAAGCTGAGGAGATGTCGTGCAGACAAAAGAGTACTGAGCGAGGAAGAGGAAGATTTGTGCGAGGAGGATGAGGTAATGTTGGAAGAAACCAGCGAAGACAAGGAGAGAACAACAGACATGAACATGGCGATATGCGCGATGGAGATCAAGGATATGCGTGAGAGATGCATCTTACTCGTCCAGAGGGTGCGAAAGATTTGGTTGAGGAAGGGGAAGAGGATTCTTAGGGACTTGTTTCAGATGTGGACAACTGGGACATAAAGCGTATGAATGTTCTTAGGTGCAAAGTGAAGGTAGAAAAAGGTTTGAAGCTGGTGTGCATGTTGTGCATGGAGATGAAGAGTTTGTTGGATCTACGGAGCGTTCTAAAGACCCAGAGTGCAAAGAAAGTCTCATGATGAAGAGGGTGTTGTTGAAGCCAACAAGGGAAGAAAATGAACCGATGTAGAGGAAGAGTCTCTTCCTAATAGTTTGCAAGTTGGGAGGCAAGTGTTGTGAAGTGATTGTAGATAGTGGAAACACGAATAATTAGGTCTCGTGCAAGATGGTAGAAAAGTTGGGTTTGAAGAAGCCAACACACCCAAACCCTTGCAAAGTGGCAAGCTTGCCAAAGGGCCATCAAATTCTATTGAATGAGCCGTGCCTTCTGAAATTTCAGACAGGTGCATACAAAGATGAAGTTTGGTGTGATGTGATGCCAATGGATGTGTGTCATGTGCTTTTGGGGAGACCCTGACAATTTAATAGGAAGGTGTACAAGATGGAAGAGAAAATATATATTGCTTAGAGAAGGATGGGAAGAAGTTTACATTGAGTGCATTGAAGGACAAGGAAGAAGATGTGTGCAACAACTTTTATGCATGTGTTGATGGTGTCAGGAAAGGAATTCTAGAAGGAGGTGGTGCAAGAGATGGCATGCTATGGGCTCATGCCCGAGTTGGCGCATGAGGAGCGCAAAATGTAAAAGAAAAAAATGAAACACTTCCATGTGAAGTGAGGAGTTGTTGGATGAGTTTGTATAGATTGTTTCAAGCGATTTATTAGATGGATTCTTGCCAATGCAAAGTATTAGTCATCATATGGATATGATCCCTAGAGCAAGTTTTCCAACTAAGGCGACAAACAGATTGATGCCTAAGGAGAACAAAGAAGTGCAAAGGCAAGTGCAAGAGTTGTTAGATAGAGGGCTGATTACAAAAAGCTTAATCCTATGTGTAGTACCTGCAGTATTGGTGCCAAACAAGGGAGGAGAATGGCGCATGTGCATAGACTCAAGAGCCATTAACAAGATAACGATCAAGTACAGGTTTCCATTGTTGCGCATGAATGGCATGATGGATTGCTTGAGTGGAGCACAATACTTCACAAAGATAGACTTGAAGGGTGGATACCACCAAATCAGAATTAGAGAAGGTTATGAATGGAAAATCACATTTAACATAAAGGTAGGACTGTATAAATGGTTGGTCAGGTCATTTGGATTGACAAAAACACCGAGCACATTCATGAGACTCATGAATGAAGTATTAGAGCCATTTTTAGGCAAGTTTATCATTGTGTACGTAGATGACATTTTACTGTATAACAAAACCTAGGAGTAACACTTAGCGCGTAAACGTGAAGAAATTGCTAATAAATATGAAGAAGTGTAGCTTCATGAAGGAGGAGCTTGTGTACTTGAGTTTTATGGTATTCCAAGAAGGTTTGAAAATGGATCGGAGAAAGTGGTTGCCATAGTTGAGTGGCTATCGCCAAGGAGCATGTTCGAAGCGCCAAGCTATCATGGCTTAGCGAGTTTTTATAGGAAGTCAATTACAAATTTCAATGGGACATGCGCAAGGATCAGGAAGTGATGAGAAGAGATTTCAAAGCGTTTGTCTGGACAACAAAAGCTGAGTGCAGTTTCCAGCAGTTGAAGAGGAAAGTGATTAAGCAACCGGTACTAGGGATGATAGATTTCAACAAAGTATTTTAAGTGGATTGAGATGCTAGTGGTGTAGTGATCAGAGCAATTTTGAGCCAAGAGAATAGCCCTATAGCTTCCTTCAGTGAAGAGTTGAATGACGCAAAATGAAAATACTTTGTCTACAACGAAGAATTTTTTAGCCATTATGAAAGCATTCAAGAAGTGGACACACTCTTTGTTGCCAAAGGAGTTTATGTTTTATATAGACCATTATGCATTGCAGTTTATTTACAACCAAGGGAAGTTGAATCAGCAACACATGAAGTGGGTTGAGTTTTTGTAGAGTTACTCATTTGTGTTGAATCACAAAAGTGGAAAATCTAACGAAGCTGTTGATGTTTTGATTAGGGGAATTCTCTTGTTGAATGAGATGTGAATGGAGGTCAAAGGATTTGATTTCATAGAGTTATATGCAGAAGGTGAAGATTTTCAAAATATTTGGAGAGCATGTGTAGAACCATCGAATATGGATATTACACTGTGGCTAGATTATTTTATGCAAGAAGGAATGTTGTTCAAAGGAGCACAATTGTGTATAGCAAGGGGATTATAGTAGAGGTTTAGCAGTACATTTTGGAAGCAACAAGACATTGGTGCAATTGGTAGACAATTACTTTTGGCCAAGGATGGATGCAAATACGTGCAAGAGTGCAAAATTTTCCAGTTGGAAAAAGCGAAGTGTGAAAACGCAAGTTGTATCAACCATTGCATGTTTCGGAGAAACCGTGGGATGACAT
Organism: Torreya grandis; assembly: GCA_037957365.1. NCBI lineage: Eukaryota > Viridiplantae > Streptophyta > Pinopsida > Cupressales > Taxaceae > Torreya > Torreya grandis. Next base: position 903,830 of record JARHVA010002460.1, read on the forward strand.
TAGCATGGATTTTGTGTGGGGTTTGAGAAGGACACAATGAGAGAGTGATTGTATATTTGTATTGGTTTATTGAGTTTCGAAAATGACGCACTTCATTGCATGCAAAAGGACAAGTGACACAATAAGCATTCTAAAACTATTCTTTAGAGAAATGGTGAGGCTACATAGGTTAGTGTCGGACAGATACCAAGTTTGTAGGCCATTTTTTTGTGCATATTGTAGAAGAAGTTGGGGGAGAAGCTGAGTCTAGTTTTTGAATAACTTTCCAACATGGGTGCATGGCTTGCAAACATGTAGTTGTTTAATCACTAGTGGGTGGATAAGCTGAAGGGCGCATAAGTCGACATGTGTGGAAGAGCATAGAAGTCAATCACGCAAAGTTGGTTGCAACGGGATTTTTTTGGTTGAAGTTTTGATTTGCACAATTGCATGAGAGAGCATTAGTTTTCATTGAGCGCATAGAAGAACATGTAGTGCGTAGTCATGCGTAGCTTACTAAGTGCAAGACCTTATGGTGCAACACAACGGGAGGCATGTACTTGGCATGAGCGCAACTTTGCATGAAAGGCACTTTCCATCACAACAATACTGAGAATAGAGTTGCGTAGATGATTGGCGATTTGTGCACGCATACATTGTTGCGCCGAGGCAGACACAGGAAAGGATTGCACCAAGGAAACTTGGTGTGTGGAGAAAAAGTTGGCACAAGTCAAAGCAACTTGACTCCAAAGTTATTGGAATGGATATTTGATTCCAAGTTTCTTGGAGATAGATTCTAAGGAGACTTGTTGATCATCTATGTTTGTGTGGGAGGCAAGCAACCCTTGGGGACACATGTCGGCTTGTGAAAGCACTTGCATGAATCTTTCTTGACACATTGCACATGGAAGAGCCTATATAAAGGCATGCTGGAAAAGCATTTAAGAAACTTTCCATGTATTGAGAGAGAGAGAGACAGAGAGCTCATAGGTAGCAAGCCATTATAGCCTTGAGTGTAGATGCAAGTCTGAGAGACTTAATATTGTAGTAGAAGAAGCTTGCATTTTTGCAGCTTGAGATCCAAGCATAGCGTATAGTCCATGCATTGGAAGAAACCTATGTAACCCGTTGTTGCATTAATGTATGATTTAAATCCTGTATGTTTTCAGATTTGAGTTTGTGTGTGTTTTTATCTAGCTGCTGGGTTAGGGCTTTCCTTCATTAGAAACCCCATCCTTGTGATAGATGTGAATTAGGTCAACGTGGATTGAAATGGAGGGTGGAGAGTGACATGGCATGGTAGATGATAAGGAAGGTCTATGGGGAGAAAGGATAAAGGTAATTCAAGTGGAGGTGGCTCAGCTTAATGTCATCACCTTGGGAGTTGTGCACTTTGGCTTTGAGTCTCAGGACCCTTAATGATGACAAAACCAATTAGTATAGAAGGATCCAACTGTGATAGAATATGCACCATTCAATAATCGCACAATTGTGTACAAGTATTAGATATTTTATGCATTCATAGTCCATACAAAATGATTATTACAGCTTTTGGAAAAAATGGTGTTCCTTTATTTTGCCTCGACATTTCGGATCACCACCCATGATCCTTCATCAAGAGAATAGGATTTATCATGGGTGGTGATCTGGAAGGTCGAGGCAAAATAAAGGAACACAGTTTTTTCCAAAAGCTGTAATAATCATTGTGTACAAGTAGTTATAATGAGCTTTAATTTTTGACGTTGGACATGTAGGAGGAAATGAGTTGAATGTTTGTGAATATTTAAGTGGTGTAATAAGTGGGTTAGCGTGGTGCGAGATATGTTATATGGCAGAAAATGTATGTGCCAAGTGCCTTGGAAGATGGTCAGTGTAAGTTACTTGCTCACTTAGAAGTTAATTGGGCATGACATGGAAAAATTCATTGAAGTGGAATGAATATGGAAGAGATATGAATAATATTGTGTGATGGGTTGATGTGCATAGGAGATGGACAATTTTTTGGGAATATATTGTTGTTGAAGCTGGAAGCAAAGAGACTCCTATATGATTAAAAATAAACGCACACTCCTTAGTCATTTAGCATTTAACCAAATCACTTTAAGAAGATGAAGGTGATGAAGGATTTGGAACGATTTTTCAACCCCTCTATCTTATAGTGATATTGAGACAAAATAGGATGAATATTTAAATGTAGATATTATAGGTTGATTTGGTTTGATAGATGTTAAAAGACATCATCATCATCATCATCATTGTTTTTTGACAAAGTTGACCCACCATTTGACCGATCGAAAAAAGAAAAAAGATGACGAACTTGGGTATTGGATTGTACTAAATCATGAAGAGTCGAGCTCAATTAAAATGTGTTATGAAAAGATGGCTAGATGTAGAGATAGGTGGTAAATGAAATGTTTAAGGTGGAGTGACAAGGAGCAGAGAAGGGAAAACCAAACATCAAAATTTTTAATTTTTTTTTGTTATTAAAATTATCCACCATTCTGTCTTTCCAAAAAGCTTGACATTTTGCTAATTTTAAATTAAATTACTAGGCACATCGCTTAACCAAAATAAGATGATGATTACAAACCATTATAAATTCAGATGTGCAACCATGACCGCCACACAATTTGACTTCATCAAAATATCTTTTGATTTTAATGATTTACATTTGAATTCCTAGGTGTTGTTCATTTGTTCATCTGTAGTTTAACACCATCTTTGTTCTCCGAAAGAACAACCATATTGAATGTTTAAAATTTAACGCATATCATGCTTTATATTATCTAGGATGATGTAGGAGCATCCAAGGTGAATGAGCAATCTTGTATCGCCAAAAATACTGTAGAAATTGTGGATAGAAGTTCTCAGGACAAATTCTAAGCTTAATGGAGTGACAAAGGCCAAGTTTTGGGTTCACGGGGTTCACCGCTTCATGTCATAGGTTTAATGGTGATCACAGAGTCTAAACTGGGCACAATGGGTTCACGTCACTGGTTCACGATGGCCACACTTAGTCTTTTAAATGTTCACACAATCATAGTGATTAATGGATGCCACAGAAGAGTTAAATCCTTTGTTCATAGTAGACTCGATGTGGAACCTAAATTGGAATGGATATTCCAACGGATCTGTGGTCTCGCAAGAATCCCATGTAGTTCATGATCGCTACAAAGGTTTGACAGAGATCGTGCGAGCCTGAGAGTCTGGGCATGTGACAAGTGTCAAAATCACGGCTTGTTCTCGTAAAATTCGTAGGTCAAAGGTGGGGGCCATAGTAAAGAAAGCAGATGCATGTCTGAACATTAAGTGAAATGCATCATGTCACGGGTCCACGGAACATACGAAGGCCACAATAGAAAAAGCAAGTCTGTTGGGGACAAGTTGTAGGATCATGACACATGTCACAATCTTGGTGGGTCACAGTAGCCACAGTTCACAAAAGCCCAAATTTGCAGGCCAAGTGGTCGAGCAGATTTCAAGCGGCAATATCTTCCATGAGAGATCACCAAGGGCGTTGTCGGTCGTGTTGGAAAGCTTTTGATCAAAGCATTTGTTTGGAAGTGATCACAGGGCAATTGGTCACTCATATGGGCAATTGCTTGCATTTTAAGATCTAGGGACCATTTTCACATGTTCAACAGGATTCTCGGTAACAGTCATGGGCGTGGAAACTATTTGAAGATCCATGAAGCCACAAAGGGTTACAGGGAAGTTACAGAGGCTGAGAGCAACATTTGTAGTGTCTCCAAGGAATAAAAGCAATTAGAGGAGAGAAATCAAAGTGGGGAAATAACATGAATAAAAGGGGGGCAAAGCCTAAAGAAAAGGGGGGCCAAAGGCCACATGAAAGTAGGGCCACAAGAAGATGAAGTTGTAGAGTCTGCAACCGAGAGAATGATATTGTCAATTGGTATTAGAGCCAATTAAGATTTGTTGTAGGTGTGAGATAAGTCCTGCAAGTGAAGAGAGTTGTGTGATAAAGTGTGAGACTCTTGTTGAGTCATTAACAAGCTGTGAAAGAGAAGCTTGCATTGGAAATAAGATGCGTTTGTTGCAGGTGTGAGAGAAATCCTACAAGTGAAGAGAGTTGTGTGATAAAGTGTGAGAATCTTGTCGAGTAATTAGCTAGTTGTGAAAGAGAAGCTTGCATTGGGGGGAAGATGAGTTTGTTGCAGGTGTGAGAGAAGTCTTGCAAGTGTAAGAGGCTCTTGTTTTAATCTGTTGCAGGTTGTGAAAGAGAAGCTTGTTTGTGGAGAAGATATGACACACAAAGGAGGAAGAGCACCAAAGGTAGAAGACTTGACAAAGATGTTGAAGGAAATCCAAGCGAGATTGGATATGACGGAGATTGCACAAAGTGGAGAAGTTGCTGCAGTTGCGAGTGAAGATAAAGAAGAAGTGATGATAAGGTTAATATTCTTACAAGCAAGGTTGAAGGCTTTGGAGAGAGACAAAACAAACAAAGACAAGAGACCAACAGAGGTCAAGGTGAAAGAAAGAGGTAAGCCCACTAGCAATGTTATTCTGTTTTGTGGTTGAGAGAGCCTAGAGCTCATGACTTGGATAGTTGAATTAGAATTTTTTTTTAAAGAGAAGAATCTAGAAGACCCCATGAGGGTGAAGGTTGTAAGCAAGAGGCTGTGTGATAGTGCAGTTGTGAATTGGAGAGTTCTCCAATTGAGGAGACAAGAAAAAGGAAAGAAGAAGGTGAGAAGTTGTGAACATATGGTTTTCAAGTTGATGGGTCGTGTTATGCATCCAAGATTGCAAAAAGACAGGTGGAAGAAGGTCCAAGTCTTGAGAGAGAGGAGAAGGAGATTTCCTTGAGAGGGAATAGGAGAGGGAAGCTTCCATGTGAGCAGCTCAAAGTCTTTTTGAGAAATAGCAAGGAGAAATATATGAGTGAAGAGAAGAGGATTGCATTGAGAAGTATAGGAGAGTGATGTTTCCATGTGAGAAGCCAAAGTCTATTTTGGAAAACAGAAAAGTTAAGGAAAAGGTTGAGAAGCCCATAAAGGAAGGAATCCTCATGGAAGAGGATGCTAAGGTGGTAGATTGTTCACCGGAATGAGGAGACCCATTACTGGATGAGGGAAAAGAGTTTGTTGTATCTCATAAATGGAAAGAGGTAGAATTATCCTTGGAGAATAAGAGAAATGCATTTGTTTTTTCTCTTTTGCAAGGAAGGAAGGTGGAGGATGACCAAAGAAATATACATGTTTCCTTGAAGGAAACAATACAGGTGAAAGAAGAGGACAACTAAGAATTGTGTTAGGGTTCTACAGAGGGGACAATGGAGGTGGCTGAAGTGCAAGTTAATGCACATGAGTAGAGTATGGTTGAAGACTACCTATATGAAGATTAAGAAATCAAGTGAAGAATAAGGAGATGACAGCCATGGAGGTTGTTGAAAATGGGCCTTTGGGAGTCCATCATAAGAGTGAAAGCTATGATGAGAATGTGAGCAATAGAGAAGAGTTGGACATCATGTCTTTGAGGCATGAAGAAGAGCTGGAAGAAGTGTTTGTGGAAACTATTGATTCCCTTAATGTGTTTGATCTATGTGCAGGTCCAGCAATAAAGGAGATAGCAAAGAAGAGGACAAAGTGTGGTTCAGTCCAACACACTCATATGTATGAGAGGCATTGAGAAGAAGCGGAACAATAAGGATTTCACTTGTAGCAGTTAGTGGTGGGAGAGAAGACTCTCACAAGAGATGAAAATTGATTGGAAAGGTGAAGAATGTTACTCATGTGGCATAGGGGCAAAGAAGGAGATGGAGATGGTGGACATGGTTTTACCAAGCATATTGAAGGATGCTAGTGGCGTGGCACATTTGGGAGTAGAAAACATAGATGTTGGACGAGAGATTCTTATGAGTCAAGGATTGCCTTATTTTCATAGAGGCAAAGGGAGTGCAAGTTCATTCGCATATGGCATACTTGGGATGTCAAAGGAGGAGTAGAAGAAAGGAGAACACAATCAGCCTGGATTTGATGTACATAGGATGGGAAGTGAAGAAGAGAAAGAAGAGTTGTCAAAAGGGCAGCTGAGTACTGTTTTGAGGAGTAGGTAGAGTGGAAGAGGCTTTGAGAAGCCCGATCTTGGTGGAAATCAAGTTAATAGTGTGAAGATGGAGGAAGCACCTGTGGGGATTGTTGAGTCCCACGTTTTAAAACTAATTTGTGATTGTAATTAGTGTGTACGGGCTGAGATGGAGAGAAATAAGGCATTTATAGAGTCCTTCCAAGGTGAAGAGAGTGAGCCACTTGAGTTAACAAGCAGTGACGAAGCAAAGGAAGAAGAAGAGCCTTTTTAAGACTCTTGAAAATGAAGAAGCCACAAGCAAGATGGTGGTAGAAAGGAGAAGAGTAGAGGAAGAGATGGGGGCCATGAGAAAAAAGGAGCTGCAATTTGAGAAGAGTGAAAGGTGGAAGGATCTAACAATAAGTTGGACAGTGAGTGAACAAAGCCACAAAGGCTTTTGATGGAGGTGGACGGACAATGGTGGGTTTAAGCCCACAAGAGGACATAAGGTGCAAGAAAGAACATCTTGGTGCTGGTGGTCGGACAAAGGTGGGTTTAAGCCAACAGGGTGATAGAAAAGGAAGAAGACAACCATTTGATGGAGGTGAATAGGTTATGGTGGGTCAAATCCCACAAAATAGGAAAGGGTGAAGAGAGCTAAATAGAAGAGAACATATTTGAAGCCAAAAGGAAGCTGGAAGTGGAGGAAAAAATGTGACAGTCAGTTGAGATATCTAGTTTGCTGGAAGGGGATGCCATGGTCATTAATCACAGTGGCCAAAAGAGTGGTTGCACTACTTAATCCATCCATGTGAGCATGACCTCACATTTTAATTACCTTGGGTGTTTGATGTTGTAGCATCCAATGCAAATGGGCAATCTTGCATCACCAAAAATATTGTAGGAATTTTTGGTAGAAGTTCTCAGGACAAGTTCCGAGCTTAACGGAGTTACAGAGGCCAAGTTTTGAGTTCACGGGGTTCACGACTTCGTGTCACATGTAGGCAAATTGGAAAGTCTAAAATCCATGCAACGGTAAGCTGCAGGAGGCTAAGTTGCGTACTTAGGAACGGCAAAATGAAAATGAAAATCTCAAAAAATTGAACAGAAACCTTAAAACAGCACTCAACTGTTTAAAAAAGAAACTACAATTGCTGCTGATGCCCTTGGTTATTTATTGGAGGCAGCCAGAATTCAGGACAAATTGGAGGTATTTTTTTCCCGGACAGCAGTCATTTCCTTAAAGTTCAATTTGCCGATGACTTGGCTCTAACTCTTGAGCTTACTCAACAATCCTTTGAAGCCACAATGCTTTGCTTAGAGGCTGTTACTGAGGCTGCTGGTGCAGTTGTAAGAGAAGAAAAAACAGAAGTTTTGCTCATTGGACAAGATGACTCTCCACCCTGGCTGAAGCAACAATGGAAACTCATAAAACCAGGTGAATTTTTTCATTATTTGGGGATTCTGTTTGGTAGTCATCTCTCTATAGCTGATCAATGGTGATGGATACTAGAAAACTTCGAAAATAAGCTGCTAATGTGGAATAAACTTGACCTTCCTCTTGCTGGGAAAGTTACCATTGTTGACAAAATCTTATCAGCAGGGCGTATGTTCTACTCTTCTTGCTTGATCCCAGTGCAAGAAACATTTAAAGCACTTGAGAGAGTTCTTAGAAGTTTTTTATGGGACAGACAAGGAGGGAGAAAAGGGCTCCCCCTTGTTGCTTGGGATGTTTGGACTCATCCAAGGGATCAAGGGGGGTTGGGGATTCCAGATATAAGAGTGCAAGGAATAGCTCTTGCAGGGAAGTTGATTGTACAAGCAGTGGAAGTGGACTCCCCTTGGCAGATACTTATCCGACAGATTTTTTCATGCACACCATGTTCATAAAATCAGGGGACCCTTCAAAATTTGTGACATAATTGGTAACACTAATGCTTTTGTGATTGTCGGATCAACACCGCTTAAGAGAATATGGGCTGCATGGTAGATACTCACGGGTTTTCTCCATTGGCAGTCTGTGGGCCCACAGGATGCTTTGGGATATAGCTGCACGTCCTATTTGGACCTTCAACTCACAATGTGGACAAATTTGGCTTTGGCCTTTCTTTTCAGGCAAAATATTGGCAAGGAAGGGCTTCTTCTGGTGGGGGGACCTTTGGAACAATGGGAGGCAGCAATGGAAATCTTGGAGAGACTTAAAACAAGGCTCAATTTTTGTCACCGGTAGACAAAATTGCTTTTCAAGAGCTTTGTAATATGGTTCCTGAACAATGTCTTTTCAAAGTGCATTTATAGAGCATAGGCCCGTATTGGAGGGATTGGAAGTGGAACACAGGTAAAACTCTCCTCAACTATAAATCAAAGGACTTGTATAAGCAAGTACGCCATTCCAATTTCGTTGTCCCCCAATTGAACAAACAATGGTGGGTCTAGGTTCCTGAAGTGAGATGGCAACAACACTATCAAGTTTTTTGAAAAACAAGAACATCCTTAAAACATAAGGTGATGGGATGGTCAGTAATACATTTGGGTTTAGCTGTCAAAGCAAGGTTGAGCAAGATCGGTTTTATAGATGCATTTTGCATTGTATGTGGGAAAGAAGAAACTGTTAATCATATCTTCTGGAAATGTCCAAGGGATGGCTGCAAGATGGATTCAATTTCTTTTACTTGCTTCTCTCTGTTGGAAAGGGCCTCTTTTAGGAAATTCTTGGATGGTTAAGGACAGCTGCAAGGGTTTATGGCATACAACTCATTTGGCAGCAGCCAGCTCTATTCGGAGGACAAGATGCCAAGCCATCTTTCAGAAGGATACCTCCCCTCTCAATATGGGGAAGTTGAGGCTTTTTAGACGAGTTAGCTTTGATTGTACAAGCTAAATTTGAGTGGTTTCAAAGAGAGGTGAACTCTTTGCCCACTGGGGTGCAGGCTTAGGTGCTTTCTTTCCTTGCCTATGTAGGGAGAGATTCTTCTTGTTAGCATTATGCTCAGATGATGTAACTATTTGTTCATCTTGTTGGCTTTATGCTCAAATGATGTAACTATCTGTTCCTTGGAGTAATATAAGATGCATTTTTTTTCAAAAAAAAAAAAGAAACAAAAAGAGAGAAGCTGCAAGTAATTGGAAAGACTACATTTCAGCGGCCTCCAGCAGTAGAATAGGAACCTAGTGCTGCAGAATTATTTATTCTTCTGCATACATAGGGGTATACATGAAGGTGTTAAGCATATTTCAACTAGTAATACATCAGTGATGTCATTTTCAAAACCTGGTGCAACAACAGTGGTGGATGTAGCAGGAACAGTGGATTGAACAGTACATTTGCGCACTGGTTAGAGTATCACATCAGGACTGCGTACACTCTAAGGATCAGCTACCTCCTACGGAGCCTTCGATTACTATTGCCAGCCGCGAGATTTTCCCCTCTCCATAATATATTTAGGAGGGGTGGTGCATTTTGTGGCACCTTATTTGGAACAAAAAGAAGGATGAATATTTTAATATTCCTCTTTCCCGTCCATGTACAACCAACTGGTTGGAAGCAGCCAGCTATATTAGAAAATCTATCATAGACATGGGAGAAGTATGCTTCTTCTGATATATTAATATAGAAGAAAGAAGAAGCCAAGGGAGAGTAAAGTGGTCGTGGATGAGACTCTTGGATTATCTTCCTTGACTGTGCTCCTGGAATTGGCACTGTTACTGAGTTTTACGTGAGCAGCTTTGGGATTTCATGCACAAGATGATTAATGTTAGCTTCAAGGATAAAGGAAATACTGGGAAAGGCTTGGGAAGAAACCAACAATATAAGGAAATGTTTGGCATTAATCAGATTTACAACGTACTTACTGTCATGACAATACAATTTTGGCCTCACTAGGATATTCTGAAATAGCTTTTGGTTTCTGTGAAATATGGGTTCAACATAGACATGGTTTTTGCACTGTACATTTCAATAAGTACTAGAGTACTGAAACCCTAGGTTAATAAATAATAAATAAACACGAAGCCGTAATGACAATAAATAGACAAGAGTGGTAACAATAAAGTAGTTAACCCTGAACCATAAGTACATTGGCAGCCTTGAGGAAAATGCAGAAGAAAGAACTCACAAGGGAAAATTTGAGAAGCGATTTATTGAATTACCTGAGAGAGTACATGTTGACCATTTTTGGTCCAACATGTCAAAAAATCGGTCCCCTTTTTCTCCTGCTATTCTGAGCCAGTACATTTTTTGATTTTGCACAAGTCTTAGAAATTTCTACGGACTCCACAAGAATTTCTACGGACTTTGCAGGTTTTCTACAGACTCTGCAGGTCCATTTCTACGGACTCTGCAGGCATGGATTTCTACGGACTCGGCATGCGGAAAACTACGGACTCTGCAGGAATTTCTAGTTTCTATGGACTCTGCAGGGCCATTTCTACGGACTCTGCAGGTAGAGACAAATTCGACACTTAGGCGCAAAATGGACCATTTCAAGTGCCCTTGCGGAGGGCAGTTCAGGACTCAAGAGCCCTTGCGGAGGGCAGGGAACACTTTCAAAAGAGGCCACAGAGAAAAGCCGCAAAGGTAAATTTCCTTCGGAAGTTTGTTTAAGGCAAGGGAAATACCCTTCGGAAGGGTCGTTTCCAATTTTTCCGAAGGGCACTTTTCAAGGCAGTTTGAAGAAGCAAAGGGAGAAATCCTTCGGACTTTTTGTTCGAAGGAATTCCTTCGGACAAAAAGTCCGAGGGAATTCGGAAGGGCCACAAACAAAAATCCCGTGGAAAGAGACTAAGGCAAGAAGAATAATTTCTTCGGACCACAAACAAAAATCCCGTGGAAAGAGACTAAGGCAAGAAGAATAATTTCTTCGGACTTTTTGTCCGAAGGAATTCCTTTGGACAAAAAGTCCGAAGAAATTCGGAGGAAGCCTTCGGACAAAAAGTCCGAGGGAATTCGGAAGGGCCACAAACAAAAATCCCGTGGAAAGAGACTAAGGCAAGAAGAATAATTTCTTCGGACTTTTTGTCCGAAGGAATTCCTTTGGACAAAAAGTCCGAAGAAATTCGGAGGAAGGCTGCGGGAGGAAAAGCCGATGGAAAATCCGAAGGAAAGCAAAGTGGCCGAAACAATTCTCGCGGATTTTTTGTCCGCGGGAAAAAAGTCCGCGGAAAAAAGCCCGAAGGGTATGTGCCCTTGCGGGGGGCTCTCGCCGAGGAAAAGGACTTTTCTCAAGACCCCGAAGGGCAGGTCCCCTTTGGGAAGGATCAAACAAGAAGTCCAAAGGAAAGGAAGCAAGAAAGCCGAAATCAAGAGAAAGCCGAAGAAGGTCCAAGGGGTGACGGGCCCGAACACGTCAAAGTCAAGCACGGCAAACTAGCCGTTGGAAATTCAAACGCAGTGACGGGTGCGCAAACGTCAATTTCAAGGCTCGTGAAGTAGCCGTTGATTTTAAAAAGCCTTAAAGAAGAGCCAAGGAACTCAGCGACTCGCCAAAGGATAGCCCCGAGGGCTGAAGGAGCCAGAAAGCGACAAAGCGAGAAAGAAACAAAGTGCAGAAGCGGACAAACAGTCCAGGTGGCAAGGAGGAGGTGTCAACTCAGGGATTTATTCCTGTAGTTGGAACAGTGCTTGCCTAGTGGTCATCAAACAGTAAGCGACGCGGCCTGTTTTCTTCATTTCGCATTGACGGGCAGACAAGCCACGTAAATGCCTTGAAGGGAGCAGTCTGTTTGCAGAAAAGAGGTGCGGCCCATGCTTTCACATTAATGTTGGAACGCCAAAGTCAAAGCAGGAGCTGACAATCAACAGTGACTTCCTCTTCCCGATGCTCTCAGCGCACGTGGGCTAGCTTGTCAAAGAGCGCCAAAGTCTTTTCAAAAGCGGCGCCTTTACTTCTCCTCTTTCTATATATTGTAAAACTTCTCATTTGAGAGGGATCCATTATCTTAGCCCGAAGGCAAAGCTCTGCCCCAAAATCTCTCAGGCTTGTAAGGCAGAACTCTGTCGGATTTTTACCTTGAATCAAGACTTGGCATTTTTACCTCCATTTGGACTTGCACTCACGCATATGTCTATGTTTTCTTTTTGTGTTAAGTCATTATCTTTGATGCTTTTCACAGATCGATTCCAGCATGTCTAGTGCATTGTGATTTTCTTCTTCTGCAGGTTTGCCAGAAGTGTCTACAGCAGAAATATAGGCGCATGTGAATAAGCCGCCAAAGTGTGTCTCAGAACACCTTTGACAGTTCTTCCCCCCTGTATCTCTACGGACCCCTGACTCACTGACATAGAAGAGTTTCCCACATCAGATGAAGTGTATGGGCGCTTCTTGTTGGTGAAAAGTGTATGTTCGGGCTGAGTGGATCATCTTTTTTGGTGTATCACCTTTTTAAGTTTAGGTTTAAGTTTTGCTTCAGCATCTTTCTCCCTTTTCATGCCCCCCCCTTTTTCATTTTATTTGTTAGCAGTAGGAAGTCCAGGACCTAAAAGATACATCAGAGGGAGCTAGCCCTATCTAGAGACTCTCCCCTCCAGCTTCGCCGGTCCCACAGGCGAGAGGGGAGTTTCCATTTTGACATGTGGAAGGCAGGAGCTCGGCCTCCTGTCAGGGTGCAATCCACTGCGTCAACAGTACATATGTTACAGGCTAGCAGACTCTTGTACTTTTGCAGGCATATCCACAGGTATTTAGTAGGTATAGGAGCTCTAGCTCCGGCTTCATGATGTCCGAGAAGAAAGTTGCAGTAGACATTCTGAATGAGAGAGTTCTAGTGGCCAGTGTCAGGAGCAGTCCGAGCAACAGAGTTTTGTTCCACCGTTTGAGCAAGTTTTTCAAGCTTAGAGTGGAGGGAAAATCTTAGCCTAGTCTTGTGGTCACGAAAATTTTGTATCTAATCTATTATTAATGATAAAGTCAACTCTTGTTATTTTATGCACATTGTTATGATGTTAATATAATGTGAGTTCCGACAATGATCCAACCATGTTACTTGTTATTAGACTAGATGGTAAGTAGTTTGTCTGAAATGTTGTGATTGTTTTGAACCTCCTAATAGTCCCTTTATTTGAAGTTAAGGTTATAATCGAAGTGTGGGCTTAGTACCTTGCACTTGGGAAATCACCCTGGACATCATTCAATCACATTTCTTATATCGATATAATGCCATTACATCTGCTCTCATATTACCATGTTCACTGTGGTTGTCTGTTAGATCTTTGCTGAATTGCTACACCGTTCTAACTTCCACTAATCTTGGCACACTTCAATGTAAGTTCTAAGTTTGTAACACACGTGGCATTGACCATTATTTGTGTTTGTTTACTATCTGATGCAGACTTTAAAAAAATTAAAATGCATCATATATTTAATAAAACATAGAAGATTTACATCAGGTGAACAGTAGGATTACAATGAAAATCCTTGCTATAAAATCAAGGAAGGAAAGCACCTTAGCCTGAGCCCCAATGGCTAATTGAGTGAGAAATAGCTCTCTGCTGCACACTTAATAACCAGTTGATGAAGAACAGAGAATGGGCGATTAGAGTCACATAAATCTTCTTTCATGATTGTTTTGTTTTCTTTCGAGGTAAAATTTTAGTCTAGAAATGTGTAGATCCTTGCAATATACTTTTTATATCATCTTCTGCTGTCTTTAGAAAGGCTCATTATTTTTGGTTTTCAAGTTCTTTGTGGGCTTTAGGAAACCTCATTTTTATGTCTAATCTTATTATAGTCTTTTTTTTTTTCATTTTTGATGTTCTAAAGTGTAAAGCTGTTACCATTGACTTGAATCTGAAGCTTGGATTTTTTTCCCCCCCAGCTGCAGTGGTTCAGATGAAGGCACTCACTGGTGCACTTGCAATGGAAGAATCAGTCCCACACTCATTTTCAGTACAGATGAGCTTCTTAAAGTGCCTACTTGCGCATGTTGCTTCTATAGTTTCTAATTTTATTAATGTCAATTCTCACAATTCTGAGAAGAATGACATGTCCAGCAAAAGTTTAGAGCAAGCTAAATTGAAAGACGATGCAGATGCATCTGGAGCTAATGCTATAAATGCCTTAGGAAGCCAAGGTGTCAGCTTAAGAAGTGATTCTTGCCTCAAGCAGAGGGTTACAATACCATTGATGGAGACAGGTGGTCTTAACTGGTTTGTAGGTAAGCATTATGAAAAACTTATGACCTTAACATCTAACATTGCTTCATGTCCAAATTTCTTTTCTATGCAACATATTGTGGGAGTCTCGTAGTTCAGAAAATTATTTATAAAAGTTTGAAAGGGTTAATTGTCCAAACTTACATTTGACCACTGTGATTGGCATCAATAATGGAGTTTTCTGCTTAGGTTATTTCATGGTTTCCTCCACTTAAACTTAGCTGCATCCTGTTGTGAGTTGTATTGCAATGGGTACATCAGTTGGTCCTTTATGAATGGTAAGCATTGTTACCTGAATAATTGAGCGTGTGATACCTAGACAAATAACTCTGAAAAGGTTTTTGACACTGGTTAAAAGCATCAAAGTTTCATTCATGAGTTGTATTACTGTAAGTTTGACATGGCTGTTTGCAGTGGATCTTGGGTCCAATTGTTCAGTAGATTATTTAAGAAAATGGTGAACTATTTGAAAAGGTTGACTGTAAAAAACTTAAGTTGACTGATGTGCTTGACATCAATAAAGGTATTTTCTGCTTAGGTTCTTTCAGTATTTTTGCAGCTTAACTTAGCCATATGCTGTTGTAACTGGCATAGCAACTGGCACACGGATTAGTTCTCTGTGAATGCCGAGTACTATGAATTTTATGTGCTTTGTTTAGAGTAATTATGCTTGTCATACCTGGACAAATAACATTCTGAAGATTATTGATATTGATAAAAAACATCAACGGTTCATTGATGCTGAGTTGCATTAGGTTTTTTGGTCAAGTAGAAGTTTTGACTTGTTTGACAACTAGATTGACAGCATCACAGGCTGTGCGACTGTAGTGTTGTATGCAATTAAAGGGCACAGCACAATACATTAAGTTCTCAAGGCTATCCAAACTTACAGAAATTCAAAGATCTAATAAAGTTTATACCTATACAACATTGAAATGGGGGATTTTCTGAGTTCATATAAAATGACTTAGAATTTTTTTTTTTCTCATGCAAATCATCAATGAGCAAGACAGAAGGAGAGAATGATCAAACAAAATAAGTGGATGAGTGTATTATATACCTAAGGCTATAAAGACCCGCTGGATGAAACTGGGTAGCTTGAGCCCTTCGTATGCATGAGTTTGTTTCTGTTTGGATAGTATGGCTGCCTGGCCTTCTTGATGCATAAGGAATGAGACTGCAGTCCTTATACAGCCGGCTTGATGCACTATCATGCTCTTTTGAAGGCTGCTCTCCTTGTTGCTCCTGGTTGCCTGCTTCGTAAGCTTTTTATGTGATCGCACAAATGCGATTTCAAAAGTTGGTATGAAACTTAACAGGATCTTGCTTGTGAGAGTTTACTGTTAGCTGAGTTGGTTCATTGGATGGTGGAAGAGGATGTCAACTTATGTTTAGGCTTTGTTCTCAAGCTGAAGATTCATTCTATTAGGCATTTGAGATGATTTTTTGAACTTGGTTCTCTTGTTTCAAGTATGATGCATTCATATTCTTTGATTTTTTTTCACTCCATGGTTTTGAGCAGTGCCAAACTTAGAACTACAGTGCACGATCTCAACAGTAAAACTGGCCATTGGACAAACCCTAAATATTCCTAGGAGAAACAAATTCATAAAAATTGTGATATCAATGAAATTTAACCTGATACCATTTGGCCTGCTCTAACAAGTACTGCAAAATTCTCTAGTTTCAAATGCTATGCTTTCATATTCTTTTATTTTTTATCTTCCCGATTGTGATAAGTAATTGTCACTTGGGTGTATGTCTTGCCAACCTTTTCGGGTTTACGATCCCTCAACCTTAAGTACCATTAGCTGAAAAAGAAAAAAATTAAATTAGGATCACCGAAGTTAGAACTACAGTGCAATGTGTCGAGTGTGAAATTGGCCATTGGACAAACCCTAAAACTTCCTATGAGAAACAAATTTTTAAACCTTGCAATATCAGTGAAATTTAACATCGTACCAATTTTTGGTTCCTTTGGCCTGCTCTAACAAGTACTATGAGTAGATTTACTATGATTCAGGAGGTGCTGCTTTCGAAACAAGATGGGGGCACTAGGGCAGCTTTCAGATACAACCTGATTTCTTAAGAAACCTTGAGAAGCCCTACCTGTTACTACTGCAAAATAGTGGAACACAATATACTTTTGACCTCTCCTCTTCAGCCGCTTAACACCAAGCTTGCCGTTTATGCTAAACATTTCTTACAGGTGTTGGATGGTGTCATTCCTTGACATGACTACCTCCAACGCCATTGGTCACATGGATTGAGGTTTCCCCTTAACCAATTGAGGGTGTGCTCCCACCAGTTGTGGGTTGACATTGGTCATCATATTCCATGAGGGGACTAGTTTTGTCGTCTCTGTTCTGTCTAGAAGGTGGAGACTGAGGAGCACTTCATTTTCAGATTCCCTATTTATTATGAGATTTGGGGGAGATATCAATGTCTTTAAAATAACCCAGGCAAATGTATTCACTTCCTCTCGGAACCTAGACCAATGGTGCTTGGCCCCTTTTCATTGTGATGTTGTCATCCTTCGACGCATGCTCCTGCAAGGGGCTGTTAGGGCCCCTTCTAGGCTGATCACCTCTTTTTTTCAGCTCATCTTGGAGGTTGGCGGTGTTAAGCGCCCTTTGGCCATGACTGCCTCACACATAGAGGGGTGTCAATTAGTGAGGAGGCACTCGTCTTTACACACTACTACTACTAGGGTGCCACATCAGATTCTCTTTTGGCATCATAGATTTGCTTCTTCTTAGCGTTGTGGGTTTGTTCCTTCTTGGCGTCATGGATTCTCTCCTCGATCAATTCTTAGGCTGTAGGGATAGCCACACATTGAGTTTCTTTGCTCCTACTTGAGTTTCTTCGGCCTCGGTTGTTAGGAGAGGTTCTAGGTGGAGTGCTTTACTTCCTCCTAGGATTATCCAACCTGCACCCCTCAGCCCTAGATATTCCTTGATAAGCATTATAAGATTTTGCATTAGCCCTTCTATAGTGATAGATGACGACATAGATGATTCTTCTAGCCTGGGCCTTGACAAAGTTGTATGATAGGACTAACTTCCAGTCTCTTTGAATTTCATCTGCCCATGCTCTTTGAGGGGTCTTGCTCCCCCCACATAGCTATTTGTATTAATACTTTAACCACACGGGTTGCGTTTATTTCTTTGAATTTACCCATCATTTTTTTTAGTGCTTGTTGACAATTTTGCCCCACAGGCCAAATCGTCACCATTACCATTCGAAGCTTTGCTCACCATGACCATTTGCCTTGAAAACTAGGGCTTAACCCTTGAGAAATCGAGGAAAATCCACTTTTTGAGCAGGTACAGGTGTTTTTCTCATCAGGCAATGATCATTTCTAGCACTTACAAAGCAATCCGGGTTTACCAGGGTGCATGTCGTATTAGCTTTTATAAGCTGAAGCAGTCGAAGAACCCGAATGGGTCTACAGTGCATATCGGGTTTACGGGGGTGTCTTATTTACTTTTATAAGTAAAAGCAATCCAAGCGCCCGAGTTGGTCTACAGAGGGAAGTGGGTTTGTGCATCGACTTGTCTTATAAAGTTTTTATAAGTAATGGCACTTGTAAAGCCTGGAAAGGTCTTGGGCATTTCGAAGGGCAGGTGATTTCTTTTGGATGGCTTTTTCATTGGCAAGGTGGACTTTTCAAAAATTCCGAAGGGTTATTAACAAAAACCCCGAAGGGTGCATGCCCTTGCGGGGGGCACTTATGCAATGAGGTGGCCTTTACAATTCTTTCGAAAAGTATGTTTTAAGGAGAAGTGACTTTGCAGAGGGCATCTGGGTGTTGCGTAGGGATGTTTCCAATTTCTTCGAAGCGTATGTGCCCTTGCGGGGGACACTTCAAGCACGAAGAAGACCTTGGCAAAAGTTTCGAAGGACAAAATCAATTTTTTCGAAGGACACCTGCCCTTGCGGAGGGCACTTGGTCGGTGGCAAGACCCTTTCAAAAGTTCCAAAAGGCACTTTTGAGGACGAATAGCTCTTGCAGAGGGCACTTTGCAGCAAAGTGGACCTTTTTCATTCTTCCGAAGGGCACTTCTGGGAGAACCTTACCCTTGCGGAAGGCACCCAGGCGACTAAAAGGACCAAATCAAGAAGCCCGAAGGGCATTTTTGGGAAGAAGAAGCCCTTGCGGAGGGCACCTTTATAGTGTCAGGGACATTTTGAAAATTCCTACCCTTCGGGGAAAGCCAAAGGAGACGAATTCCTTCGGGACTTTTTGTCCGAAGGAATTCAGAAAAAGACTCGACGGAGGATATGCTCGGGGAAAAGCCCGATAGAAATAAAACAAAGGCACAAGGAAACGAATTCCTTCGGACTTTTTAAGTCCGAAGGAATTCGTACGGAACAAAAAGCCCGAAGGCCGAATGGACACCATAAACAAAAAACAAGAAACAAAGCCCGAAGCCTGGGTAAGAGCGTAAGCAAAGGCCAAAAAAGAGAAAAGAAAATGCCAAGCCCGGGAAAGAGAAGAGACAGAGAGTCCTTCGGACAATTTGTCCGAAGGATAAAAACCAAAAGCCCAAAGGCTAAACAGAGAACAAGGCCAAGACAAAGAACAAGCCGTGGAAGAAAGAACAGAGTCCTTCGGATAATTTGTCCGAAGGACATATACAAAAAGCCCGAACTTGATTGCGAAAGCCATAAATAGATATAACACATAACAAAGGAAGCACAAACCCGGATGGAATGTAGAGGAGAGTCCATGAACAGAAAAGCCGCTCGAAAGCAAAGACTAACGTAGAAAAGATAGATACAGTAAAGACACAGACAAACGTAGAGAACAGAATTCGCGAGAAAAGATGACTCGGAGAATCAAAACACAGATGTTAGACGAAGAAACCGGACAAAAATACAAGATGAACAGGGGCATGAACAAAGGGAAAACAAAGGGAAGATTCATGGAAAAGACAAATACAGACGGTGAACATGCCTAAATGTCCGAGAATACAAGAGCATGCAATATCCATGAACAGTAATAGACACGTCCGGATTTGACCGTTCTAACACGGCACCTTCAGTTCTTAAATAGAGGCTTGCTTTGCATGAGGACTTGAGTAGTGGAACAATGAAAAGCTTAAACAAAAGAAATTCCATGCACGCACTCTCGTTTGTCTCAAAGCTTGAAATGTTCCGACGGTTCAAACGTAATTCTTAATTTGGCATTTGTATTGATTTCATGCAAAGGGGAGACTTTCAAACGTTCCAATAGTTCGAGTGGATTTGACTGGTTTTCAAGTCAAGACTTCTATTCGTAGATTTCATGCATCCAAAGCTTGTCTTCTTCTTCTTCTTTTTCAACGCAAGGAATTTTCATGCAAGACAAAATAGACTTTTGTAAAGGCTGAGTTGGTTTGAGTTTACTCTATTTTTCAACGCCAATCTCTTGGCTTTTTGTAATTTTTTATATTAATGGCTTTTCAGTGTTGTAAAATCCATCCCTCTGTTGGTAAGACCAGACTTTGCCATTGGTGAGTTGTGTAACCTCTTTAATCAATAGGACTGTACTTTCAAATTTCAAGTGCTGGCATAGTGTACATTTATTTAGCAATTTGCATATGTGGTAGATTTCTCTCCCTTCCCAAATTTTGATTCGTACCTAGTTGCTAGCTTATCATGTTATGGAGGTCATGTTTAGTGTTGTATATGTCTTTTGCTGAAGCTGTAAGTGGATGTTAGGTGGCTGCATAGTGTCTTGTATCGGACCTCTCTCCATTGTCTTCCCTCACGTTTTTGTCATTGGATCGAACCTTCTCATGAAATACTTATGCATAGTGATCAATTGAAATCGAAGGTCTTCCTTTTTCCTTGTTTGTTCAGTGTTCAAGGTTCCAAGTAGGGTGGATTAACATTCTGGTGTATCACCGTTATTAGGTAGGATTTCCCCTTCAAGTTTCTTTCTCCCTTTTCCATGGTAGTCCACAACACAGAGTAGAGATCCTCATTGATACATCTTACAGGAACTAGCCTTCTCTGGAGGTTCTTCTCACTATTGAGGCACCCACCCTCGTGAGAACATTCCATTGTTTCAACTGGAGAGAGGATTAGCCATTTCAGCACGTCTTCGATTCAGGGTGCAACTCTAAGTTGACAACAGTGTTTTAATTCTTTTTTATTTTAGCTAGTTTTTGATCCTAGGGTTCTTTTACCCTAACACTTTCTATTGTAATTGGATGTATTCTTGAGTCCCATTCACTTACTTTTGGTCATTGGCAGACATTGATATAGTTTATTTCTTTTTTTGTCGACATGCATGCTTACCATTTTTAATAGAAATGCACATATAACACTTAAGCAAAGGAAAGATCCCAATCCAAACTCGCATCACTATCAAACACAACCATTTTTTTAATTCTATTTTTCATTTATTTTGTACTTTGTATCTTATAATTATTTTCAACACCATGCATCTATTAAACATGATATGCTTGCAACATCCCTTGCATCAATGTTAAACCAGATCACCACTCTACGATGGATGACATACATTGTTAGAACAAAAATCAATCCTCCATTATTTTGCAAGCCCGGATGCTGTTAATTAGACATACAACAAAGATAAAACAACGACATTAATAAATAAATTCGTCCATCATTCTCCAGATAAACCTATGATTGAGATCTATTTTCCTATATCCATGAAGATCATGGAAACCTGCCAATACAATTACAGGGAATTTACAAAAAGATTGCTAAATCGCCACATATATGTTGAGACAAAATGAATAAAAGGTACTAATAGACAAGTTATTGGTCGGGGATACGAAGTGCAATAAAATAAATACTATGAATCTATGTCAAAACGAAACCCATGCTTGAAATGTTTTCCTTAATGCTGTGAGCAAGTTTGGCTGGCTGAAAACAATGAACACAAACCCAAATTTAATATAGTATAGTTGTCACTTGGAGATGTAGAGGTATGGACACGGGGATGCCATTTCAAATCAGGGTGCAAGAGTAAATGAATAGGATATGGCTATACTATATATGAATACCATCACTAGAAGATGTGGGGACTAGGATGGGGATAGGGACGGGGATGTGGTCTTTGTCCCTATCATGTAGTCTTCTGTTGACTATGAAATGTACATGGTGATTTGCAAATTATAATCACCCTCATCTTCACCAAAATGAAACACAAATGAAGGAACAATGTTTAAAACCTGATATCCATGTTCGATATTGCCGTTGCAAATTGATTTTGTTAGGACCCCTTTGTCCCAACTCTTTTCTTTTGTATTAGGTGTTACTAATAAAATCTTGGATGAATATGCTTTGTAATTCATCCCATTAGCTATTTGTAATTATCCCACATGTATGGGAAGTGGTAGTTGTCTTGAGTAGATTAGTTTAAATATAGACTTGTATAAAAGGAAAGACTATTTAACATTTTGTATTGAGCCATGCTCAAAGGAGGTTGCCCCCTCGAAGAGGCCAGCAATACTTTGTATTGTGATTATGGTATTTCAATACAATATTTCTATCTTCTTTCAATTGTAGTGCATATTTTATGTATTTTTGTTGCTAAATTAATATGTGCAAGTAGATTCTTAACATTTGGTATTAGAGCACAGTCTCAAGCCGTGTCCCTCAACAACTTCAATAGTTTAAGGCTTTCTGCGACTATCCACTATATGCTCTCACCTCGCTCAATTGGGATCTTGGCG
Organism: Torreya grandis; assembly: GCA_037957365.1. NCBI lineage: Eukaryota > Viridiplantae > Streptophyta > Pinopsida > Cupressales > Taxaceae > Torreya > Torreya grandis. The sequence continues at coordinate 925,682 of JARHVA010002460.1, forward strand.
ATCAGAAAGTGGTAACACTAAACTTTTTGCCCCAAATCTGCCTATTTTTTTCTTACCAGTAGTTCATTTTTATTTTTAGGTTAGAAACCTTGTATCATGGGTTTTAAATTATTATATAAAGTTGTCACTTTTGGCTAAGCACAACATTGTTGGCGTGTGAAGTGAGGTGTGTTCCACCAATACCCAGGCCTCAGACAATGCTTTATATGGTTTTAGCTTCCATGTACCTTTTTCTATACCAGAAGTGCCTAGGTTTTTTTTCACCATAGGAAGCCTTCGACCATTTGTACTCTATGATGCATCAATAAGTGATTTGCGTCGAGAAGTGACTTGTGTGGTATCTCGGAGATGGGATATTGGGCTACGAGACATTTCAATCCTTCATAGTTAAAGATCAGAAATATTGGGCCAATACTATTTATGAATGGGATAAGTATATTTGCGAACTCATAGTCCAGACTCCAGGCACACCCTATAGTAACCTTGTGATAACCTTTGCATTCTTGGAGTCATAGATTCAACACTGATTTTATTTGAAAACCCAATAACAATAGAAGTTAGAAATAGATCAGAATATTCCAGCATTCTATAGAAACACAATAACAACAGAAGCGAGAAGGGTCATGATATTTCGACATCCTACATAAACACAATAAAAGGGTCATAGTATTCCAGAATAATTGCCTGGACATGGTGTAGTAGCTAGTTAGCAAAAGCAAAAAAAGGGGGTGCCTGCGATCGTTATATCGAGTTGATTGTTTTGGTATATACCTTTGGTAACACTTTTCACAACACCTCAAACCCCCCATATGGTACTAAAACTCCACCAGGAGAGCAAAGCAACAATTTGCTAACCTACTAGCACAAATACATGCCATAAGGGATGACCTCCAATTCCAACTCTTCGATGCCAATGCACAATAGACAAACATGATGGACACTCTCACCAAACTAAGTGGTTGCGAATCGTGGACTAGTCCAAACAACAATTTTGAACACAACTCCAATTCTGGGAAACATCTATGCAGTTCTAAATTGCACTTTCTGAATTTGATGGCAAAGATCTCCCTAGTTGGATATACAAGGCAAAGTAATATTTCCGTCTGCATGACACTGAATTCCTAGCCATGGTATCTATAGTCTCTTTCAACCTGGAGAAAGATGTTGTCTAGCGGTTTCGCTTGTATGAAAAATCTAATGTTATGCTGACATGGGCAAAATTTTGCGAAATCCTATTGGTTTGATTTGGCCCAAGTGCATATGAGGATGTCATGGGAGGATTAACTGAATTGTGGCAGATTGGTTCTGTTCAAGAATATCATGCAGAATTTGAAAAACTCGCCAATGGAACGAAAGAGTTAATAGTTGACTTCTTCAAAAGTTGTTTCATCAACGACCTAAGAGAGGATATTAGAGCAAAGGTCAAAATGTTCAAACCTCAGGATATGATGGCAGCCATTCGATTAGCTAAGTTGGTTGGAGATAGATTCACAACTCAACACAGGGCATCCAAATCACACCCATTCATGAATTCCTTGTCACCATGACCAATAACATTCCCAAACCCTAAAACTACACCCATCAAATGCCTAATAGAGGCTGAGGTGTGGCCCTGTCGGGAAAAGGTATATGTTACAATTGTGATGATAAATTCACACTAAGTCACTGATGTGGAACAAAACTGTACCTACGTGATGTGGAGTCACATCCAGAGTTTGGAGAATGGGAAGATGCATTAGAAGCCCGAGAAAAAGAAAAGTAAGGACTTGATAATAGAGAGGACCCAACGCCAAAAATTTCAGTGCATGCATTGACTAGCGTCATTACTCCTTAAACAATGAAGGTCAAGGGGTACTTTAAAAAACATCTCACAATCCACGTTGATTTTGGTAGCACACATTATTTTCATCGACCCTTGGCTAGCCAAATAAGATGATTGTTATGTGGACCCCGTTCAAGTTTTGAAGTCATGATAGAAAATGGGGGAACCTTACCTTGTAAGGTAAAATGCCACAATGTCCAAATCTCAGTGGGGGATTATAATTTGAAATCAGCCATGTTTCTTCTACCGCTAGGAGTTTGTGACAGTTTTGGGAGCACAGTGGCTTTGGACACTAGGACCTATATTATGGGATTTGAAAGAATATTTGTCAAGGATTGAATTAAAATGTGTTGAAAGCAAGCTATGGAACAATGTTACTTTGCCAAAGTGAGCAAACCACAAATCCAAGATGAGATTTGACAAGTGGGGAAACCGTCGAACAGAGAAAAATCCCATAATATTGTTAGAAGTCTTGCAACAATGTATCTCCAAGAACATAGCAAGAAGAAGCTAAGAGTGAGAGAGAGAATGGATTTAAGCCAAAAAAGCATTACAAGGATGCAAGAGCAAGAGCAAGATCAAGATTGCACCACTACCAAAGGGCAAGAAAAGAGGAGGAGAAGAGCGCAATAAATAAAGCTAGGAGGAATAAGGAGTTATATGTGCAAGCTTTAACATGTGTGTCTAGTTTTCTTAATTTTCTTACAAGTGAGGAGGATGTGTGTGACATGTGGAGGGGGAGAGGAGTTACATGCAAGTAACTCCAAAGCCTACAAGTGGACAAGAGAGGTGAGTGCCACCTCATAAATCCGGGTTAAATGCATTTATAAATATAATAAATGCACACACAAACTAGACTTAGGATAAACCTAAAACTATACTAAATGATCCAAATAAGATTAATTCTTCAACACTCCCCTTTAAGCTTAATTTGAAGTTACAAAAGTGGAGAAAACCTTTTATAAACAAGGAAGTGAGTTGAAATTACATAACTCCTCCTTAATAGAAACTTCCTTCAAGAGGAATTACAATATTTTGAAAAATAAAGAAGAGAAGATGCCGCCAAGTCACAAGGATGAAAGTGTGATCACCAAGAATCTCCAAGAATCCTCTTCGGACAATGTGGTCGATCCACAATGAAACAAAGACCAACAAGGAGTAATGATCCATAAAACTTGCAAAACAAACAAGCTAAACACCAATCTTTCAAGCTAAGTAACCAATATGTTAAAAAATACAATCTACATACATAATGTAATAAAAGTAGATGTACAACTATACAAATTTGAGCAAAAACAACTTCCATCATAAAGTGCGTAAACTTGCACGAAAAGAAGTTAATCAAAAACATATTTCCTTTGCAACAAAAAATAGTGACTGCATAAAAGAGTTTGAGTTTAATCAAAACAGAGACAAATAAGATGTGTTGCTAGCAAAATATATGCATCGAGAAGCAATCAAAGAAGCATCACATAAAGACACATCAAAGTTTCTAGAAGATTCATCATTTTTAGGAATCCAAACAACATTAACCTTATAAGTAGGAGATTTAGTCATTTTTCAACAATTTAAAATGTCATGAGTGTATTTACTACAAGATTTGCATGGATGCAATTTCCAACATTTGGAGATACAATGCCGTGTTTTTCACAATGTGCATAAGGTTTAACATTTTAAACCAAAGCATGAGCATTCCAAGTATTATAATTAGAAGAAGTTGCACTATAAGTCCTGCAGTGAGGACAATACGATTCTAAATTTTCATTAGAAGCTTGTGAAGCATTCTAGCCAAGATTTTAGAATTTGCATTTGATTTAGGCAAAAGAGGTTCAAGAATGCTGTTTTTGCACTTACGAAACCCACCACCTGAATAGCCCATACTATGCATGATTTTTAAGCCAGGGTTGGTAGAATTGGTGTCCAAAGGAGTGCAAGTTGATTTATGAGCACAATGAAGTTTATTATGAGAGCTATTATCATGTGCAAGAGATGAAAATTTAACATTTAATGCGTTAATAGGTGGTGGCATTTTCTCCATATGTGCATTAAAGGAGTTTTGCAAAGCAAAAAATTGAACATTTTGACATTGTATTTCATGTTTAAGAGTAGCTATCTCATCATTTTTCAAACTGATTTGATGAGAAACATGTTTAAATGCTAAAAAAAAGGGAGAGTTTGAATGCCATAAAAACAAGATCTAAGCTAAAATAATAATAATAATAATAATAATAACAATGCTTAAAAAAAAGACCTTGCAGAAGGTTGATTACCCAAGGTGAAAAATCAATTAACTTGTAAATGTAAGTCCACACCAAAACACCAATTTTTTGTGTTATAAAGAATCAAAACTAGTTTTAAACCTTGGTTTTGAAAAAGAAAGATTAATTGGTGTGCTTAAAAAACTTTTATTTTGTTAAAAGATATATTAATTAAAGGCTTTGAATAAAGCTTTAAAAAATTACATGAAGCATATTTCCTTTTAAATAAGATAATTCATGTAAAAGGATTTGGCTTTTGTTTATAAAAACCTACGTGGCAAAAAGGATTAATATCCACTTTGTTAAACAATGATTGGCATATTGAAAAAGGAGTGTTTTCTTGAGTTTTGATATTTAAAAAAAAAAAAGAAGCTAAATCAAACAAAATACATTTTGATTGTTTTGAATTAACAAAGAAGAGATATAAAAATAAGAAAATTGAGCTCTCGTGAAATAAACACACATAGTGAAGGCTCCTTTTTTTTTATGAATTAGAAAGTGAGTGGTGCTTTGCCAATATTAACGCCCAACAAGGAAAAAAATCCCAAAAAAATGCCAAGTGCCAACAGGGGCGCTGCAACGATTAAGATTTTCAGCAGACTAACTCAACAAAGAAAAATGCCTTTCAAGATAAGTTAAAGCTTGGGAAGCAAAAAGGAAAATGTCTTTTGAACAATAGACCAAAATGGGAAGAAGATGATATTGCTCACAAGTGGCAGTGAAAGTCTCATGCACAGGGCTGCACATAGCCCAAAGGAAACGACATAAAATAAAAGCAAAAAAAAAAACCTTTGAATGACAAACCAATAAATGACAGGGAGAAGGAAACTTTTTAATTTTTTTTAAAAAAACCAGGTTTTTATGAAAAACACAGTCACGGTTTTGATGATTTCTCTTAAACCATGATTTGGGTTTTCGCCAAATCTTGATAGTGTGATCTCAGCTAGAAGATAAAGAAAACCATTAAATTTTAGATCCAAATAATATATCAATCAAAAGATATAGTCATTTGAATATGACGGGTTTGTAAAAAAGGGCTTATTCGTCACCCAGAAACCTTGCCACATGAAGTTAGAAGGTAAAAAACACTAACAAAGAATTATGCTAAAAAGGAGATGACAGTCACAGTTTTGATGATTTCTCTTAAACCATGATTTGGGTTTTCGCCAAATCTTGATAGTGTGATCTCAGCTAGAAGATAAAGAAAACCATTAAATTTTAGATCCAAATAATATATCAATCAAAAGATATAGTCATTTGAATATGACAGGTTTGTAAAAAAAGGCTTATTCGTCACCCAAAAACCTTGCCACATGAAGTTAGAAGGTAAAAAACACTAACAAAAAATTATGCTAAAAAGGAGATGGATTTGAAAAAAAATCTCAAATTTCTCCAAGAAAGATCTGCACAACAATCAAGATCAACGTTAAAATGACCGTAGCTTTGATACCATGAAATAATCTTTGTTAAGGATTGAATTAAAATACATTGAAAGCAAGCAATGTAACCATGTTACCTTGCCAAAATGAGCAAATCACAAATCTAAGACGAGATTTGACAAGCGAGGAAACCGTCGAAAGGATAAAAATCCCACAATATTATTAGAAGTCTTGCAACAGTGTATCTCCAATAACATAGCAAGAAGAAACTAAGAGTGAGATAGAGAATGACTTTAGGCCAAAAGAGCATCATACAAATTCAAGAGCAAGAGCAAGAGCAAGAGCAAGAGCAAGATCAAGATTGTACCATTACCAAAAGGCAATAAGAGGAGGAAAAAAACTCAATAATTAGAGCTAGAAGAAATAAGGAGTTACATGTGCAAGATTCAACATGTGTGTCAAGTGTTTCTAATCCTCTTACAAGTTTGGAGGATGTGTGTGACATGTGGGGGGAGAGAAGTTACATGCAAGTAACTACAAAGCTTACAAGTGGACAAGAGAGGTGAGTGCCACCTAATAAAGCTGGGTTAAATGCATTTATAAATATAATGAATGCACACACAAACTAGACTTGGGATAAACTTAAAACTATACTAAATGACCTAAATAAGATTAATTCTCCAACATGATTTTTTCAAACTATGGATGCATTTTAACAATAAGGGCCAACAACACACCATAAAATGATTTACTTTGGGATCAAAAATTGTTATTAGCGCTTAGCAGATCGAGATATTGTTGAAAAATGGATCTCATGGGATCGTTGCCCAGTTTTGCACCTTCCAGCTCAATGAATTATCAGATTCAAACCAATCGTTAGACTTATAAGAACTATGTCTAAGCATACAACCATCTTTGAGGATCCTAAAGGGTTACCTCCACAATGACTAGAAGATCATGCCATTTAGCTTGTTCCTGGCATTGTACCTCCAAACATTTGTCCTTATTGGTACCCTTTTCTATAGAAGACTAAATTGAAAACATGGTGCAAGAATTGTTGAAGGCGGGAGTCATTAGACCAAACTTTAGTCCTTACTCTTCCTTTGTATTACTGGTAAGGAAAAAATACAGGTCTTGGTGACTCTGTATTGACTTTCGTGAATTGAATAAACTCACCATCAAGGACAATTTTCCCATTCAAGTGATTGATGATCTATTGGATGAACTACATTGCACTTGCTACTTCTAAAAGTTGGACTTGGGGTCAGGGTATCATCATATCCGCATCAAGGAAGAGGATATTCCTAAGACAACCTTCTGAACTCACGACGTCATTACAAATTTATTATCATGCCATTTAATATCACCAATGCCCTGTCAACATTCCAGGGCTTAATGAACAAGATCTTTTGACCATTTCTCAGAAGGTATCCTAGTATTCTTTGATGACATCCTTGTTTATAGCTGCACATGGGAGGAGCATTTGATGCATTGGAAACAAAGTTTCCAATTTTTTTTTTGAGAATTGGTTATATGCCAAGTGATGAAAGTGCTCTTTTGCCAAAAATAAATTGAGTATCTGGGGCACATCATCTACGAGGAAACAATGAGTGTATCCAGGAAACATTGAAGCTAGGAAAAATTGGCTTAAACCCAAAACATTTAACATGGATTTATGGGTCTCACAGGGCATTATTGGAAGTTCTTCAAGGACTATGGGAAAATTATAGCTCCGTTGAAAACCTTGTTAAAAAAGGATGCCTTTCATTGGTTAGAGGTGGTGGAAATAACCTTTGAATTGCTCAAGTAGGCCATGTGTACTACGCCACTTCTTGCTATGCTGGACTTCTCCAAACCCTTTGTCATTGAAAGTGATGCCTCAGGAAGTGGAATTGGAGCTATCTTAATGCAGGAAGGTAAACCCCTCGCATTCACCAACAAAGCACTTATAGGGAAAATGTTCCCCTGCTCAACATACGAGAAGAAAATGCTAGCCATTCTTCATGTATTACACTAGTGATGCCCATACCTAGTAGGGAGTAATTTCTACATCAAAACAAATCATCATAGCCTTAAGTACTTTTTGGAGCAAAGAGTCGCTTCTCCCGAGCAACATAAGTGGGTAACCAAGTTGACAGGGTATGACTACAAGATTACCTATAAGAAAGGTAAGGACAATGTTGTCGCATATGCATTGTCTGGCAAGTATGAAGAATAGACAACTCTGTGTGCACCGTCATTCCCCATTCTGGAGTGGGTGCACTAGGTTCAACAAGAATGGCCTTAGGATGCCCAAATTCAACGACTCATCTAGCAAGTGTCCACTAATCCTTCCTCTCAGTCGAATTACTCTTGGGATGGTCACTATTTGCGACACAAAGGTTGTCTTGTACTAGCGCCCAAATGGGCACTACGAGAGAAAATTCTTCTTGAACTACATGCATCGCTATCAACCAACCATCTTGGGTTTTTAAAAACATATGAAAGGGTCTGCAGATTTTTTTTTTGTGAGGGCTTTAAACATGACATCAAACAGTATGTGGTAGAATTGTCAATGCAACAAAGGTGATACAGTCTCAACCCTAGGCATGCTCTAGTCATTACCTATTCCCATTAGGTATGGAGTGACATTTCCATGGACTTCCTTGAAGGGCTACCAAAATCAAGATGGAAATCATTTATTCTATTGGTGGTGGATCACCTCTCCAGGTATTCCCACTTTTGCACACTCACTCATCCTTTTATAGCCTCCACCATCGCTTAAACCTTTCTTGATAAGAGCTTTCACCTCCATGGGATGCATGCTTCCATTGTTTGTGACCATGATTTTGTTTTTACTAGTAACTTCTGGTAGGAACTTTTCCACAACCACGACACCAAACTTAAAATGATCTCCACCTACCATCTGCAAATAGATGGTCAAACATAAACTGTCAACAAATGCTTGGAGGCCTATCTGCGTTGCTTCCCTCAGATCAACAATATCACTGGGTCAAATGTTTACCATTCATACAAGGGTGGAACAACTCCACATACCACATTGCCACCAAGATGAGACCATACAAAGCCGTTTATGGTCACCACTGCTGCTCCACACATACCTTCTTTGCAGTTCCACGGTCTAGGCAGTGAATTCCACACTCAACACGTGTGAAAATATCCTTCGAACTCTCAAGGATAACCTCAATCCGACACAAAATTGCATGAAACAATAGGTCGATCAACATTGCTCTGGACATGCTTTCGACCTATGGTTTATGGTATTTCTCCGCTTACAACCTCATAAATAGTCCTCCTTAAAGATGAAGGTTCATTAGAAACTAACACCCAAGTTTTATGGCCTACATGAAGTCCTCCAAAAAATTGGTCATGTGGCATAGAAGTTGGAACTTCCCTCTTCTTCCAAGATCCATCATGTTTTTTATGTATCTTGTTTGAAGCAGGTCATTAGTCAACATGTTCAAGCCTAGACTGCACTACACGAGCTTGATATTGAAGGATCTATTCTCTTGGAACCTGAGATTGTGCTATGTTGGGGATCATGCAAGCTCCGCACCTGCACTATCCTAGAACTTCTGGTACAATGGCGTAACATGCAACTGGAAGACGCAACGTAGGAACCTTACTCCAATTACAACAGCAGTTTCCTCATCTCAAGGTTTGAGGCAAAGCTTTTTTAAGGAGGAGGGTATGTTAGAACCCCTTCATTTTAACTCTTTTTTTTGGTATTAAATGTTATTAATAAAAGCCTATACGCATATGCTTTGTAAGTCGTCCCATTAGCTATTTATAATTATCTCACATGTATGGGAAGTAGTAGTTGCCTTGAGTAGATTAGTTTAAATAGAGAGCTCGTGTAAGAGGAAATAAACTATGTATTAAATATTTTGTATTGAGCCGTGCTCAAAGGAGTTTTCCCCCTCGAAGAGGCCTGCAATACTTTGTAGTGTGTTTTTGTTATTTCAATACAAAATTTCTATCTTCTTTCAATTGTAGTGCATATTTTCTATATTTCTGTTGCTAGATTAATCTGTGTGCAGGCAGGTTTCTAACAGCTTCCAGCCAACATCACAATCAAACTTATTGCTTAAAAGTCAATAACTGCTGTTACATAACGATCTTCTAAGCTACTGAAAAATGCATACACGAGCACAAGAAAATTGATATTTCTAACATATATTAGAGTTTTCGTACAAGGAGACCATAGACACACTAATATATGAATGGTCAACAAAAGTAAAAATGACTGATGGGATAAACACGTGTGGTCCCATGTGTAGGGTAAAGTCTATGGATAGAATACTAACAATAAAGTGTTATGATTAACATGAAATGTGAGTAATGTGTTGATTCACTTGTGAAATGGCACATAAGGGTATTTACGAGACCAATGTGAATAAATCTAGAACATCTTAATCCGCTTTCCATCCTAGAAAGGCAAAAGCCATGGGCTTAAAACTTATACACACGATGCAGCCCATATAACTATAGCATGATTTAGTGAATTGATTAATAGTTTGTCGCTGGATATGCTCAGTATATCAATATCTTGGTGGTATGTATGAACACTACCCTTAGTGAAAATAAGTATTTCTCACATTGGGGATAAATTGAATATCCATGAGTGGAGCAACCTACCTACTCGGAGTTTTTGATGTAAGGTTAATTCTGGGCATCTAACCTAATACTAGTTTTCACAATGTGCTACTGAATGCAGACCCGTACACTTTTTGTTCTCCCTAAAGAAATACTCTTGCCTTTGCAGTATGAGCGACCAGTTGTATTTCAATGAAGAGATACTATTACCTTTGTTGTATAAATGGAATCGTCTGTGGTGTTGCATGGAGATGATGCCCTCCCTCCATAGTATGAGAGGACCATTTTTATAACACCACAGCAGTGCTTGCAGTATAAGAGGTCTATTGATGATCTTGTGATACTAATTGTCTTAATGGACCTTATTTTAGAGGTTGGTTCGAACAGATATGGCGAGTTGTTTGAATCCATGAATTAGTGCTTCATTCCTGATGGTAGGCTGGTGATGAGTGTCAAATGGAAAATACCTATGAGAAGTATTGTGATGGTCATACTTCAGCCTCACCCTAATGGTTTAGTAGGGATCTCATACATCTTGCGCCTTTGATCTAACTAGGATGCACTACTATGCTATCAGTGTATTGCATCTGCAAACATGCTTGTGAATTTTACTTAACACCATGTGTCTACACAAATAGAGAGAGAAGTTTCTTGTAACATTATTAGTGTGAAATGGAACCATCCTAGTTAGGATGGTTAGATTGGGCTTTCAACAAAAGGGTTTGGTGTCAATGTTGTGCTGGAGTATTCATGTGAAGAGAACAATAACACACGCTTTGATCTTATTTGAGTTTGTGGCGTGTCCTATATGAACTTAAGTTGTTTTTCATGTGATTGTGATAGTCTATAAGCTTCATTGTGGTAGATGCTACGTTACTAGATTCTTAAGAATTCGTGCCCACTATCTCCTCATAGCCATGAAGAGACAAACTGATAAACTTATGCGAGAGAAGGAATGTTAGATGAATCTTTAGCTATAACATAAATTGTAATGCCCCTTATGTTTTACCGTGGCCTTCCTAAGAAATATTGGCTTAATCCTTGGTTGTTGTTGTGTGAGTTCTAAGAAACTCCAACTCCCTATGTTGGCTTTACACTGTGACCTTTCCTAGTTTCATCATAATAAATGTTTGAATGAATCTTCTTCCCTATTGATTGGATTATGGCTTTAGACTTGTCAACCCTTAACGTACACAATGGAATGATAATCCATAAACAAAAAGTGCATAACAAAAATGCAAGTACTCAAAGATAGAATGCTATATTTAGACAATAAGTGCTTGAATGAGCTTAAACATCAAATGGATCTAATTACTTGTTTATTCAAAATTGAGCCTTGTCGGCACGCATGTTGAGCTCCAATGGTTAAAGCCGAGAAAGGCAGAGGGGCCAGGGCTGTGCAAGTGTAGAGACCAACAAGGCTCAAGAACTTTATGAAAGATTCACAACAATGCAGGGAAGAGAGAGAGATCCAAAACTCTCACCCATACATAGACAAATGGGTGTATTAAATATAAATCATGCTATATTGTGTCAGGGTTCCATTTTGAGGTGTTTTTAATAACGACTTGAATATTTTTACCTTGAGGGGGGAGGGGTTAAAGTAAATTTAAATCAATCATACATTTATGAGGGATCTTTCAAGCATTTTTTAAAAAAGCATTGAAATGTAAATTTATTTCAAACACCTTCTTCCTCAATGAAACACCCTCCTAGAAATTCCTTCCTTAAACTACATAATATCCTAAGTTTTTGAGGGGCCAATGTTGAATGGAAATCTGTCTTTACAAAAAATAATATACATATTTTAATATTCTTAAACAATCTATATCGTGGAACATTATTTTCATTGTGGGCCCAAGGCCAAGGTGCCACAATCCTTCCTTCACCTAAGGTTAAGGGTGCCACTATATAACCATCAAGGAAATTATATAGCCACCTATCCCAAGGTGGAAAGTTGCTTAGCATGAGTGATTTTAATTTTAATTTATTTTACCTGGAACTTCCTTTAGCCTATGCGTGGCACTATATGGTTTAGTTGCCAACATTAGTGACATCTAGTTGCTTCAATAAAAGAGCAAATTGAAAATTATAAATTATATTTGGCTTCCAATATTTTAACAACTCATTCAAGAGCACTTCCTTAATCATGCCATCTGTCCCTTCTTGCTGCTCTATGTGGGGTGAGTCATGCCCAATGCTAAGTGTAGATTTTAATTATTAATTGATTGGCTTCCAAGGGAAATGCATCATTTTTCCCAAATTAATTAACAGATCTTCAAACCCGTGATAGCATACTTCCAACCTATGCTAAATTAGGATCTTTGACGATGGAAAAAAAAAAAAAAAACTTTTGGTGAGGAGCATCAGGCAGGGGCGCCATTCTAATATTCTCTATCTTCCTCTACTCCTAGGCATTCCTCTTACCCTGTTTTCTCTAAAAATAATCTTGAAGAGCTTTTTTTGGGGAGTTAGGCACTCGTTTGCAGCCCAAAATTAGAATCAACTATTTAACCATTTATCATTTACGTTCCTGCAATTTTTTTATAGCTTTTGTTGTGATGTTAAGAAATGTAATGAAAGATATATGTGACAGCAAAATACCTCTACAAAAACATGTTTAATAATCATGGCCTATCCCTTGTTTTAGAATCTGGGTTTTCTATAAGTTTTTTTGGGTTTGTTAATTGCCTAGTTCAGACAAATATATTAAATTTGTAGACAAACCCAGATTACCATTTAGAATAAGAATGGAAAATACTAGATGCTTATCTGCTGTAAGTGTGATAGAAAATGCTTTCTCAAAAATGCATCTGATACACAGTGCTTATATCTTCTTTTACAATCTGGGTTTTATAGATGTTTTTTGAGTTTGTTAAATTCCTAGTTGGGAAAAACATTTCAAGATTTTAGACAAACCCAAATTACTCTTTAGAAGTATAATGAAAAAGACCAGATGCCTATCTGCTGTAAATGTGACAGCAAATGCCTTCTAAAAAATGCATTTGATACACATGTCTTATCTATTCTTTTAAAATCTGGGTTTTATAGCGATTTTTTTGGTTCGTTTAATTCCTAGTTGGAAAAAACATTTCAAGTTTTTAGACAAACCCAAATTACTGTTTAGAATTAAAATGGAAAATACTAAATGCATATCTGCTGTAAGTGTGACAACAAAATGCCTCCACAAAAACACATCTGATACACATCCTATCTCTTGTTCTAGAATCCGGGTTTTCTATATGTTTTTTGGATTTGTTAATTTTCCAATTGAGAAAAATCTATAATTTTTTTATCCGAACCAAAATCATAATTCAGAATAAAAACATAAAATACTAATTGCCTATGTGTTGTAAATGTGACAGCAAAATACCTTAACTAAAAGCTAGTTTTATAAATGTGAGAGGTAAATGATGGTAAGTAAATAAACGAGTGTTGAGTAGTAATGATAGTAAATGGTGGGGCAATAAAATTCTTATGGTAAGTTGTTGATGGTGAAAATTGGATGTAAAGTATAGTAAGTAGTTAGTAAATTATAGTAAGTTACTTTTATAAAATAGTTTTAAAAATATTTTTCCACTTAGTTTAATTTATTTGATTAAACATTAATTGAGAATATGGTGACATGCCAATTTATGTAAGGTTGATGAATAATATAAAACATTCACCTTATGTAAGCTTGATGAACAATATCGAATGTTCACATTTAGAAAATCTTTTGAATGGTTTGTGTGGCAAGATATTGTCATCATAGGAGGTTGTTAAAAAATGGAGATAAGTGCATATGAGACACTAATGACCCATTATTTCCCAAAGATTCATTAGAGCCTTTTCAATGAGCTGTTTGTGTTTATAGAATAGAAGGAAAAAGAGGGGGTCATCACTATTTATTTTACCAAGCTGAAAATTTAATTGAAAAGACCATGTCATTAGAATTAATTCAATGATAATCTAGTGAAATTGTAGAAGCTTTATGAACAAGTTCTTATGGGAATCTAGTGCATAAAAGGGGGTGCAAAGTGCATTTATAATAGATAGAGAGGGAAAGCAGTATATGAGAAGATTTAATTTTTCACAATATTTGTTATGCTCATACCATGCTAAACACCCATGTGATGATAGGTCTCTAATTATTCTCGAGTGCAAACTTTCAACTATCTTATTTGGTTTTCTTCTTGGTACTGTACATCAATGAGCTGCCAGATTTGGTGTTTTCTTAACAACTGTTTAGCTTATAGGGATAGGTCATTGCCAGCATTATTAGAGAGGGAAAGCAGTATATGAGAAGATATATTTTTTCACAATATTGGTTATGCTCATACCATGCTAAACACCCATTTGATGATAGGTCTCCAATCATTCTTGAGTGCATAGTATCTTAACTGGTTTTCTTCTTGGTAATGCACATTAATGAGCTGCCAGATTTGGTGTTTTCTTAACAACTGTTAGCTTATAGGCATAGGGCATTGCTAGCGTTTATGCTGACCTCACTTTGTATGCAGGTTGAGGACACTAGATTCAAGCCTATCCCTTCCACTATTTAACACAATCCCTTAAGATGTAGAAGGTTATCATATCAGCCACCAAAGAGCATGTTTGGGATTTTCTAATCATAGTTTGTATAGGTTCCTTTTCTTGATATTAAGTTTAGAGCTTATAGAAATAAGCTTAATTCCTTTATCCCTCTCATAAGCAGTTTCCCATTAGACGAGCAAGTTTCTACACTGTATAAAACTTTTTCTTGTAACTGGATGTTGATCTATCTTGGTAACTTTTGTGTAATTCGAAAGAAGTAGATTGCTATAAAATAAAAAATAAAAAATTGAAAGAATGTTCAAGTATCCTTTGTTTTATGTTGAGATAGTTGAAAGTTCCTTGTAATGGTTTTCATGAATTTTTATATTGAATCTTTCTAGCTCAACCTATAAGGTGTTAGCTTGTAATTTTTTTATTGAATCTTGTACTTGAAAATACAAGTCTATCCTTTAGTAACTGAGCTAGTTTTTAAGAGTTTTCTACTTATAACCACGAGACATAAAACTATTGTAGAACGAACAACACTAGTTGAACATGATTAGTAAGGGTATCAACTGTATGATAATAAGGAAACCTTGTGGTATTCATTATAGAGTATTTCCTGAATTGATTAATTATACAAGGTTTAAAACCTGATTCTTGGACCTAGCTTGGGATCTTATCATAGGTGTTATTTACTCTCTGGATTTGAAACTCTAACTATAATGAAGTAATTGTGCTATTACTGTTATACTTGTGCAAATGTAATCTTGGGTTAGTTCATGTTTTTGAAATGATACCTTGAATATGACTTTATGTGACTTCTCCTTCAAATCCGAGATCATGAGAATGAAATAAGTACTATTTGAGCATGGTTGATTTCGAACTTTATGCCTAAAAAACAAAAAATCTTAAGTGTGGCCTTGATCTTTGTTGAATTAAACTTGAATGAGTAGCAAAGTTAGATTCATTGGGTTTAAATTTTGAATACTTGGATTAATAATACTTGTTTCTTAAATACAATATAGATGTATAAAGATTGATTGTTCTTCTATTCGTTGTACCCATTTACCTATATAAGGATTGGGTCATTTTTAAAATTGTTGTTACAATAATGTCATTACTTTTTTTTTGATTGGTCGTCGCTTTTGACCGGAGCTATGAACTGGTGTGGGACACATACAAGGGCCTAGATTCCCAGAGGATTACCAGATCAACATAAAACATGCCTTGAGTACACCACATACGGCCACGACCAACCTCGTGATTACTAGATCTACAACTGACAAGTCTCGAATACACCATGTATGGCCACGATTGGCCTCACATGCCTAACGAGATTTGAACCTGGGTGCGGTTGGAAATAACCAAGCCACTTTACCAACTCACCCACATCTCATTGGCAATGTCATTACATTATTATATGAAGATGAATTTCAAACTCTTTTGTGTGCTAATAAGAAAAGAAACAAAATATTCAAATTGTGTCAATAATTGATATTCCCTCGTCATTCAAGAAAGAATCGGATATGCTTTAGTTGAGATTGATGCCATACTTATTTTCTCAAGTAAAAAGGGGAGTGTCACCTTAGGTATGCAACTAGATCACTAAGCCATAACTTGGTTAATATACTATTGAGAAATTTGGGCATAGACCTGAATTCCATGATCACATTCAGCAGGACCATGGTACACCAATATTGAGGGATAAGCTAGTTCTCTTGGTCATTGGTTTTTCCAGACTTGGAAACACCTTTATCTTAAGGTATAATGTAATGGTAATAAGGTTATAAAACTCATCTGTCGCAAAATTCCTAAAGCCCAGTGATGAGTTAGGACAGTCCCTAACCTTGTGTATGGGTATGAGTTTCTCTACCTTGGTTGTAACCTAACTAAAGATAAGTGTATTTTTCTATACTCAACATTTTAACATGTTAATGATGTTGACTATATGTTCTATACAACTACAGAAAGGGAAAATGGCACACATACTGTTCACAAGATTTTCACTTGGGAAAACCCTTTCGAGAAAAAACCCAACACAACAACCTTCTTCCTTATTGCCTTAACTTAGCCGTCTTACAATAAAATAACGTACATCAAAGTTTTACTTTATCCTAATGCATGTGCGACTATTTGTAGGCACATCAATAGGAAACCGTCTAAACAGTATTACAATAGAATAAGTACAAACTGTGGACCGAATGACCCATACGGACCTGAAACCACATATATTGTGTCGTGCTATACAGTCCACAAGGGGTGTAAATCATGCAAAGCATACAACACATATTGAACAACCCAAACTGGTTCACTTTTGGTTTTGATTATGGGTTTGGTTCCCCTTGGAAACATACTGGGTTTTTCAAAACTGCCGAGTGCTTAGCACAGACATATGGTAGACTTCAACAGCATTTCCATGACATTTTAAGACAAACTCACATAGAGCTTTGCTAAAAGCTATGTTGTTTTGGTACTGCTACCGGTACGGGTGTGAGTAGATTTCGCAAATGCAGAAATGCCATTTTTCAAAAACCTTGATTTCGAAACGCTGTGGGTACGTCTGTACATTTTATTATATGAAATGAACACAGGCTGAAAGTTTTTAAAACATGAAATGAACAAAATAAAAAAAAAACTAACTAAACTCAAACTAACCCAATCTATTTCTAATCACCCCTTCCCCTTACCCCCTTGAACGTAACCCAACCAACTCTAAATCCTTAACCTCTAAATATTTGTTAATTTTTGTTTATTTTTAATGATGATTATACACATAACGTTGATATTATGGTTAAATGTTGTTAAATCTTATATATTCTATGTACGGATGTTGAACCAAGACAAACGATACTAAAGTTCCCAAAAAAATCGGTGTTACCGGTACCAGCACCCGTATCATTGCCCACACGCCTGTTTCCAGATCACTTAGGGCACATGCATAGATTGGCCATCTCCGGTATCAATAATTGGCAATCTAGTCTTTCACAAGGCTAGCAAAATCATGGGTTTGGTTGTATTGGGTTTGCCCAAACTATTTCTCTACTACACACCATGGGTGGAAACATAAGGAGGCCTTTTCTTAGTACTTTATGTATTGATGCCTCAAATTTGAGAGAGAAATATCTTAGTTGCCGATACGGGTATGGGTACGAGAATCGGATACGGGGATACGACAATTTTTTTTTGTGGGGTTTGGATACGGCTGTACAAAAATATATGTAAAAAATTAAAAAAATATAAAAATATAGACATATAAGCAAAATTAACCACATATTATGCATAGAAGAAACATAATAAGTTAACTAACCACAAAACATACTAATAATTCAATGCCAAATATCATAATATTCAATTGTCGAAACTTAGATTAGTCTTATTTATTATTACAAGTACATAATGCAAATGTTACAACTTACCAGTATGGACAAAAATAAAGACAAAAGAAAATCTCCTCTGCGCAGTTTGGTGAAGATTACAATGAGATGACCTGGTGTTAAATCAAACTTAAGAGTATGCCCTGTTCTCTTCTTTGAGCTTATTCACGAGTTGAGCTTTTGTATTATACCTGTGCAAATGATCTCACCATATGTACTACACAGAAAGAGTCCTGGAGAACCATATTTTTGGGACATAAAAGATAAGCAAAACAGGACATAATTGATTTCAACCTCTCCCTCATCTTGATCATGTTACAGACATTTATTTACTTTGTTTTGGCAAGGCTGAAATGCGATCCAATAACTGGAAGACTTGCTGACTTGCTCTGGCAACCTTTACAGCTGCTGTATAAGTTAAATAACCACAAAACATACAAATAATTCAATGCCAAATATCATATTATTCAATTGTTGAACTTAGATTAGTCTTAGTAGTTATTACAAGTACATAGTACAAATGTTACAATCTATGGACAAAAATACAGACAAGAAAATGCACTATCTGCAGCTTGGTGAAGATTACAATGAGATGCCCTGGTATTAGATCAACTTAAGACTATGGCCTGTTATCTTCTTTGAGCTTATTCACCAGTTGAGCTTTTGTATTATTAATTATACCTGGGCAACTGATCTTACTGTATGTACTGCACAAAAAGAGTCCTGGAGAACCATATTTTTGGGACATAAAGGATAAGCAAAAAAAAGACATTATTGATTTCAACCTCTCCCTCATCTTGATCATGTTACAGACATTTATTTACTTTATTTTGGCAAGGCTGAATCATGATCCAATAACTGGAAGACTTGCTGACTCGCTCTGGCAACCTTCATAGCTGTTGTATACAGCCCTAATAAAGAAGATACAGATGAATTGATTGAGGCTCACGTTTTGAAAACACAGCCAGCCATTGAAACTGCAGATAGGTTTTCATACTTTATTTTGTTTTTAATTGTTTTTTGAAGTTCGTGTTTCACTTTTTATTAGGTGAAATTGCAAAAAATTAAAAAAAAACTGCTGGATACGCAAGGGATATGGGCAGGATACGTCCTGCCCCCTGCGGATACGTCCGTATACATCCCAAAATGTATCCGGGTGTATCCACAGGGGGCAGGACGTATCCTGTCCGTATCCTCCTGCATATCGAACCCGTATCCGTATCGTATCCGTATCCGGGACCCTATACAGCAGTATCCGGTAATGTAGAGAAATATTAATAGGTATACTTGAAGGCATCTGTTGAGCACATCAGATCATTACATCAAATGAACTACGTTAGCTCTATTACGAGAACAGCTACAAAATTTCAGTATTTTACCTCTGGAGGGAGAATTGCTTCATCACAACGGCAAGATATATCAGGCTAGACATCTATCATGGACTGAGATTTCCATTATTTGTGTTATGGGTTTATTATCATCACCTCCAAATTGAAATTGGTGCCACTTTTTCAGATACGAGTGGATCTATAAACTTTGTAAACCAGAGCCTGGCACAAAGGACCGGTTTATCTTCACATGTGAAGCCAACTATGAAATTCAAGATAGGTACCAGTAGTTTTAGAGAGAGAGTTGATTATTATCCTGATGCACTACAAAGAACAAATGTGTCTTTGTTTATTTAGGAGTTGATACATAAGCATACAAACCTACTTTAACATTGCTTGGGCTGGAAGTGGCCGAATGACCATATTTGCTGTAGCAGACAGCTCAATGACCACATTTGCTATAGTAGACAGCCCATTGACCACATTTGCTTTACCAGACCAGTCTAATGCCTGCACAGAGATAGCGAACATCACTTCAGAAGTTTGAATTATTAACTTATTTTCAGGTTAGTCTGGCATCTTTATTGACTTTATAAGCTGTTTTAGCATCTTTATAGACTTTTCTAGATTGTATATTCTTTTTTTTGAGCTCTTTAATTTTCTATTGGAGTTTCATTGAGCGTTCTTCTTTTTTGTTGGTTTACATAGCGATTAGAGTCCCACTGCCCCTCCATTGGTTATTAGTACACATTGAGAATTATTGCATTCTATTCATTTGCTAGAAACAATTTTTGCCAGTGGAGCATTGAAATGCTTGGTAATGCAAAAAATCTAATATTCTTTCGTAAGTTTCCAAATCCATTGGTCTCTCTCATTCTGCAAGATTTTCAAAGTGGATGAACCCTTCTGGAACACAATTATGATGTTTGTGGTTAATGCCATCCAGGGTTTTGATTTTTCATTACAGTTGCCTCTTGCAACAGAATTCATGAGCTCCTTGCTATCAACATAAAAAAAGATGAAGGAATTCCATGTTTGTCTAATGCTAAATAAAAAACATATTTTCCAGACCCATTGGTCTCTCTCATTCTGCAAGATTTTCAAAGTGGATGGACCAAACTAGATCACATTTATGATATTTGTGGTTAATGCCACTTAGGGTTTTGGATTTTCACCTGGGATTCCTCTCACAGAAGTTGTCATGAACTCTTTGCTACTAAGTTATTAATAAAAAAGATGGATGGGAAGGAGTTCCTTGTTTGCCTATGGCCAGAGAAACAAAAATAATAAGCCGAAAAGGAATTGTGTTGTAAAATTGCCCAGCTTACTGGAAATGATAATACCGCGTTTGGGTCTTTAAATTTGTATTATGGTTTGCTTGTTCATTAACTTCTTGCTGGTCACTATGTTCAAATATTAAGCAAAACGAAATAACGACTTTTTGCCTACTAAAAAAGTAAAAAATTAGACCAATTAAAAAAACAATTGTAGATAGCTTACTAAATGTGAATTAGAGTGCTTGGTGTTTTATCTGCTCACTCAAAACTTGGGTTGAAACCTGAAATCAGAAATTTCAAATTCAGTGTCTAGACTGCCTCTATTTTTGTGTGCTTTGATGTCAGGTTTGCTGCGCTATGTCATTTTGGACTGCCTCTATTGATTTAATATTTACATTTTACTTTTCAGTGACTATCCATCTTGTCTTTCTCTTGGATGTCCATTTTTAATAAGAACATCGAATCTATCTATGAGTATCTATTTATATATGCCACGGCAAATATGTTGGATGTCTTGAGATGTTTTATAAAAAACAGGTTATAGATTTGTTTTGATGGATGTTCTTATATTTTCTGTAAAGCACCTAAAAGCAGAGACCGTTTTAGAATGTCCTGTGCATTAATCTACACATGCTATGCATATTAGTGGGTTGATAATAAGGTATATTAAATTGGCATTTTGCAGAGCTTTTACGAGTTTTAAGGAGATTGCGGCTAAAGAATCGAATAATGGAAATGTCACTAGAGCAATTAACCCTAAGAACTCTAAAATCTGCTTTGAGTGTTAATCTGCGTGCACAAAATCACTTCAAAAGTATTGGTGGCCTTGAAGTCTTAATGGATGGCCTTGGCATGTCAATCACAATGGGCGAGCTAGAAATGGTATCCAAAGGATATGATCTAAGGTGCTTTTCATGAAACCATTTTTTTTTTTTTGGCGTTTTCCACCATATGTGTGAATTCACTGTCAGTTCCATAAATTTGTAGAAATGATTGTCATGACTGCCAATAATGAGGCATTTATTTTACAATGGAGCTTTATGTGGTCTAATAGCAATTTACCGAGAAGAATGTGCAGCCCAAGCTCATAGAAGTCCAATATTATTTTTAAAGTTTGGTAGTCCAATAACTATGATTACACTAAACTGAACTAGACACTATTGCAATGAACATTTTGACAGATCTGCAATGATATATTACAAACCCATCTTTTTCGAGAAATATGGACCTCTAAGAATAACTTAGAAACAAATTGACATTAGAGGGAGAATCTTGGAAGGAGAACTACACCTTTGGAAATTGCTTGCTAAAAGCTTTCCACAGATATATAATGTCCATAACTTGTTGAATTGTGGAAAGTTAATGATGGCCACATAAGATGACTTAAATTGCAAGTATGAAGGCCGACTTAAATTCTAGGAATGAAAGTTGACTTAAAAAGGGGATACATGATTTCGGCATAGTTGAAGTAGCCACCCGGAGAAGTATAAATGAAAGGTCACAAATTATTTAACATTTTCATCAATATTGTATTTTTCAAACATCACCAACTCTCCTACAACAAATTGATTTGAGTAGAGGGAGATTGTTTCATTTAATTAACCGTTATGACTACTCTTTTTCATCTGGTGTCTTATTCCTAGTACAGTGAGTGTAATACAACAATAGAGTGATCTCTTGACAATGATAAAACAACTGTTTGACAACTGTTCAGGTTCAAGGAAAATGAGAGGTCATAAAATAGTATAATACTGATCTCTTTATCATTTTCATCATTATTTATTTGGCACATCACCACCATGACTACAGCAAATTGATTTCATTACATCTAGTTATCTCTGGCCGATAAACTATCATCACTTAGCTCTCTTGAGTGACGTTGTCATTCATAGAAGTACAGTGAGTGTATTACAACTGTACAATGATCTCATATAGTTATATGAAAATTGCTTTCCTTTTTTGCATTTTTGTTGGCTATCTCTGCAATTAAGAACAATGATTTTATCGTTTTGATGTCCTCCTGGAGTACCATTTACTTGAGGAACTTCTTCACATTGTCCTCTGAAAAATTGCTATTCATTGAGATCATGGGTGAAAAAGTGCATTTTCAGATTTGTAATTGATAAATAAATAGAGTTATCAATGACGTAGAAAACATATTTATCTCACACTTAATGATTACAGAACTTTGAAATACATATTTCAAATTACTCAGTGCAAAAATCAAGATGCATTGACTTTTAATTTACGAGTTTAAATGTTGGGAATATCATGATGGAAAACCTTAGTGTGCATTGGCCATAGGCTGGTGTATAAAGTCTGTTAGTAATTCCCTGGAGATTGTTGAAATTTCTTTTGTTGCGTGAAAGGTATGGTCGTTTGGAGTTCACCCAACATTTTCCTCTTTCTAATTTTAGTCTGCATAGGGTCCCTTGTGAACTTTTTTTAATCTCTTGATAAGATATGGCTGCTCAGAGCAGTCTGTAAGGTTTGGTTTCTTGGTGCCTTTCAACTGGGAATGATTTATTATTGATCAGTGGTGGGATATTGAGTCAAAGAAAACTTACGCTTAGTGAAGGTGAGTTTAAGGATGGATGTGAATTGATTGGAATCGTCATTCCACTGAGTTTTCAAGATGGTGCCTATCTATCATGGGTTTTGTGAAAGCCACACTTCTATCCTCACCGGGAGTGTTTAATAGGGATATTAATATAACTTGAACTCTTCAAGATTTGAGTATGTTGCATTGTCATGCTAATAGCATATATGTAAACATGCTTGTTTGCTGTATGCGATTTGTATGAAGTACATTGAAGGTGGTTTGTAGCAAAGTTTGTGAGCATGAGCATGAGCTGAAAGATATGTTGATAACCCAAATTGGTAGCAGCTTGGATGTCTTCTATGAACACAAGTGAATAAAATGCTATCACCATGATATTTTGTTGATTGCACTAGAAACAAATGGCATTTATAAGATCTGTACAAAGTTTGCGTTCTTACTCTTCTATGTTAGCAAGATTTCTTAAGAAGATGTGAAAACATGTGAAAGTTTTTGCTCTGCTTAGCCTTGAACACAATCATAATCATCTCCACATCCTCATCAAGAAGAGTATACCTGGCCATTAGTTCCTCTTTAGACCTGATTGGCCCATTATAAATCTCAGATAATTCTGTGGGTTCCCAACATACACTGCTTGCAATTGCTGCATCCTAGGATGCCCTTGAAGGTGACTCGTTCCCCTCCATCTCTGTTTTTTGATCTTTAGTGTCAGTGGAGGTGATGGGATCTGCCTTAGAACAGGTAACAGGCTTCAGCTAACCAACTGCAAAGATTTCCCAACTTTAGTCACTTGCATATCCCTTATGTATTTAACCATGGCCGTGTAATGTCTTCATACAACCTCAAACGTGGCTTCTAGGGATTTCAGCTCTGCTCCCAGACCAATTTGCACCATAGCATCCCTCTTTTGACGACTGCCTTCTTATTCCCTTTAGCCTGTTCTAGAGCTTTTGACATGGAAGGGATGATCTCTGACTTCAAAATTGAGATTAATACCCATTCAAACAGTTGGTCATTCTCTACCAACAGTGCTATCTACATGTAAAAACTGGTTACGACTGCTGAATTCTGACTTCTTATTAGATTATTTGCTAAGATCGATAGAAAATAATGTTGAATACTTTAAAAAAGAATGTGTAAAGCAACAATGTTACCTCTAAAACAAGCAACCACAAATATGAGACAGGAATTGACAAGTGAGGAAACTGTCAAATGGAGAAAAACCACACATCTATTCGAAGCCTTGCAAACAATGATCTCCAAGTAGAAGCCAAGAGAAAGAGATAGAAGAATGGCCTCAAGCCAAAAGAGGCATCTCAAGATAGCTAGAGCAAGATGGTGTAGAAGAGAGGAGAGGGCTCTTTAAATAGAACAAGAGGAAGGATAAGGGAGTTATAAAAATTCCATCATGACCTTACAGGGCCTTCTTAATGCGTGCCAAATGTCTTATTTTCCAAAAGGTGAAATGAAGTGTGTTACATGTAGGGGCATGAGTTATTTGTGTAAGTAATTCTAAGACTCCTACAAATAGACAAAAAAAGTGAGACACCTTATAAATACAGATTAAAGTGAGTTTCTTATAATAAGAAAAATACAACTAAAAGATAGACTTAGGGTAAGTTAAAGAGCCTAAAGTGAACCCAAATAAGGTTAATTTCCAACACTCCCCTTTAAGCTTAATTTGGAATTACAAAGGTGGAGAAAACTTCAAAACATTAATAATCTCCAACACTCCCCTTTAAGCTTAATTTGGAATTACAAAGGTGGAGAAAACTTCAAAACATTAATAATCTCCAACACTCCCCTTTAAGCTTAATTTAGAATTACAAAGGTGGAGAAAATACTAGTGTGTGCCAAATGATCTATTCTCCAAAAGGTGAAGGGAAGTGTGCTACATATGGAGGCAAGAGTTATTTGTGTAAGTAATTACACGATTCCTACAAAAGGACAAAAAAAGTGAGACATCTTATAAATTCAGATTAAAGTGAATTTATTTTAATAAGAAAAACACACCTAAAAGATAGACTTAAGATAAGCTAAAGAACTTGTGAACCCAAATAAGGTTAATCTCCAGCACTCTCCTTTAAGCTTAATTTGGAGTTACAAAGGTGGAAAAAACATTTTACAAATAAGAGAGTTGATATTACATAATACTTCCCCTTAATAGAAACTTCCTTCAAAAGGAATTACAATAGTTTGAAAAAAAAAGAAGAGGCGTCGCCAAAAGTCACAAGAATGAAGGTGTGATTATCAATAATCTCTAAAAAGCCTCTTTGAACAAAATGGTCAATCCACAATGGAGCAAAGACAAACAAGAAGGAGAAATGATTCACTAAACCCTGCAAAACAAACAAGCTATCACCAAGCTTCATGTTAAGTAAATAATATGCCATAAAAATACGATCTACATACAAGTAATGTAATAAATTATGTGTAATAAACGCTGATGGAGCAAAAAACAACTTCCATCACAAAGTGCAAAATTTGGCATAAAAAAAGCTAGTTAATGAAAGAGCTCCAATCAAAACATACTTATTTTGCAACATAAAAAATAAGGAATACAAAATAAGATGAGTTTATCAAAAGGGAGACAAAGAAGATGTGTCGCTTGCAAAAGATATTCTACGTGAAACAATTGGAGAATTATCACATGAAGACACATCAAAGTTTCTAGATGATACATTATATTTAGGTATCTAAATTGTTTTTACTTTGGAAGTAGGTATTTTAGTGGTTTTCCAACAATGCAGAGTGTCATGAGTTGATTTACCATAAGATTGGCATGGATGCAATTTCTGACATTTAGAGAAAGGATGTCCATGTTTTCCACAATGCTTACAAGTTTTACCATTTTAACTAAAGAATAAGCATGACAATCATTATAATCAAAAGAAGTCGTATGATAATTAGGAGCACTATTGTGCAAAGTCCTTCGGTGAGGGGGACAATATGACTTCAAATTACTTTGAGAAACATTAGAAATGAGCCCTGCACAATTCACATTAGTTTTAAGCAAAATAGGTTCAAGAATGCCGTTTTTGTGTTTTCCAAGGCCATTGCCATAGTAACCCATAAATTGCATGATTTGTAAACCAGGATTAAAATATATTATGTTGTGAAATAATATGTTCTTGAGAAGACGAAAAAACAACATTACATGTTTGCGCATTTTCAAAAAATGCAAGTTTGGTGGTTAGAGATAACTAAAAATTGCATTTCGCTTAATTTTGCATTATGCGAGTTTTGCAAAAGAACAATGGTTTGGTTTTGGCATTCCAGTTGATGGTTTAATGCTAGAATCTCATTATCTTTTTCAAGAAGTTGCTTCATTTGACTCATTAAAACATCTATTTGTTTCCGCATCCACATCATTTCTCAAAATATTCTAATAAAATAAGTTATAACTTACAAATTGCAAAGGACGTTACACAAAAAGAATGTTGTACATAGAAAAAAATCTTTCCCAAAAAAAAGACAATATAATATGTAAATGCTATTAGCAATACCATAAAATACTTTAAAGATAAAAACGTTGTTTTCAAAGTTTTAAAAAAAAAACCCTTTTGGTATTGGATTTTGAAAAGCTTTAAACAAAACAAAGCAAATAAGTTACATTTAAATGTAATTTTAAGAAGTAAAAGGGCACTTAAAACAAAACTCAAAAAAGACAAAGCATAAGTATTACCCAATTAGAAAACCATGCTTTTAAGTCTTATAAAAAAAACTAGCAGCACGTATAACTTTGAATGCCATAAAGCCAACTAATTTAGAAATGTGTTAATTATGGTTTTTCTGTTTTTGAGTTTTAAATAAAAGACAAAATATGAAATTGTCTTTGGTTCATATCTATATATTTTCAAGAGTGGACTTTAGATTACCAATAAATGCATGTGTAAATATGCATGTCTTTGCCTCTCTTTGAGATTTTGAAAAGATTAAGACAAAAGTAATGGATAATAAAAAACAAATGGGAAATAAGGCCTGGCAAGAGCAATTGACATACCACTTGGCAAAAGATCAAAGAAGTAAAGCTAATGAAAGAAGTGATATGAAATCACTCTAAAGCACTAAAAAAATGCCTTGCACATGAAAGCACCTAATGACCAAAAAAAATATATATTGATCTTTATTTAAACATGCCACTGCCAACTGAAAGTACAGGAAAATGAATAAAGATGTTAGACAGAGAAAGATGCCAGAAGGATTGCAGTTTTCAATGCACCGTATTAGCCAGGTAAAATGTATTTTTGAAAGGTGTGAAAGCAAAATGTTGATGCCAATTAATAGAGTAAATAGTAGAAA
Organism: Torreya grandis; assembly: GCA_037957365.1. NCBI lineage: Eukaryota > Viridiplantae > Streptophyta > Pinopsida > Cupressales > Taxaceae > Torreya > Torreya grandis. The sequence goes on from JARHVA010002460.1 coordinate 953,096, forward strand.
ATAACTTTTTTTCTTAAACGGCAAGATTTTCAGAAAACGCCAAGCTGTAAATGAGAAACAACACCTGAGGGCACCACTTGGGCAAGGCATTAAACAGGTATGGCATAAAGGAATGGAACAAGACGCCAAGGAGAGCAGTCAAATTGTCAAGTAAAACTCAGAATTTCAGTTTTATGTCAAACAAAAAGATGTATGACACCAGAATGAAAGTGCCTAGCTTAAGAGAAAAAACAAGAAAAGAGATGGAAAATTAAAATGAATGACCACAACTCAACAGACATATATCAAAGAATACAGCCACCAATAAGAGAAAACAAAATGAATGTTTTAAGAAACTGTTATGGCACGTATTAAAAAAAAAGGATTAATAACTACAGCAGAAATACTATGTAGTAATGCATTTAAAATGTCAAGACTGACTGAATACAACAGAATCAGCATAAAAAAATGCAGTTCAAAATGGCTTGTACAGGCTGAAATGCCTTCTTCTTTGCAAAAAAAGGGTCTCAAACAACCATTAATATGTTATTATCAGTCTGAATCTTAAAATGATACTGGCCTATGCATTCAAATAGCAAAAAAAAAAAAGCAGTTATATGCATTCAAATGGTGATAACACCAACAGTTCGTGGTAAAAAAAGTAAAAAAAAACTCTTATTATTCCAGCCACAAAATTGCAAAAACTTAGATTCAAACGTTAAACAAGCGATAGCTCTGATACCATATTAGATTATTTGCCAAGATTGATAGAAAATAGTGTTGAATACTTAAAAAAAGAATGCTTAAAGCAACAATGTTACCTATAAAACAAGCAACCATAAATGTGAGAGAATAATTGACAAGTGTTGAAATTGTCAAATGGAAAAAACCCCACATCTATTAGAAGCCTTGCAAACAATGATCTCCAACTACAATACCAAGTAGAAGCAAGAGAAAGAGATAGAAAAATGGCCTCAAGCCAAAAGGGGCTTCTCAAGATAGATAGAGCAAGATGGTGTAGAAGAAAGGAGGAGATGTCTCTTTAAATAGAGCAAGAGGAAGGATGAGGGAGTTACAAGAATCAAATCATGACTTTACAAGGCCTCCTTAGTATGTGCCAGACGTCCTATTCCCTAAAAGGTGAAGGGAAGTGTGTGACATGTGGGGGGAGGAGTTACTTGTGCAAGTAACTTCAAGAATCCTACAAAATGACATAAGAGGTGAGAGACATCTCATAAATCTGGATTAAAGTGCATTTATTATAATAAGAAATGCACACCTAAAAGATAGACTCAGGGTAAGCGAAAGAACCTAAAGTGAACCCAAATAAGGTAAATCTCCAACTTTTCTTCCACCGTTATTTTCAAGGCGTTCTTGGCCCATCATCGAGTATATCATAGCAATTGTGTTCTGGGTATCTACATGGAACAAATGCTTTGGAGGTTTGTTTGAGACAATGCCAGAGAAATTAAATCTCTCGCTTTTTGGTCATCTTTCCAAGATCTCCTTGACAAATCGAACGCTAGAGTCATGAGATGAAAAGACAATAAACAACGAGGAAGCCCGGTGGGATAAAACAGAATAGAGGGCCATTTTGAAATAATGGCAGATGGTTGAGGTGTGTGAACCAACAAAAGGGTCACTTAGCTGACGTAGGGGATTGATATGTTTGTCCTGAACATTACATATAGTAACCAACTAGGGGTAGGGACATAAATCATGCCATTTTTGGAAATTAAACTTGACAATACTTCCTAATGTCCTTTTAAGGACACAGATCTCCCTCATCATTTCAAACGACAACAGCCTTTGTCATGTCCAAGTAGTCATCATAAAAGTTCATATGTTAAGGCTGAGGATTTTATAAGAACAAGATTGCTTGGAGAAGAAAAGAAGAGCTCCCAATCATCCTAGGAGATCGCCCAATAGACCTTAAGAAGAGGGAGAAATGCCTTTGGCTATTAAATTGCTTGGCCTTGTCCATTCCTTCACACAAGTGTTGCTGGTAGAGCTGAGGGGGTTCTGGTCCACCTTGCATTAGCAAGAAGATCCACCGTTCTATTCTGTCTTGTCAAGAATTCTTTCCAATTTCTAGCTCGGGGTTGCTTCCTTGATAATTGTGATAATGATAATTTCAGAATCTCTTTCAACTATGATCAATGCTTTTCCCAAGGGAAGGGCCCATATCAAACTCTCCACCAAGACAATTTATTTTGCCTCATTATTGGTAACCCTTAGTATCCACATCCAAGAAGCACCAATGAAGGCACCCCACTCATCCTTTGAGAGACACCTTGCCCTTGCTCTTCTTGGATTGCCACTAGAGGCCATGCCAAAATTAATCTTACAACTGTCTAGAGGCAGGGGTTCCCACTTTATATTTTTCCTATTTACTTTGTTTACACTCATTCCTTTAACGAGAAGAAGATTGATCTTAGGCCATTGCTTTATCAGATCTTTATCTTTGGAAGAATTGACGTCTTGAATTTTCATGGTATTCGTGACCTCTGAGATGGCCACTTCAATGTTTTCTGCACACTTTACATTCTTCCTATTTACTTTGTTTACTTTTATTCCTTTAATGAGAATAAGATTGATACTCGGCCATTGCTCTAGTAGATCCTTATCTTTTGCAGAATTGACCTCCTGAATCTTCATAGTATTCATTACCTCTGAGACAACCACTTCAATGTTTGCTGCACACCTTTGCTAATATAGGAATTCCTTCCTAAAATATTTGCGGGTTCTTTCAAGCTACATGTTCCATTGGATGATAGTAGATCTAGTCTTCCATAAGTTAGCAATTGTAGGATTCTTGTTGAGGCAAGGCCATGAAAAGAGTAGAGATTTGGCAGTCTCAATTAACATCCATTGCCAATCCATTTTCTTATCCAACCAAGACCAAATGCTATCAACATACTCATATTGGAGGAAGTGGTCAGTATTTTCTTATGTCTAGACAAAATGCTTTGCTTGTTGCACTCCACCATTCCTCTAAGATCTTTTGGTGCACTCTCCTATTGATGAAGACCTCTGCTTTTGACATCGATCCCCAGTCATGGGTTTCGTGTGCTAGCTCTTTATACAACGTCCCAAAGTAGCTTGCTGTCATTGTCTCTAACCCACCAACATCCTCTACTTTTTTCTCTGCCAGTACAATTAGGACGGCTATTTAGAAGCTATGTACCAACAAAATAGTAGATGGTGAGGGCCTTTAGGTTGAGTTCCTCCAATATGTTGTGGATTCCTTTGCCTTCCCATTGGCAAATATTTTTAGTGAGGTGGTTTGTTCAAGTTTTCCTCGTTCTTGGCCCTAGCACATAATCCATCTCATTCTCAAGTTTGGGGACAACTCCAACCCTAGCAACTACAAGACCATTATGATAGGGCATACATTTGCCAAACTTTATGCCATGGTGTTAGACATGTAGCTTTCAGAGTGCTTGGAGAGGGGCAATCTGATAGCATGGGGGCATGCCAGCTTCGGGTTGGAATACTAAACAATTGACCACATCTTTACACTCCATGCTATCATTGAAGAGGCTCATCATCAGTCTTCCAAAGTCTTATGTTATTTTGTAGTCTTCCAGAAAGCCTTTGACTCAGTTTGGTAACATTTGTTCTTACAAAAGCTATGTAATGTTGACATTCTAGATTCTCTCATTATTGCTACTTAGATGCCTATGCGAGATGTTGGACAATTTTGTACTTCTCGTAGCTTTTCTAGCTTTGTGAAGAGTACCATTGGGGTCAAGTAGGGATACCCTCTCTCTGTGACCCTATTCAACATTTACATCAGTAAGCTAGAGGATCTTCTTCGACAACATACCCATGTAGATGATGGTTGCATTTTACATGATGTGGTGATAGCCATACTTCTTTTTGTTGTTTTTGTTCTTCTCTCTCACTCTGCCAATGGTTTACAGAGACAACTTGATGTCCTTGGTCATTTCTGCGACCTTTCTCAGTTTGTGGTCAACCTTAGCAAAACTAAGGTCATGATATCCAACACCTCCAAACGTTCTCTTTCTTGATTCCAGTTCCTTTACAAAGTGAAACCCTTGGAGATCACATCATCATACACTTCTCTTTGGGTCTAGTTTTCCAGTCCATATTTTAGTATGAAGCCGCTTCTCGGTCACACCTTTGCAAGGGATATGCCTCCCTTTCTATATTCGAGCACTAATGCTTTTAGATCCGCTTCCAGGACATCTCTTCGAAGATGTGTTTCTTTGATACAATTATCAAGCCTATAGTTTTATATAGGTCCGATGTTTGGGGACCTAGTTTAGGTTCTGTTGATAGACTCTCATTATTGAAGGTTTGATCCATTGCATATGGATTGTTCCTCAGTGCATCATCCAAGTTGAGTTTGTTTCCCAACCTCTATGTCTTAAGAATATCTTTAGGGTTAAGTTATACTTTCATAGACTTAAAACCATGGGGGATTCAACTTTAGATCGTGCAAGGTATCCATACTTAGCGATATGTTCTTCAGAGGGGATTGCATCTTTGGGCCCCAATAAACGTTGACTTTGCTAGTATTTTGAGACTAGTCTGCTCTTGCAGTCTATTGACATGTCAATTGATAGGTTACCTCCTTTTAAGAACTCTTTGAATGCTCCTCCTTAGCTTGTTCCGTTAAAGGTCATAATTAGAGCTGTTAGAGACGATATCTGCAAGCAATACATCCAGGTAACTTGTACCTCTCCTTCTCAACGACTAAGACCCAAGCTTGTCTTTTATGCAAAGCATTTCTTGTGGGTGGTGGATGGTGTCATTTGTTTCCCCGACTATCTTCAACATCATTGGTCTCATAGATTGAGGTTTCCTATAGCTAGTTGAGAGTATACTCACACTAGTTGCGGGTTGAGACTCATCATCATATTCCATGTGAGGACCAAATTTGTCATCTTTGACCCATCTAGGGGGTAGAGACTGAGGAGCACTTCATTTTTACATGCCTTATTTTTTATGAGATCTAGAGGCGATAATACTATCTTTACAGAGACTCGGGCAACTCTCAATCGAATTTATTTCGATACCTAGATCAATAGTTCCTAGCCCTTTTTATTTGGGTGGTTGTCACCCTTCGACATAGGTCCTTGTAGGGAGCTCCTAGAGCCCCCAGGTTGATCACTTCATTCTTTCAGCTCCTCACAGAGGTTGGTGGCATTAAGCACCCTTCGGATACTGTTGCTTCACACATTGAGGGATTTAGATTAGTGAGGCGACACTCATCTTTGCATAACACTACCCCTGTGGTACCCCAACACAATAGCTCTTAGCGATGGGGACTCGCCCTTGCTCGGTGTCACGGATCTGCTTCTTTACGACCGATTCGCATTCTGTGGAGGCAAGCACATATTATGAGTTTTGTTGTTGCCACAGGAGCTTCTTTGGCCTTGGATGTTAGGAGGGATTCAAGGGGGAGTTTTTTGCTTCCTCCTAGGATTACTCAAACTTGCCCCCTCAACCCTAGATATTCCCCGATGAGCATCATCAAATCTTTTATTGGCCCTTTATAACGATAAACGATGATATAGACAATTCCTCTATCTTGGGCACGGTCAGAGATGTTTAACGAGTCAATCATCCAGTCTTCTCGACTTTTGATTTTCATCAACCCATGCTCTTTAGGGTTTCTTACTCCCTCCCATGGCTATTTGTATTGTTACCCTAATGACATGGGTTAGGGGGTTTATTGAGTTGGGATTACCCCACATCTATGTTGTTTGGGTACGGGTACGGATACAAGGACGTCTCGGGTACGCGGGTACCCTATTTTTCAAAAACCTTGATTTGGATGTCGTGGGTACGTCTGTGTATATATATATATATTTTCACACTATGTAGTTTCAAGGTTTTACTAAAAAAATGAGTAATATACAATATATATATATATATATATATTGTATATTACTCATTTTTTTAGTAAAACACTTGAAACTAGATAGTGTGAAAATATTTGTCTATAAATGATACAACACTTAAAAATATATAATATTCATTCATTCATTACTTCAAAGACAAGATGTACATTCAAATCTAGAATAAATCATCTCGATTGTCCACAAAATCATGAATGCCACTCTCATTATTTTTCAACTTTATCATTTACTGACACTGTCTCTCACAAGGGCTCATCGGTGCATTGAATCTCACGAGTGCATGCCTTAAGGGGTGCATTGGGAATGGGGTGGGATCGGCTTGTGGCACTTTGCGAGAGATATTCTCATACTATTCTATCACGCATACATCCCTTCATGCAGCCTTCATACCTCTTATGATGTCTCCTTGAAATCTTGAAACCCTGAAATATGGCTAAGTTTGAAACCCTGAAACCCTGGAATCTGTTTAACTCTGAAATATGATAGGATCCTTCAAAACCTAGAATTTGCATTATAGCTCCTAGCAGTCCGAAACCCCTCTCAAACATCTTGGAAGTATATAAATAGAATATAACTTAAAGTATAAGAAACCCATATCTAAATATAAGCTTATACTTAAATGTTTATTTTATTTACATACTGTTGGGTTCGGACTGGATTTACATTTAGGGTTGCTTAGTTTTTAGGGTTTTTTTTTTTTTAAAAAAATTTTGCCATTTTTCTGCCGGAATCCCTCGGGCACTCCCGGAGGCATCCGTGGCCATGCCGGACGTTTCTGGTACGTCCACGGATGCCTCCGGGAGTACCCGGGACGTCCCCATGCCGGAGGCGTCTCCGAACAGGAGGCACTGGGGGGGGAGGGCGTACCCCTGCAACGTAGCCCCACATTTTATTTTCAGTGCTTTTGTTCTTCCTTTTTTTTTAGTTAGTCGTTTCTCCTAGGAGCCTTACCCTAGCACTTTATATGGTAATTGGGTGTACCCTCGACTCCCATTGACCTACTTTGATCATTGGGACATTAACATAATTTCTTTCCTTTCCTTTCTTAAATAAGCACATGCAACAAATAGAGGGGAAATGAATGACCACTCTTGAGCCTGCCATGTTTTGGGATTTTATTTTGAGCAGCCAGCCACATGAAAGCCCAGGCCTTGGGGAGACCATACTTAGTCTAGAGTATCCTCTAGGGCCTCGCTGGGTCAAAGATATGTGTGGTCAAAGACAACTCATAACCTTTGCTGACCTTATATGCTCATGACTTGCAACTTGCCCATCTGATCTGGAATTCTCCTCCACTTCATAAACTTTGTGATAATGGTTATTTTCTCTTTTGGGATCCAAAACCGAGTATGTGACCTTCAAACCCCATTCAACTTGCAAAATCTGTTTGGCATCATCAACCTCACATCCCTATTGAGAGGTGCAAATGCTTTCTATGGGTCTTCCTATAAGAGCGCCTTTGATATATCTCAAATTTCCCAGTTGATGTGTCCAATGATGATAGGTATGCATCGTGATGAAATTTCACATATGTGAATCTTTGAGGGGCTGGCCCACAAAGAAAAATCTTTCTCAGTTGCATTATTTTAGCACTTCCCCAATATTTTACTCCACAGTTGGCGATCCTCACAATAGACTCTTTAGGAGAGTTTAGCTCCTAGATCCAAAATCTGTTTTTCCAGATCATTGAGACTTGCACCTCTAGCTTCCTTAGGTAAACAGTCCTTACTCCAGTTAAGCATGGGATCCTTGTATCCTCTGAGGAGCCTTGCCACAAGAAATTCTTCATCAGCCTATCCATCCTTTGGATATAGGCTGTAGGTGCTTTCATGACTAACTTCAAGAGTGTGATTTTACTGGTTAGACTCAACCACTTTCCACTTGAAGGCAGAAGTCTCTTAAAATATTTTACCACCAATTCTTCCCATTGTTTCATGCTGCTGGATCTAGAGAAGAGAGGGATTCCTAGGTTTTTACTAGGCAACTTTCCAATTTCAAACAACCAAAATTTTTTTAACCTTTGTTGCCTTAAGTTTCTTACATTGTAAATAAAATTATAGATTTCTCGACATTGATAAATTGACCTAAAGCTGAGGCATACATATTAAGGATCTCTAGATCAAATTCAACTTCTTCCATCTTAGAATTTGCGAAAAGAATCGTGTCATCAACCAACTGATGATACAACAGGGGGTCTAATTTTGTAGCTACCTTAGGGCTTTTAACTTGTCCTTTTGGCTTCATTCAATAACAAAGAGACAAGGGGAGATATGGTTGCCTTCCCTAATCCCCTAGAGTTTTGGAAAAAGGCAGCAGGAGAGAGGTCGACTAAAACCAAGAATCTTGGACTAGAGAAGCAACTGCTCACCCACTTGTTCCATTCTTTAGAAAAGGCAAACTATTCTAACACCTTGGATAGAAAATCCCAATCCACTCTATTATAAGCCTTAATATGTCAAGCTTGATAATCATATCTTTATCCTTATTTCATTGTGGGAAGTGCTTCATATCATGAGTTATAATTATCCCATCTAAGATCTTATTGTCTTTGACAAGGCCTCTCCTACGTTGCACTAAAATGCCCCCTCGGCCCCCATCATACCAGGTCCATAAACGTTTCTGTTATGGAAGTGCTCTGGTAATGTCCTGAAAGTGTATCGGAAATGTCTGGACATGTGCCAGAAACATCCTGGATGTTTCAGGGACACTTTTGGGACTTATCAAAGTATCCCACAACCTAAACATCTGAAAACACCAAAGTGACAATGCACTGAAAATATTCTCTCCAAACTGACAATCTAAGATATATCTAGCTACACTTCTCTGGAATATCACCACAATCTGTATCCAACGATCAACTTACAAACTGAAATGTCCTAAGTGCACGATTTTGATGCAGACAACATGCACTAGCCCAATCCATCAAATGAAAACATGTCCACAAATTATTTCAAGATCAGGTTCACAACTCAAGATTCACAAACACAAAATCTGCAATGTCTCAACTCTAAATCTCTAGGTTACTGGTTCATTTTGGGTTCGAAGAACTAGGTTCGCTAGTACGGCGATTTTTTTCCTTTTTATTGGGTTCATTTTGGGTTTGTCCGTACAAAAAAATTATAAAATATATAGAAATTCTAGCTTAATACATAGGAAATTAGTGACATTGTCATTAACCACATAGTATGCATATTGATATTAAAAATAAAATATGAAAATGATTACAAAATGCTAACCAAATGACAAATGTCATGATAATCATTAAACATAAATATCAATAATTATCTTTTAATTAATTACATCAAACTTGGAAGTTAATTTTCTTAGTCATCTTGCTCTTCATTGAGAGGATCAAAATCATCATCATATTGTGGTTCATTAGAACCACATGGACTAGCACCACCGCCTCTCTCGCTAGCTTAGTTGTGTGTCGTCGAAGCCAAAGGAGTGTCAATCTCATCTAACAAGCCGGAAATGGAAGTATCCAAGTCAACGACCTCTGGATCTATATCCCAATGCTTTGACGTCCCCTCCTTGTACTTTGGGTTCTTGTGCGATAGAAGACACAAATTGGAGTGTGTGTAGACCAACTCCTCGGCCTTTTTAGTTGTGAGCTTGTTGCATTTTTGTGAGTGGACGAAGTTGTATATGCTCCAATTTCACTCACAAGAAGATGAACTTGCAACCTATATTCAAATTTATAAAAATAAAAAGTTAAAACTCAAGTCTTAAACAAAAATTTTAAATCAAAAAGAAAAACTTAAAAACTTAAAAACTTGAAAAATATAAAACTTTTTTGTGACAAGATCTTGATTGCAAGAGGTTGTAGGTTCGGTGATCCTTAACCATGAAGGTACTGTTGTCTCCAAATCTTGCACCCTAGAAGAGGGCTGTTCAGGACTACTCCAGATTTGGGCAACGTTGAGACATTATCAACAATTGCAAGCAAAGAAACTCCTTTCAGCTTTCCAAAATGGATGGAGAAGAGCTGCCTATTCCGGTGAATGGAATCCATTTGAAGCCTTGCTTTTGACCCTTGCTGGCCTTGTCTTGTATATACCTTGTTTTGGTGTGTTTCCTTTGTTGTGTTCATTTTCCCTAAGTGTTTTGGAGCACAATGTTTCCCTTTCAGGTGATTTCTTTCTTTTTGTTGGCTATGCGTGTGTCTCTCCAGCTTGTGTGTTCGGCCATGGCTTGTTCTTTCAACTCTTGTTTACCTTGCGTGACTCTATGCCCAATGGAAGGATTTAGGCGACTGGTCTTATGACATAGCGGGCATGTCTCCCTTGGAATCGCCAAAATGTTGACCATTTTCTGCATGACCAATTTTTGTTTTCCCTTTGGCTCTTTTCATTTCTCCGTTGCTCATTTTCTATGTTTAGTCACTTGCTTTGTTGTTTGTTTTTTCCCTTCAGCCTCTCCTTGTTCGAGTTCTTCTGCCTTGTTCTTTGGTTTTCCCTTTGCCTTGTTTGCCTTAGCCCTTCTTGCTTTGTTTTGCCCCGAAGTGCCCTTCGAAAAAGGTTCCGAAGGGCCACTTCCCTTTTAAGTGCCATTCGAAACTTTTTCGAAGGGCCTTTCTTGCCTTGCCTTCCCTCCAAGTGTCCCTTCAGACTTTTTCGAAGGGCACTTTGCTGTCTAAGTGACCCTTCGGAAAAGTTTCGAAGGGCACTTTTTCGCCCGTGTCCCTCTGGATTTTTCCGAAGGGCACTTTGTTGTCCAAGTGACCCTTCGAAAAAGTTCCAAAGGGCACTTTTTCCCCCAAGTGTCCCTTCAGACTTTTTCAAAAGGCACTTTGTTGTCCAAGTGACCCTTTGGAAAAGTTTTGAATAGCACTTTTTCGCCCAAGTGTCCCTTCGGACTTTTCTGAAGGGTACTTTATTGTCCAAGTGTCCATTCGGAAAAGTTCCGAAGGGCACTTTTTCCCCCAAGTGTCCCTTCGGACTTTTTCGAAGGGCACTTTGTTGTCCAAGTGACCCTTCGGAAAAGTTCCGAAGGGCAATTTTTTGCCCAAGTGTCCCTTCGGACTTTTTCGAAGGGCACTTTGTCTTTGAAAATGCCCTTAGGAAAAGTTCCGAGGGGACCTTGTGCCTTTCCCAAGTGTCCTTCAGGGAAAGGTCCTGAAGGAACTAGCCGTTATGTTTCTGGCAAAATTCCCAAAAGAATTCCTTCAGACAAATTGTCTGAAAGAATTACTTAGGGAAAATTGCTCGAAACATAAGCTTGACCCAAATGGATCCCCATGACAAGCCGTAGGACGTCAAATTTGATGTGTCCAATTAGCTGTTGGGATTCAAAGACATGACGTGTCGCAGGGCGTCAAATTCAGGGTAGCCAACTAGCCGTTGGGGTGCAACTTGGTGACGTGCCGCAGGACGTCAAATTTATGCCTAAAGTCTTCAAATAAGAAGTAAAGTCATTGGGAAAATCCGAACGACTCTATAGTGCAAATCGGGTTTTCCAACATGCTTGACTTATGACTTTTATAAGTAGAAGCAATCAAAGAACAGGTGCACGCAAGGAGTAAAGCCATTCAGAAAACCCGAAAGGGTCTTAAGCAAAATCGGGTTTTCAAAAGAGCTTTGCTTATGACTTTTATAAGTAGAAGCAATCGAAAAACCCGAAAGAGCAAGGATAGTGAAAATCGGGTTTTCCAACATGCTTGACTTGTAGGTTTTATAAGTAAAGCCATTTAGAAGGCCCGAATGTGTCTGCAGTGCAAAACACGGAAGCTTTTAGGAAGAATCTAAGGTTCGCAGCAACGATCCAAGCCATTTCTTATGGAGGGTCATTTCATCATTGGTTTTGCAACGATCTTGGTCATTTCAAGAGAGCGAATCAAAGAGGACAAACTCCAACTGAATGAGAGAACAACTGAAATCAGTTTCAGCAGGATGGCGACGGCAAATCGTTTTGGAGGCTTCTATTTTGGCACCCAAGAGCTCTCTCTTCTCTCCATCTTTTGCTATAAATAGGACCCTTGGGCTCTTGTTTTATCATCCACAGATAGTACGACGAAGCCCTGCTGGAATGTTTTGCCATTTTTTTGCCTTTGAGCAAAGAAGCATAAGTTTGTTTTCTTTCTAAGTTCTAGGCATTTGCCCGAGCATGCAAGAGACACAGAGTGACATCAAGTGATGTTTTATCCTTTTATTCTCTGTCCTTCATGTTTTTGAGCAAAGAGTTGATCCAACAGGTCATGTAGAGTGCATTCTAGCTATATGAAATTTTGCACATGTGTAACCTTTTTATGGACTATACAGGTTGTCTTTTTCAGTTATTTACCTTGTGTGATCTCATTCATTTTGTCTCTACATTGAAATATTTATGTTGGAATTTTCTAGAGCTTGAGTTATAGACTATATTCTGCTGTATTGTGCATACTATAGGGCATACATGTGGATACTAATTCTTGGTGTATCACCATTTTAGACTAGGCTTTTCATTTATGCAAATTTTTGACTCTTTTCACTCATACAAACTGGTTCAACAGTTTTATTGCACAAAAAGCTAATACATGGAGCTAGCCCTTTCAACCTAGAGGTTCATTTCCACTTATAGGCACATCCATAGGCCTGGAAATGTCCCAACGTTGCCCAAATCTGGAGGAGACCTGAAGAACCCTCTTCTAGGGTGCAAGATTTGGAGACAACAGGTACCACCACATAGGACCATCTTTGTATTTATCCCGAAGAACACCAAGACTATGACCACGGGAGGTAATGAAAGCCCCAAACTCGCTTTTAACCATGTCTTTTATCTCAAGAACAGGGAATATCCTAGAGAATGCCAATTTATACCCTTCACCCACTTTGACATCCTTGTATAGTGGCACCCTCCTCGGCAAAGAAAGGGTCTCCGTGCTATAGAACTGAGGAGTCAATGCAAAGGCAAGGAGATGTAGTGTGGTGGTTATTTGGTTCCACCGCTCAACAAGGATTGAATGCACTTGTTTGAAAAACGTCTCTTTAGGATCTTGCTCTTTTGCATTAATGATGGCCTTCATCTTCTCAATTATTGAGTTGATGCCATCATATATTTCTCTCAAACATGGCTGATCCATGTTAGCAAAACGGATCATGCTCATAATGGGCTCATTGAAACTCAACAAATAATTTACACAAGGCCACCAATCATCATCTAGGATCAATTTTTTTGCTCTTTGGGTCCACTCTTTGCTTGACTCCCTCCATACACTCCACAGGTTGTTGATGACTGTGCTACTGAGTGTATCTCGTACCTTGACAAATCATCTCAGGACTTTTGTGTGAGAGGCGAATCTAGTCTCAACTTATTACAAAATTAAATTAAAAAATGAAAAACTTATCAAAATATTTAAATATACAAGTACTAGATTAAAAAATTAAAAAAGTTAAAATTTTAAAACAAAAATAAAATTATTGAAATAGAAATACCTTCAGCAGCTCCAATGTTGAGAAGGATTTGAAAATGGCTTGAGAGAGGTGATGATTGGTGACAAACATTGAATCTCCTCAACGTTGGCATACACTTGCTTGATCCACTAAATTTGACTCCCTATCTTTTATAGCATGAGGTTGAGTGAGTGGACATCACAAGGTGTCCAAAAAATGTGTCCATTATCACTACGGCCTTGCAATTTTTTGTGTTATCCATTACAACTTGGATAACATTTTGAGGTTCTGTCGTCTCAATGGATTTGATGAGGATGTTGGCAATGAACTCGGCATCTTTCACATTCCCCTCACAATCAATGGCCTTAAAAAATGTTGCCCTTTTAAGGCATATTGCAACCACATTGATCAAAAGCTTGTTTCTTGCATATTTCCATCCATCGGAAACGATGAAGACCCTTGTTTCATGCCACAAATCTCTGATTGGTTTCAAAGAATCTTCAACATGTTTTCTCTCCTTTGTCAATAAGGTGGTGTGGATTTCCTCAAACTCTAGACCTTTGTAGACTTTTGGGGCCTCGTTGATCGCTTTTAACATGTCTTGCTTGATCGAACCACATTGAAAGACAATCCATTTGCATACACACACCATGCAATTTTTTGATCCGCAATCTCCTTTCTCTTATTTTGAAAAGACCTTTGCAATGGTCCTTTTGTTTTTTTGTTTGAAAGTGGGGAAACCTCTTCATGCATGGAGGGTGCTGCCAAAAATGGATGTCTTTCAATGAACACATCTAAAGAACCACCATGACCAATTGGGGAAACTAGTGGCTTCCCTGATCCTTTACTTTTTTGTAATGACCCTTTTCCACTATTTATAATCTTTGAATTTTTTTGTGAATTCGTTTTCCAATATGAGGTATCATTAACATAATAAGCAACATACAAGATTAATATTCTAATCCCTACTAATAACACCAATACTCTACATATTTTTTTACTTCAATAAGCTGAAAATACAATGCAATTGAAATCTTTTATTGTAATGATTTGAATACTCTTGAACACTGATGACAAGACAACTGGTTATTGAAATAACACATACATAAATACTTAGTTATATAATATGCAGAGTACAACCCAAGTTTACTAGGGACATACAACAGAAAACACTCGTTATAGATTTGCGGTGAATATTTGATAATAAATACAACTATTGATAGGGTACAAAAGTATTGTACCAGCTGTATGGATCACTGTAGCAGCGATATGGATCATTGTAGCAACCATATAGATCACTGTAGTAGCACTATAGCAAACTGAAAATAGAATAAATTTCAATCTTTTGACACAAATATGATCCCTGGATGGAATCACTACAAGTTGAATTAGAGGGTTTTTGTCCTTCAATCTTGCACATCAAAGGTTTTTTGTCTTTGGGTGAAAAGATGAACACAAAGGCTCAAGCTCTGGAATGGAGTTTGATTTCAACGAGTAATGAATAATAATCTCTTTTGAGCTCAGCTCGTTTTATAATAATCCTTTTAATTCCAACCTTAAAAACATTTAAAACACTTTAATAAAACATTACTTTTTGGCCCGTTTTATAATAATAATACATAAGTGTCATTTTATCATGTTATGAAAATAAAGTTACTTGGACAACTTAAATTATTATTATTAACTTTTTTCTTAATTAAAAATATTTAGAAAATGAAACATGACAGTCTGCCCTTCACAAAATTGCTTGTCTTCAAGCAATGCAAGTTCAACCACACTGACTCTCCCCAAATGACCATCTCCGTAATCCCTGGATCCCCATTTCATCGTTGGGAATTTGCAATTCCATGTTTTGAATTCCTCGTGTGATGTGGTATGCTCCTTCGATTGCAAAACTTTCGCTGAGGCCTGTTTACTAGTTTCCTTGAAGCCTTTTCCATCTCTGTGTGTGATGCATATATTGTCTTTCTCATTCTCAAATTGCTTTGATTGCTGACCAACAGTCATGTGCAAAGCTCTTGTAGATTCCTTATATATACCCAACTCGATTGTTTCTTTTGTTTCCACAACTTCTAGCTTTCTTGGGGGCTGCCTTATTTGAAAAATGAGTTCATCACCATGCTTTAGCTGAACTACTACTATGATACAATTGGGAGCTGAAAATTCTACACTAGAAGACGCTTCTGCAACTACGAATTTTTTTGTCAATCTTGTCCTTTCATAAGGCTTAGAATTCCCTGTAGGTTGTGGCTTTGATGTTGAATAAAAAGTAAAGAGAAAAACAATTTCCGCCCCATCTTTTAGTATGTTGTGTACTATGGCTGCAATCATGTTTGATGCATTGCTTAACATAAGTTGTAAATTTCTATGCTTCTTTGTTTTCATTGCAATTAAAAATATTTCCCCTGAAACCTCCCAATGAGTAGTAGGAAAATCATTACAATAACCTTATTGAATAATTGTTCATATAGGTAGAGATTTACTATAGTTTCTATCAACAAGTTTTGTCATTTTCACAATGCAATTTGTTATTATCAGCAATTCTGAAATGTGTAGTTGTGGCCATTGTTCATGGGTAATCATGGGAACATCTCGAAATTCTGCAATACCTTATTGGGCAGCAATGTCTTTACAATCACCTAATTTATTCTTTGCCTTGAAAACTTCATTATTTTTCATTAATTTATTCTGAAATTGATGAAAGCTTGTTCCTTTAGCAATCAACTGAAACTGTAATCGTGAAATTTGATCAATATGCAATTGTACCTTGGCTTGTTCTTTGCTGCAAACGTCTTGTTGTTGCTGAAATTTGACTTATGGAAGTTGGGATTCCAGTGTTTTTATTTGCCATGTAAACTGTTGTTTGCAAACTGCACACTGTTCTGAAAATTTATTGGGCTTGTTCTTTAGCCTCTCATTTTCTTTGAGTTGGAAAAATTGTTTACTTTTTCATTCCTTAAGTTGTTTATCACATTTTGAAATTTATTGGAACCTCCAATCTTGCTTGCTGTCCTTCTATTGAGCTTCTTCATACTTGAGCAACATAGATTACATTTGCACCAATTTCCACCTCTTCAATGGGACGTGCACTTTTGATTTTTGCAACATATTCTTCTTGCACTTTATTCACCTTCATCTTTTGTTGGATCTGATCAACTATAAAAACATTCTTGCTGCTAGTTTTATCCCTGATATGAACCTTAGTAACTCTATTGTATTCTCCAAGGAGTTTAAAATCTGCATAGCTTTCACATTGCCCCATGGTAATTGTACTTCTAGCAATCTTCTGATATGTGCTAACAATAATAAAATCAGCTTGATTCAGTGCAAAAACATTTATTGTGAATTGACATGATCCAGGGACCAATTTAGGGGACAATTCGGGTGACAGTTTCACCCCAATTGATGACGGAACTTTCGGGAGCCATAACTTTTGCACCGTAGCTCTAATTGACTTGCCGTTTGAACTGTTGGAAAGCTAAGAATGAGGAGAACGTCGTGAAATGGCATGGAGCTCCGCTTGATGAAGTTTGACCCCTGGAAACCCAACGGAAGTGTCTCAAATTTCAATTTTAGTAGTGCAGTCTAAAAATAGTAAGTTTCTAAAAATAGTAATTCCTCGAATTTTGTATTGTTTTAAATATTGGAATTTGAATCACTTCATCTCCCTCGAGATTGGTGACCTTCCACATCCTTTTCATGCTTTCAAATTGTGTATAAATGAAGAGGTAACCCGAAATGTGAAGATAGACATCTCTTCCCAGAGATAAGCATATATTTGTATTGCGATCTTGAGTAATACTACATCTCTTCTCAGAGAATTCATTGTTACTGTGCTATTTCTATGCTATTGAGATATTTATCAACCAGAACTTCTGAGTTTTGGATCAGTGGTATCAGAGCGGTTTGTCTTGAGAGTGTATGATCCCAAGGACGAGGTCAGAGTACAAGAAACTTGGGTGGGAAACAACAGAGCTTCCAAATTTTCCACCTGTTCGCTCCAAACAACTTCAAATGGCGGACGACACCGAGACATCCGATCCTTTCAAGAAAATGGTGAATGAAGCCCTCCAACGGCAACAAACGTAGATGCTACAACAATTTGCCCAAATTCTTCAAACACTTCCGATGGGAAATCTTGGCTCCGCAGCTCCACTTCCTGGCTCCTCATCCAAGGAACGTCCTTTCAGTGCCCCAACACCCTTCAAGGTCCAAGTAAATTTTGATATTCCTACATTTGAAGGTAAAATCAATGCTGATGCAGTAGAAAATTTGTTGGATCAATTGTCTTCCTACTTCTCTGTAAATAAGTTCACCGATGGAGAAAAGATTACTTTTGCTCTTTTGAAATCAACATTGCCTGTGAAAAACTAGTGGGAAGTGTACAAAAGGAGGTTCAGTACATATGACATTGGCCTTGAGGTGGAACCTACCTGGGATGATTTTGTGGAAGCGGTGAAAGAAGAATACTATCCCATCGGAGCATATGATGATCTGTACATACAGTGGCAACAACTTCGCCAAGGTAAGGACCAATCTATTCAAGATTACACAGACACTTTTCATTCTTTGTCTGCAAGATTGGACATTCAAGACAGTGAGAAACATAAAACTCTCAAATATCGTGGTGGACTACAATGGTACATACGGGGAGAAATGAAACTCTTCAATCTAGAAACCCTCGGTGAGGCATACAAATTCGTAGTGAAGATTGAACAGAAGCATGGCAGAAAGAATACGAAGAGTCAACCCTCAAAATGGAAAAGTGACAAGGAAGGTCAGACACAAGGCCCAAATTGGAAGCCAAAGGAGTTTCAGGATAAGAAATCCTAGAAAGGGAAGGCTGGAAAATGGTGTGATTACCACAAAACTGGAACTCATTCCAAAGAAGAATGTCGAGCCATCAAGTCATTGCTTTCTGAGTCACAATACTCGACATCTACTACTTTGCCTCATACACAACCCACAGTCGAAGAGGACGAAGAAGAAATTGTAGATGCTGAGCCTGACACCATTGTTACTTCATCACAGACCCGTGAGGAAAGACCAGATGACAAGGAAAGATTGTTCCACTCCAAATTATGGGTAAAAGGTAAGCCTCTGCATTTCATTCTTGATAGTGGGAGTCAAAAGAATTTAATCTCTGCTAAAGTTGTGAAAAGTCTAAATCTATCCATGAAGCCTCATCCAAAGCCCTATAGTATTGGATGGTTGAGCCCAGGGAGAGACCTCCGTGTCACCCATCAGTGTCTTCTTTCATATGCTATAAAACCATTCCAAGATGAAGTCTTGTGTGATGTGGTCAATCTAGATGTTTGTGATGTACTCCTTGGTCAGCCATTCATGTATGAGCGACACGGCATCTATGAATCACGAACCCGAAGGATCACCCTCACTCTTGGAACACGGCGCTATAGGGTACCAGAGGTACCACCTCCCACATCTGTCTTCCTGATCAGTGCTAAGCAATGCAAGAGATTGGTGGAGAAAACAAAGCAATTTGTTCTCATGGTGGTGAAGCCAAAGAAATCCAAGAAGGCCGATGTTGCAGTCCGGACTACACAATCAACACAACAACAAAAGCAGATAGGACGAATCACAGGAGAATATGATGACTTATTCAAGTCACCCACAGGAGTTCCACTGCATTGCCCGGTAAAACATTCTATCGATTTGATCCCAGGATCACCTTTGCCTAACAGTCCTGTGTATCGCAGATCAGTTTTGGAGAACGATGAGATAAAAAGACAGATTCAAGAATTGATCCAAAAGGGGCACATCAGACCAAGCTCTTCACCTTGTGGTAGCCCAATTGTCTTGGCATCAAAGAAAGATGGAACATGGAGGCTTTGCATTGATTACCGAGCCCTGAATAAAATCTCTGTGAAGAATCACTATCCTCTCTCCAGGATTGATGACCTGCTGGACCAGCTCCGTGGTGCGAAGTTCTTCACCAAAATTGATCTCAAATCTGGTTATCACCAAATTCCCATCGATCCCATTGATGTCTAGAAGACTGCATTCAAATCTAAGGAGGGGCTATTTGAATGGTTGGTTATGCCTTTTGGCTTAACTAACGCCCCTGCAACCTTCATGAGGATGATGGATGACATCCTACGACCCTTCACCATCTCATTTGTGATTGTCTACTTAGATGACATACTCATCTATAGTAGAACATGGGAAGAACATTTGCAACATGTTCGTAAGGTGCTTCAAACTCTTCGGGAGCACAAGTTGTATGCAAATCTTGACAAATGCACATTCGAGATGACAACAATTTAGTACCTCTGGTACGTTGTGAATGAGGAAGGGGTCTATGTTGATCCAGAAAAGATTTGGGTTATTCGAGAATGGCCCACACCAAGGACCCTCAGAGCTTCACAGCGTTTTGGGTCTTGCAAATTTCTACCGCAGGTTTGTTCTTGGATTTTCACATGTTGCTTGGTCACTAACCCAAGTGACTAAAGGAGGAGCTAAAGCTACATTTCAGTGGGGTGAAATACAACAAAGGGCATTTGAGAATTTGAAAAATAGACTCTGCTCAGCCCCTGTTCTTGCCTTGCCAGATTTGCATCAACCTTTTGAGTTGATGACAGATGCATCTGAATATGCCATGGGAGCTGTCATCATGCAACATGGCCATTCTGTTGCATATCACAGTGAAACTTTCACTGATACAGTCAGGAAATATCCAACATATGATAAGGAGCTCTATGCCATTGTGCAAGCCTGCAAACAATGGAAACACTACATCTTGGGGAAAGAAACGGTCATCCACACTGACCACAGACCATTGGAATTCATCCAGACGCAAAGCAAACTCCGAAATGAGAGGCATCAAAAGTGGGCCACATATCTTCAACAATTCCACCTGATAATCAAACACAAAAAAGGGATCTCAAATACAGCTGCAGATTGTCTGAGCCGCCCACCAATTACTGCACTCACAACAGTTCTGGACCTGTGCGGACATGAGATTGCCACTTGGGGTGCCCTGTATGAAGCAGATCCTACCTTTGCTGATACATATCAAGCACTTCAAAAAGGTAAACATGTTTCTGATTTCTATTTGCAAGATAATGTCCTCTGTCATATGGGGTACATCTGTGTTCCAGTTCCAGAGCAACAAAAGATGATATGGGAAGCACACTTCAGTAGGACAGCTGGACACTTTGGTATTGAAAAGACATTGGCAGTTCTTCAAAAACACTTCTACTGGCCCCATATGCGAAAGGATCTCGAAAGATATCTCAAATCTTGCACCCCATGTGCGATAGCCAAGCCAACAAATAAGAAGCAAGGATTGTACACTCCATTGCCAGAACCAACCAGGCTTTGGGAATCCGTCTCAATGGATTTTCTCTCAGGTTTGCCCACTTCAAAACATGGTAAGGACTGTATTTTTGTGGTAGTTGATCGTTTTTAAAAAATGGCTATCATGATTACTTGTAAGAAAAATATATCTGCTGAGGAAACTGCACAACTATATTTTGTCATGTATGGCTACATTTTGGTCTTCCCAAGTCCATTGTCTCAGATCGAGATAGCAGGTTCTTGAGCATCTTCTGGTCCACTCTATGGGAGATGATGGATGGTAAGTTGATGAAGTCCACAGCCTTCCATCCACAGACTGATGGTCAAATAGAGGTGGTAAACCGCTTGATTGTTCACATGATTCGGATGTATCACTCCAAACATCCACGCACATGGGATGAGGGACTCCTTTTCATACAACATGGATACAATCGAGCGTTGCACAGCTCGACCAAGCACAGTCCATTCCAGGTATGTTTTGGGTTCCAACCCATGGCACCAATTGATATAGCTGTTCCATTTTCCACCATCGAATACACACCTCATGGAAGATCTAAGGCAACAAAAGCAACAAAGTTTATTGAACAAATGCAACACATCCAGCAACAAGTTCATGACATCCTGGAGAAGATGAATCAAAAGTATAAGCAACGCCATGACAAACATAGGATTGCACACCATTTTGCTGTGGGTGACAAGGTTTGGTTGCGGCTTCAGAAGGAACGACTTGCAGGCCCACACAGAAAGATTCGGCCTCTGCGATATGGTCCCTACACCATCACCAGAAGAGTTGGAGAAAATGCTTTTGAGTTGAACCTACCAGCCTACCTTGGTCTGCATCCAATATTCAATGTGGAGCTTCTCAAACCATATCATCCACCTCTATTGGACACTTCAGTTGTAGCAGAACAACTAGACATTGATGAGCTTGATCCACAGAGTTTTTTTCCAGTAGAAGAGGATCAGATTGTGGATACCTGGATGAAGACAACAAGATGACGCTCTATTCCACTTTATCGAGTGGTCAAAAGGGGCCAGCTTAGCCATCAAGGTGAGTGGCTCACAGAGAATCAAATCAAGAAACAACTACCACACCTGATGGGGAGCATTGACGCGAAGGGGACCATTGCTTTTCAAGGAGGGAGGAATGATCCAGGCACCAATTTAGGCGACAGTTCGGGTGACAGTTCCACCCTAATTGATGACGAAACTTTCGGGAGCCATAACTTTTGCACCGTAGCTCCAATTGACTCGCCGTTTGAACCGTTGGAAAGCTAAGAATGAGGAGAACGTCATGAAATGGCATGGAGCTTCGCTCGATGAAGTTTGACCATCAGAAACCCAACAGAAGTGCCTTAAATTTCAATTTTAGTAGTGTAGTCTAAAAATAGTAAGTTTCTAAAAATAGTAATTCTTCGAATTTTGTATTGTTTTAAATATTGGAAGTCGAACCACTTCATCTCTCTCGAGATTGGTGACCTTCCACATCCTCCCCATGCTTTCAAATTGTGTATAAATGAAGAGATAACCCAAAATGTGAAGACAGACATCTCTTCCCAGAGATAAGCATATATTTGTATTGCGATCTTGAGTAATACTACATCTCTTCTCAGAGAATTCATTGTTACTGTGTTATTTCTATGCTATTGAGATATTTATCAACCAGAACTTCTGAGTTTTGGATCATGACATGAGAAACCAAACCTGCATATTTGGTCGTCTCCCAAGTATGTGCAATGTTACAAAGAATGACTTACAATTTTGCAACTAATGAAGCCACAAGATTCCCCTCAATATAATTTTGTAGTGTTTCATCTTCTGCAATTTCTCCTTTATGCATCTTGGGGTGTCTAACATGCTTGAAGACACATGCACCATTTGTATGTCTAATTCGAAGCAAATATAAAATGAAGACACATGTATCAGCCATTGAATCCTCAAAGAGGGCTAAAATTCAATGCAGTTTGACACAAATTGGCATATTTTTTCGCTGAACACATTCCCTAGCGTTTACCCTAGCTAGAGAAAGTGCACTTCAAATGTCTCAGTCTTCTTTGAAAGCTATGTGGAAGTCGCAAGAAAAACATGAGATAGACAGATTGGTGGTTAGATTTTTTTATGCAAATGCCAGTCCCTTCAATGTTCAAAATCCACATACGAAAGCAATGGTAGATGGGATCGCAAAGTTCGGGAAAGGGTACACAATGCCATATTTTTGAAAGCCTAAGAATTATTTTGCTAGAAGAGGAGGTGATATCCATATCTAGTGAACTAGATAAATGAAAAAACATTGGAGAAAATTAGGTTGCACTATAATAAGTGATGGGTGGTCTGCCACAAAACGAAGGCCCCTCATATTGACTCAATTGCCTAAAGGTTCTATGTTTGTCAAATTAATTGATACAAACAATGATGTGAATACTACAAATTTCATTTTCAAATGCATTGAATCTGCTATTCTAGACATTGGAGAAGAATATTTTGTCCAAGTTATTACGGATAATGCAGTGAATTGTAAAGCAATAGGGGAACTTCTTATGGACAGGTTTTCTCACTTGTTTTGGACTCCATGTGCAACTCATGTTTTGGATCTTTTGCTTGAAGATATTGCAAATTTGGAGTGGGTAAATAGTGTTTTGAAGATATTCCAAGTTTATACTTAATCACCGCTTGACCTTGAGCTTGTATCGCTCATTTGCAAAGTGTTAACTTCTCTATCTGGTTGAAACAAGATTTGCATTTAATTTTCTCTCTTTGCAAAGGGAGGTGGAGGAAAAGACAATATTGAGAAGAGTTGTAGTTAGTGAAGAATGGACACAATCTAATATTGCTAAGGAAAGCGTTGCAAAGGACATTGAGAGAATTATTTTGCGTTATTCAATTTGGGAGGGCGCCGAGAAGACCCTAAAGGTGTTTGAGCCCCCTGTCCAATTGTTGAGATTGACTGATGACATGCAACCTTGTATTAGTTTTGTGTATGAGGGCATGGAGCAAGCAGAAAAACAAATTAAAAAAATAGTAGCAGGTGAGGGTGATGAAGTTCAATGTATTTGGGACATTGTGGACATTTGGTGGAACATGTTACATTGACCTATTCATGCAACAGGTTGCTATTTAAATCCCAAGTTGATAGAGGTGGATCATGATTCAGATGAGGAAGTAAAGGATGGTGTATTGGTAACAATAGACAGGTTGGTTCAAGATGAAAATGAAAAGGCTAAAGTGAGAGGTAGCTGACTACATTCAAGAACCAAGAATGCATGTTTTCCCACAAGGAAGCACAAGAAGACATTGGTAGTATGGATCCCCATTTATGGTAGCAGACTTATGGTTCTACTCGAAAGTTACAAAATTTTGCCGTGCGTGTCCACAACCAGTGTGCTAGTGCTTCTGCAAGCGAAAAAAATTGGAACACACGTGATTTGATCCATACAAGAGAAACCGACTAGGAGCCAAAAAGCTCTTATAGATCTTGTGTTTGTCCACATCAATTTAAGATTGCTTGAACACAATATTGCAAAAGAAGATGAGAATATTCATCTTCGAGAACCATCCTTTGAAGGAGATGAGGAAAATATTGATAGTGTTGATGAGCTTGATAGAGAATTCACTGATGGTGCTAGTGCTAGTTATGATTTTGAAGCAGGGTTTAATGTTGCAAATGTTTGAAACTTTTAAGTTTCTTATTAATTTTGAGCTTAGGCTCTAAACTATAGATATATTGCTATCTTTCAATGTAATTCAAATTTAAAACTGTTATGAATTTCTCAATTTTGCAAGTGTTAAATTAATTCTCATTATTTAGTGTGTGTATATATATATATTCCAAACCGGATTTTTCCGAATATTTTTTCCAACTTTTTCAAGAATTCCGAATTCCACATTTTTTTGCCCTACTGAACGGATTCGGATTTCCGAACTTGGTAACCATGGCTCTAATCCTCCACAAATAGGTACTCTGGAAACTACAACTCACATGCAAGAAATTCCATAAAGTGCATAAGCAGATAGATAACATCTGGTTACTCATTGAAGTGTCAACAACTATGAGTCATATGCACAAAAGTATCCACAATGAACTAGATTATCAACAAGCTGATATATCTAAATGCATTTTTGGAGCATCGCCACTATCGGTATCAAATTGCAATATCATTGAAATGTCCACGAGCTTAAGATCCACAACATCAAGTCACTCAACAATCAACAATCTGAAACTCAAAATCTGAGTCCTCATGTTCCCCAATAAAGGAAAGTATCTCGAATTACATGAATAAGTCAACAAATCATGGGATCATGGAACATGTATAGAAAAGTACACAACTCAGTGACACCCTTTCAGCTTTTTTATCACGAGTCTCTATTAATTTGTCCTTTTGGATTTTCAAATTAATGGGAAGAATATGAAAAGTGCCCTTTGGGGTTTTCAACTTGCAACAAGATCATCAAGATCTACAAGGTTGAGCTCATCAACGTTGTAGAAAGGAATATGACATCAACATCACTAGACAAAATATTATAATCATAGATAGTGGACTAAACTCTCCTATAATACCTGGACAACATGCAAATCTCAGATTGCCATCCAAAAAGATCAACTAGCAAAAATACACTTTTTATGCACTCAGTAGGCAGATCTTGCATATACCAATGCTTGACAGAATGAGTGTTTTTGCCACATGATATACAAGGATGCAAATCAAAACAATCAGTGGAGATATGACCTTGACGCCCACAATGAGAACAAGTATGATCACGTCTTAGAGAAAATAACGAATCAAAAACAAGAGGATCAACAACTTAATTATCACACAGACTACCCTCAAAAACAAAGTGAATAGGTTTGGAATGGTCTGGAACATGAAAACCAATAGGACCGGTATACCCTAGACTGACTTGATACTTAGTTTGAACACGTGTACGATCCACATTGGGCTGAAACTCTCGTAGTGTTTTGGAAATAGACTTATCTCTAGTTTTCTCATTAACATGGGTGACAACATGCTTAGACCACTGTTTTCTCTTTGCACAAAATTTGAACATTGACTATGGTCTTGACACTATCTAGAGTTGTGGGCTGTTTCTCATTAAGCTGACCCTGTAACCTATCAAGTTCATGCCTCATAAAACTGAATTTATTACAAAATTGCATAAAAGGCATCTGGAAATATCTACAACACTTGGCTATGCGATCAGCTTCTTTTTTTGTTTTGAGTTTCAAGTGTAAAGACAAGATGTTGTCCACATGGAGGGCAGAATTCATAATGCAAAACAAACTCAAAAAACGACTGAAGCAATGCAAAAACAACTACTGCCGAACAATGCTTGTATGAGACGAAATATATATGGTAACCACCTTATTCAATTTTCAGTAGGATTTAACAAGAATATGCCAAATCACCAAGGTTACACCCTTATATCAACAAAAATACAACCTCATCTCTCCATTATAACAAAACAATGTGACACATGATCAAATTTTTGGCATGCTTGCAGTAGGTTACAAACAGCCAAAATACATTGTCAGAAGCTTCTAACTTATAAACTAACTCCCTAGGAGTTGCCAAAGTTCCCTTTCCATGAAGAACAAGTGGTCATATGACAAGCTTGACCATTGTATGAGAAGGATATGCTTTTTTAAAGTTTTGTGGTAGTGTTAGGCAGTTTCTACCCCTTCGCCAAAACAAATTTTGATTTCCGTTTTAGTTTTCAAACTTTAAAATCTACAAACCTTATCATCTTGGAGTCCATTGCCTAACCATTCGATCGAAAACTAACAGTCTAGTTTCTGAAACACTTGAAATTTTGGAAAATATGGCAATATGCAAAAGTTACGGTAGAAATGGCAACTTGTCCTGATTTTTGGCAAGTTTGTAAATTTTTCTTTTCCACTTTTTGGAGTGAAGAGGATTTGAACTTGGAACCTTTGGCCAACTAATGGGTGTTTTCCACCAAAAATTATATACCATTTCACCTGTGACAAGTTTGAAGCTGAAATGGGCTCATATAATTTTATTACAAAGCATGAGACTTGCTGTGTTTTGAACGCGTGACCACCAGGTGAGAATAATATTAGCAAAAGCCAATCTACCATTCCTCCTATGCAACTTTTTGAGATAAGTAATGCCAAAATTGTGTATAAATCCTTTTCAAAAAGACTCATACCTATTTTTTATATATATATATGTATATATATGTATGTATATATATATATATATATATAGACAAGGGGTTTTGACTTTTGCATACTGGAAAATATTTGTGCAGTCAAAATAAAACAACAATTTAATTTTTGTACATTCTTCTCAAGCAAACCAACAAATTATTTGTTTTACTATCCATCAAGATTCCATGCTCGAGAATAAATTTTATCACTCTTTTTAATAGATGCCTATAAACACATTGTACGGTCGTCCTCCATAGGGTGCCATAAAAAAAATCAGAAGTTTGCTCCAAATCCTCATGCCTCCTTGTTGTCACTTCTGTCTGGAGCTTGAGTGATAGCTCCAAATATATATTTTTTCTTTCGTTTTCAGATCTGATTTTACATTCTTCCAGAGATTTCTTATAAATGGAAAGATTGGAACAAAAAATTCTGAATACAAGAACTAAAAAAATCTGGTTTTATGCTTCTCTAATGGTGCATCTAAATAGATTTGCAGCCATAATATATTTCAATATTCCATCTTCTTCTCGCTTCACAGATCTCTCATTACCTTGGAACACTCTGATACCACATGTTGATTTCAAACTCAGAAAGATAAACACAGAAATACAAGAGAACACAGAAAATGATGTGGCAAAACGAAGCTCTCAACTTGCTTTCTTGCTTATTATTTCATTCATGTACAAAGATATGTAATACATTGTTTTACAACTCCCTTCAAATTCATGGGAGAAACCAAAAGTCAAGTGTGACCTTTCACCTTCCAATTTCTTTGTGCGGCTTTGGAATGTATTTTCATTATAATTATTATTTTATTTACTTTGGATCAATTTGTAACATTTTGGAGGTTTTTTGGCTGGAAAATTTCTGTTTTCTGTTTGGTATTTTTTCTATATTTATATATACATACACATACATGGACATACATATACACAGAAATATATATATATATATATATATATATATATATAGGACTCCAGGCATACCGTATCCAAGATTTTCTATTTTTTTAATTTTTTGTGTTTGACACTGCACCCATATTTTTATCTATATCTGTCTAAATGTTATTTAAGGGAAAGGACTTTATACCCTTTTTATTGATCATATTATCAAATGCTTGGAAGAAAGCGGTTTGCCATGATGGTTCTCTTATTCGTTGGCATAGTCACAGCACTCTTCTCTTCTTTAGTGGCCAGGAGTAAAGCGAGCAGAGTTCACTCTTTTCTGTGTTACTGCTGAGTATCAGAATTAAAATGAAATCAAACTTGTCATGGATTTTCATAATTAGTTTGACTTAGGTGGTTCTAGTCTGCATTTAGTTTACTCTTTGCCAAGTTTTTTGCCGAGTTTTTTACTGAGCTTTTTCAGATTGCTGATTCAAGCCTTGCACTTTGGGCTTGCTAAGTCTTTTTTCAAATCTTAGTAGTGTGATTATGTCTGGTGTTCTACAGTTGAAAAAACCCCAGGGAATCGTATTTCTTCTTCACTAAACAGATATTAAACGAATATTTATTCACAAAATTGCTGAAGCTCTTGGCATTCCACACCAAGATTTTTTTTTTTTTTTGGTGAAATATATCTATATGGAGCATCAATACATGTTATGTTCCTTGGAAGTTTATAAATTTATAACTAGTCATTCATGGTGATAATTGAAGGATACTGATAGTTCTTTAGGCGAAATCATTCCTGTTGGCTGATTTTAGCATAATCATAATATCTATGCTCTCTCTCTAGTGTTGAAATCAGCTCTGGGAAATCTGGGGAAACTTCTAGAAATGATTTTCTATATGTCTGGACTTAATTTCACCTCTTGTTATTTTTGCAGTTTTATCAAACGGATTTTTGAAGATTTTCAGTTGCAGATTCTATCACTTGAGGTCTTAAGAGAGGCAGTGTATCCTTCATAAGTTTTTAATTGAAATTATTTGCAATGTATTTTTGGCTGTGTATTGCATGTGAAACTTTACATATTAGTTTTTTTGAATCAAGTTATTTATTGTCTTCTAGGGTCTATAGCTTTCTCTCTTCTTTACTACAAGTTATTGTGATGACTTGATTCTTTCAAATTTATAGCATCTGTTTTTGAGGATTTGCTTCATTTCTTTAACAAATTTCTTCAGATATGGGAATTTGAATAGCTTACAGTTTCTGTTTGAAAGTGGAGGTATCCATAAGTTTGCTGACATTATTCATTGGTCAGCATTTGTACTTCCTGTGTTCGAGTTGCCAGAATCTGATATATTGGGTACATTGGAGACTGACCGATTGATTCTAGATTCTGGAGATGATAGGGAAATTTTCCCAGAAGGGGTCTTCACTTGTAGCTTACCTGTTGGGTTTGGTAGTTCAGAAATTGCTATGGATGGTGACAATATACACAAGTGGAATTGTCATGTTGCTTACTTGTGTAGATTACTTTGTTCCTTCCTTGTTCCTTCTGGGGATATTGATTCTCTTTCCAGCTATGTTTCTGGTGGACAAGGTTCAATAGGAGTATCCTTTTCATACTTGGAGCTTGCTACCAAGTGGATTTTGAAGGTTTTGCTTTCAATATTTCCTGGAAAATTGGGTCACTCCAATTGGGAGGAAATGCTTAGAGATCCAAGGTAATGCTTTGGACCTTACTATATGCCACTTTTGACATGTTTAAGTGATATATATTGGATCTTTTATCTGTATGCTTGATAAGTTTCTTGTGTGATTTGGTGAGATTCTAGGGCTATGCATATTTTATAACTTTTATAAGTTTATAACCTTATGAAAGATTTGGGATGAGTTAAGTGGGAAATTCGTTATCTCTATGGAAATTTTTGATTTCTGCAGTTATATTTCATCTAGGATATAGATTATTTTGTGGGTAATTTTCCTAGGATGTTTTTTTTTCTATTTTTCTGGATTTAACATATAACTCTCATTGTTAGAAGATTTGGTTATGAAATATTTTCTCTCAATTGAATCTTTTACTCATGCATGTCCAGAGACACCATAATACCATGTTGTGATTTGTTGTTTGTGTCCAGTATTTGTGTCAGCATTCTGTTATTCTCATTTAAATTGTCTGGAAATGCAGGATGTTATGCAGTAACCTGCAACACTATATGCTGTATGTGTTCAGAAAGATTCTTGCTTCTTCACCAGCAGCCCTTAAAAGTTTTCGGGAAGGAGTTTGGGACATGCTATTCTCGGAATATTTCTTCTATTTTAAGATGGGCAAGGAAGGAATTCCATCTCAGCCTGTTTCAGACTCTGAAGATTTCGAAAAGGGATTGCATGGAGGTGTTCTGGCATCTGAACAATCATCAACTGGATTTAGCTCCTTGAAAAATGAGAATTCAAATTTGACCCATTTTGAAATTCTTCAGATGGAAGTGATATCACTCATTGAATTTGCAGCAACAATAAATGGTTGCGACGATAACATGGTACCTTTCTTTTTAATCATGATGGTCTATTAGTTGATCATGAAGTAGGAAAAATCTGGGAAGTTAAAAACTTACTCTTGTATTTTGAAATACGTGCCCAAAACCAATCAAATGCTAAATAATTGCATCTTTTGGTTCTTATGTTTGTCTAGAGATTTGCCACTCTAAAATGATTAAATTTATGTTCTTATTAAAAATATGTTAAGGTTGCCCAATGGGTGCAGGGCAAGTGGTGGGGAACGATATTTTTCACATCACTGACCAAGGTTCCATTCCCATGGGCTTCTAGGCACCTTAAAATGGTAATGGGTACACGTAGAGGCAGGGGTCAAAGTTTACACTGTGAATCACATGGGCACTCTCTGGTACTATAGACCCAAGCCCACCCCAATGTTCACTTCGACCTAAGATTTACCCTAAAGTTTTATGTGATAAAGGAATTAAGACCAAGGGAAGAGATGAACAAGGATAAAATAGATCTCCTTTGACAAAGATTGGATGAAGTTTGATTCTGATGGTGTGGCAAGAGGCAATCCTAATGCAGCAGGTGGAGGGGCAATTCTTTGTAATGCGCTTGAAAACATGGTAGCGACACTTTCTGAGGATCATGGAAAAAACATCACTATTATTGCAGAATCCAAACCTCTCCTAGTTGGATTATGATCGCCTGAAAACAAAGCAATCTTGAACATACATTTGGAAGGAGACTTGATGATTATACAAGCCATAAAAAATGGTAAAAGCTAATGCTTGGCAATTGGAGATGCTCCTGCCAGACATCAAAACTTTGCTAAGGAAATTCAGTAAAATGAAAATTACCCATACCCTATGAGAGGGGAATGGGGCAGCTGATGCCTTAGCAAATCATGGAATCAACCCACAAAAAGAGATGGGTAAGGACGTAATGTTTTTTGACAATCCCTGTCCATTCCTAGAATCATATCTTGTTAGTGAAGAGTGGGAGCTTAATTCTCACGCTGTTGCAGTTTAAATATGGTCTTTTACACCCTTGGTATATCATCAAACTTTAGTTTGTTATTCTACTGTGGGTGGCCTTGGTAAATACTATGGTAGAAGTGGGACGGAGATTTGAGGTTTGATCTTTTGATTCAAAGGAAAGGCCATCAATTTGATGATATGGCTTCACTTAATATGCCTCAACTTGATAGAACTGGAAAAGTATAACTAACATTGTAGAGTAACCTAAAAAATACAATATAAAAAATCAAAATGCTAAGCAAATATTTTATTGATAATTAGAAATAGACACTAATAAAATAAAATTTACAAAAGCCAATGAGCTGCAAACTGAACAAGCCTGGTCAAAAAGAAGCTCAAAGAGAGACCGGCAGGGACTTGATACACATCATTAAAAATGGTTATTTAGCTGACTAGATAAAAGTTGGCAGACTTTGACTCAACAGACCTATTTGAACAAACTTATAAATACTATATTAGAGCATATGTAGCTGCAGAGCATTGAGGACTGTGTCGTTCATGGTTGGGGCCAAGGGTGAGGCAGAGCCTTTTCTGCTGGGAAGAATAGTATGCACTGAGAACCAAATAGCGCTGCCAAAAGGAAGCCCCAAGATTTTAGTAGTCAACGAAGAAATGCCAAAAGCTATGCCGATTTGCTGCTTTCGTAGCATTGAGGCTCAAAAGAAGTCAGTAATGAGAGTTACTCTGCATCTTACTGAGGTCTCTAAGATTCATGGTGGTTGATCCATGTTGTAGATGTAACTTATTATTAATTTGTTATCTGGAAAGACTCATCTCAAGTCTGATTAGGAGGTGAGTATCCTAGAGCTGGCAATGTAGGAGGACCTGTTGTAAAAGAATTCTTTTTAAAGTTGACATTTGTACTAATAGACGTAGACATGTTTGTTGCTAACTGTAGGGAAGTTGTCTAGGTGCAATGCTAATTTCTGAACAGAAAATGGTACCATCTACAAAACTCGTAATAAAGAGGAAATCCGAGGATGGAATAATCTTCAGATACAGGCTTTTGATTTCAAAAGTGAAATACACTGCTCTAACAGGAGCTGATGAGTTGACTCCATACAAGACTTATGGTGATAGATTTGGAGATGAGCTAAAGGGACCATCAAACAATAACAGTCTCCTTATTTACTTTTGTGTTCGAGGTTGTCTTGAAATTACAGGTATAACTGGAGGGCTTCTTTGTATCACTACATGCCATCCTTGTGTCGGCCATGTATATTTTTTCATGGATTCTTCTATTAATTTGTTACTTGGTATTGGGAGCATTAGTAGAGAACTTAAGAGGAAGTGGTTTCTTTAAAAAAAGATTTAGTTGCTCAAAAAGAGAAGCAACCTTTGTGTACCAACTAGATCTATGCCCTTGGCTAGCAAGCTGGGTTGGAAAATGGAGAGCTAGACAGAGTCCCGATGGATTCCCATGCAATGAATAATGTGGAACATATTTACAATGTGAAAGATTAATGAGGGTGGGAGAGGGTGAGCTGCAATCTCTGCTAAGATGATGCATAATTGTTTTTTTCAGTCGAATATGCTTTGATAACAAAAAATGACTCTATTCTATGACAATACTACTACAGTTGGTTATTTCCTTTCAGCTTCTTTTAACATCACGTTCACATCGATGGCATCTTGTTCCTTGAAATTTGCCTAGAGAAATCATATCTTTCAGCCTTTGGCGAGATTATTTATTTATGTGATTTTAATGCCCAAACCTTGACCCAACATATGATGATTTGTAATATGGCTGAGGATAAACTTTGCCTTTGCTTACTTGATGTAGAGTCACCTTCATTTAGGTGAGTAAAATGGTGATTGCATCCAGAAGACGAGATTAAATGACACATTGCATTTCCTATTCTGTTTGGACTGAGAAACTTGGTTAAACAATGGATATTCACTCTCTCATCATTACTGTAGTTTGGAGGATCTATTTCAAACTTATTTATCCAGTTGATTGCTTTTTAAAAGTATCTCTCTGTCTGCATGTGTGTATATACAGTATACATACATACAAGATAGAGAGAGTAATTTGGAATGTAATGGATGTTCCTTTTGTGTGTTGTTATATCTTTACAAATTGGTAGTAATATCTCTTTATTATGTAGTAAAAAATCATAGCTTTTAATTTACCTTTTATACTGCAGCCTGAGTGTTTAGCCTTAATGGATGCTCTCGAGAGGTGTGCCTGTCTTCCTGAAATTGCAACCATGCTAGTGAAGAGTCTTCATCGTATCCTACAACTTGCAGCAAACCCAACTGTTGCTTCTTTCAAGCATTTAGATGCAATTACACGGTTTTCAAATGTGATGTGTAGACAGATGCAGGGCTTCGCAGAAATGGTTGATTCGTCTATTCCTTCTACAAACAAGAAGCTCCTTGAGTGCACACAAGATGGGGTTGGAGCTTGTGATGCCTTTAGTCATGAAATTTGGAGTCGATGTATGGATGCTATATTTGTTCTATTTGCAGAGTATTTCTCTATATCAGATGATGCAAAATTTTTAGCTTTATACAATCCTGCGACTGTGGATAATTTATTCAACTTGTTGTGGGGAGAATATTCAAGACAATTTGCACTGAGACATATTCTGGACTTAATAAAGGTATGATGTGGTTTTGAAGATGTTTTCATAAGATTTTTTCATTGTTTAAAAGTCCTAATAGACATTTCACTATTTAATTTTAAATTTTGATGGCTCACAGTTACGGCCTTTATCTGAAAAAGATCAAGAGGCAAAGCTAGGATTATGTTTCAAGTATTTTGAAACATTTCCTCGTATAAAAGAATCGGATTGGAATGTTGGAAAAAATATTTCTGCAGACTTGCTTGCAGGTGTGCGAGATGTAATACAAACAAATCCGACAGTAAGTGTCTTGTACTTAGTTCTCGGTTATCCTTATTCTATTCTTAGTTTATGACGACTTAATATCACCTTGGTTTGAGTAAATGGTGTTGGAAAGTGATAATTCCTTTTTAATGGTTATTTATCGGAATGGAATAACATACAATTTTTATGTAAACCAGTATTATCAGGTTCTATTTTGTGATGGGGAATGCTTTCTGCACATTGTTACGTTGCTGAATGGGAACTTTGTAAATGGACTCGGAGAAAAACAATGTTTAAATGTTCTGCAAACTCTGCTAGCCCTTCTTGCTGGCAATGAAGCCTCCAAGGTATTTAACTTATTTATATTTTGGTTTCCATCATATATTGCATTGGTGAAGTCTGAATTCACATAGTAATCTGTAAATTGCATCGGTTACAGTAAAAATTTACTAGTGGTGAAATATGTATAGTTCTCTGCAATTTTTTCTATTTCTCGTGCATTCTTAACTTCTTACATTTCTAAAAATGACCATGATTAACAAAACTCATGTATCGGTGCAGTTCTTCAAATCTCTTCAAGTGGTAACATGTATTTTTTTATATCTCTGCGGTACTCCTAATTCTACAGAGACTAATTATTGGATCACAAATACCATTTATAATGGATGACTTGATGTTCTGTGGTTTTTCAAGACATGCTTACTTATGTGGGGAGGCGTTGGAGGAGTAAATTAAACTCCTATTATATTCCTAAGGCACATGCTTGTGAAGCATTTATATGACATTGTATTAATCAATTCAAAAGTTTAATAAACATTGGGCTAGGCATGGTGAGTACATTTAGTTAGGGATCTCTTGTATTCATTTGTTGTGAGAGAGAATTATAGGACACCATTTGGCAGTGCCTTCTTAGTGCACCTAGCCTACTTTGGTCCCTCATGTTTATGATTTGTTTCTGCATATTCTAAAACGGAAACCTATTAGATATCCAATCTATAAATACATGAATTGTGGGTACAAAGATCTCTTAGAGGTCTGTTTTCGTAGTTAGAGGTGAACTAAACCCGGCAGCTAGGAGTTTGGTGAGGTTAGGGGTAAAACTAAACCTTAATGTCTGATATAAGTGATTGTAGTTACAGGACGGGTGATTTGTTGGCAGTTTGTCAGCAGGCACAAACAGAAGTAGACTTTGAATTCTGATAGAGATGGATCATAGTTTGACAGTTTGATAGTTTCAGTGTCACAGGTCAATAGTTCGACAGTTCCGGATGGTCTTGCAGTTCCACAGTTGAGATTGAAATGTCTCTTTTCAGTAATTATAAGCATAGTTCACATAACTGGTTGGGGCGAGTACTTGCCAAGGGGCCAAAATGGGTAACCGGCGGTTATTTGACCCGCTTGGTCGAATAACTGACAATAACTGACAAAGGCAAAAAATACTTGAATTTATCAAAGAAAACTAAGTGGAGAAAATGATAAAAGGTTAAATGTCATGATTAACAAAATGATAGATGGTATGAAGGAACCGAATGATTTTCAAAAACTAAAGCATTAAGAAGAGTTCTTAACCTAAAAACAACCCTGCTTTCCAGAAAAGTGGTATGGTAGAAATTTCATTTGTATTAAGGAAGCATTATCGGATAAATCTTGGCTAATCATGCATTGTAGTGGTCTTGACTCCTTTTTATTACAATAAACTGAAATGTCCCTTTTGAGTAATTTTTTGAATTTTGATCCTTTTGTGATTCTTTGTCAACACTGAAATATTAACAAGATTATACATAGCAACATACAATAATAAACCCAATTTTAATCTTTATTTCAACGAGAAGAGCGGTGATTGAAGTCTAACCACTGATATAGCTAACAACAGCGTCATACGGCAGCGACCAAGGCAAGCCAACTAATGCACAACAGTCTGCCCAGAGTGTTCTAGGGTTTTGGATGGTACAACATCTCCATAATGGTACGATAGGCTATGACTGGTACAACAGGGAACAACCTTCAACAAAATGATGATTCGCTGTACATCAACAATTGGAATACAACACTAGAACTTCACAAAATCCAGAATTTGGTTGCAACCTTCAACACCACAAAAATCTCAATAACCAAAGTGAAATATGGAATTAATCTTGATCTGTCATCACAAATATGATCTCTGAATAGAATCATCACCAAGGATAGGAGGTTTTTTTCCTTCGATCCTGTACACCGGAGAGTTTTTGGTCTCAGATGGATAAGTTTAACACAGAAGCTCAAACTCTGGAATAGGGTTCCGATTTCAATAATAATACATAATAAGCCTTTTGAGCCCAACTCTTCTTTTATAATTTCTTTGTTCCAGTTGCCCTAACCCTAAAATCATTTAAAACACTTTTAGATAAATATTACTTTTTGGTCGCTTTTATAATAATAATATATGTCCTTTTTCCTTGTTATAAAATAAAGTAACTTAGGAGTTAGTTGATCCTCCAATCCGCTGTAAACCCATTGGTTGCAAGTGTGTCTTTCGAAACAAATACAAAGTCGATAGGTCACTTGACAAACACAAAACAGGGCTTTTTGCAAAAGGATTTGCCCAAAAAGAAGGGATAGACTACAATGAGTTTTTTTGCACCAACAACGAAATGGACTACTATTCGAGCTTTTTTGGCTTTAGTACCCCAAAATGAGTGGAAAGTTCATCATATGAACATGAAAACTGCTTTTCTAAATGGGATGTCAAAGAAACTGTCTACATGAATCAGCTAGAAGGTTCTGCAGCTGACGGCCAAGAACACAAAGTGTTTAGGTTGGTAAGATTGTTGTAATGGCTTGAAACAATCCCCAAGAGCATGGGTATGAAAAGCTCACTAAGCACCTCTTGAACACGAATTTAAGTGTTTTGAATTGAAGATGCAACCCTTTGTCAAAACAATTGTATTTCTAGTTGTATATATGGATGATCTACTCATCACATGAAATAATGAAAGGTACGCTGCAAAAATCAAAGCAAAATTGATGAAAGATTTTAAAATAATAGATTTAGGTTATTTTCATTACTACTTGGGTATTGAAGTGATTCAAAAACCTAAATACATTTTTGTCACACAACAAAAGTACATTGGTGAAATTTTGAGCAAATTGGGGATGACAAACTGTAAACCAATTGGTACACCCATGAAACAAAATTTGAAGTTGACATCAAAAGATCATACAAATTTTGAAGATGCAACATAGTTTAAACAACTCATTGGAAGTTTGATCTATGTTACCACAACTAGACCAGACATTTCATTTGTTGTTGCTGTTCTTTCTAGATTCATGCAACAACTTAAATAAAGTCGCTGGGTAGCAGCAAAGAGAGTTCTTCGGTATCTCAAGGGAACACAAAATTTTGGGCTCAAATAATCCAAGGCAACAGACTTCAATCTAGTTGGATATTCAGATTCTGACTATGTAGGTGATTTTGAAGATGAGAAGTCTACTTTCAGGTTTCGTAATGAATTTAGGAACAATAGTTATCTCTTGGAAGTCAGACATATTCAGTGCAAGTCATTTTTTCAGCAGAAGCAGAATATATGGCAGCTTCAAAGGCAACAAGGGAAATTATATGGTTTAGAAGGATTCTTGCAGATTTGTAGGGAACATAGGTTTCTTCAACACCACTCATTGTTAACAACACTTATGCAATTGAAATGGCAAAGAGTTCAGTTTTTCATGACTGAATCAAGCATATCAACACAAAATTTCATTGAGTTTGCATTATGTGAGATGACAGTGTGAATTTGTTACATTGTCCAATTGCAGAGCAACCAACAAATATCCTGACAAAAGCACTTGGAAGAGAGAAATTTGAAAAGTTCAGAGGCATTCTTGGTCTCACTTAAGTTGCTTGTTGATGAGAGTAGAAAAAAGGCATCGAATTTCATGTTCTATTGTGTATCCTAAAGTGAGAAAGCTGGAATGTAATGTCATATTGTAATGTCCCCTTTCGGTTGAGATACCGAATTATGGGATTGGTTAGCAAGCCCTTTTTAAGAATAAATTTGAGATTCTAAATAAACCCTGAATTCTGAAAATTAAGGATAAATCCCTTTTAGCTTTGAATTTTATAGAAATAATTAAAGTGGCTGAATGTCCACGAAGAGCAGATTTTTTATTGAAATCAGATTGCAATGCAAAGTACAAAACAAAATATATGGGCTGAAACCGTAGCTGAACTTATGCATGCAAAATTTAGAATTGTGACCCTAGATTTTTTATATCCACTTGGCATTTACAAACATCAAACCCTAAAGGTAGAACTTATGCTTATACAGCTGACCGTACAAATGAATTGGTTGGCTGAAAATGGTGGCCAAGCTGGCTGATGCTGATGTCACAATCTGAAAGTGATTGAATGGGAGGTATGACTGGTTGGAGAGGATGTACGGATGGCTGAAGAATGATGCCTTAGTTGCCAGCAATGTCCAAAACTTTGAAATGATAGGTTGGAAACCCTAGTATGGCTGTAACATCACTATAGCAATTTGTAACGAATTGATTTAGAGCTGAAAATTATGATATCAGCAATGGAGGGATGTATGGCTGCTGCCCTAGCTGGTATGGTTGGTCAAAAACCCTAGCACAAACCTTGGAAGGAGTTTGAAATATGAAATTTCCCTGATGATTCTCCTAATGCTGAATTCTGACCGTACCCTGATTTGAAAGCACAATTGTAATTGTTGAATGGAACCACCTTACAAGACCGCGGAGGGTTTTCATCCTCAAGTCTCCTTATTCACCAGAGAGTTTTCATCCTTGGAGGCTGAAAGCTGAAGCAAATGCTCAAACTTACAAAAGTGTAATTGATAATAGGCAAAAGATGATTTTCAAATGACCCCCCGATGCCTTTTTATGGGTTCATTTGACACTTTTCCCAAGAAAAAACCCCAAAAGCAACTTTTCTTCTTCTAATTTGATGTCAACTTGCTTTATTTGAAAAGTCATCTTTATTTATTTATTTATAATAATAAAGTAATATTAAGTTGTCACTTTTTAATAAAAAGTAAGTCACTTGACTACTTAAAAATATTAACTTTATTATTTTTACTTTATTTGAAAAATGGGTCATGACACATATGGAGGCCTTATTTCCATAATAAAATCTCAATTGATTAAGAATCCTTCTTATGCTAATCTTTCACACATTCGATTATTTGAGCTCGAATGTACTTGAACCGCGCTAGACCCGAGCTAGATGGTCTTACTTTCTATCCTATGAAAATTCAAGGGATCAAGTTGAGAAATATCATTAACCAATTGAACCACCCCTCTGCTTCGTTTGTCTGGTCGAAGCTTCAAATTTTGCCATGCCTTGATTTTCCACAATACGAGTGTTTGCTCTTTTTTTTGGGTGCTTTGACTCATCATTCTTGACTTCTTTCTACTCAAAGCTTCGTTGTCCACTGAATTTCTTTCTTCTTTGGATTCTAGCTTATTGGTTTGAATCAACTTAAGCTGCTCGTTGATGAGAGTAGAGCAAAAGGAATCAAATTTCATGTCCCATTGCTTATCCTTCGGCATAAGGGATTTTGAAATGAGAAATCTAGAATAATGTATGTCATATGAAGCCCTTATATTTGATAATACAATTTAATCAATTGAGAGTCCTCCTCTTGATAACCTATCCCACAATCCATTATTTGAGCTTGAACGTACTTGACTTGGGCCAAATAGTCTTTTATCCTATGAAAACTCAAGGGATCAAGTTTAGAAAACTCAAT
Source organism: Torreya grandis (assembly GCA_037957365.1). Taxonomy (NCBI): domain Eukaryota; kingdom Viridiplantae; phylum Streptophyta; class Pinopsida; order Cupressales; family Taxaceae; genus Torreya; species Torreya grandis. Next base: position 992,824 of record JARHVA010002460.1, read on the forward strand.
AACCAATTGAACCACCCTTGCCTCATTTGCCTAGTCGAAGAGAAGCTTCAACTTGTTCCATGGCTCCAATGATGTAACTAATGATTGAATATGAAACCTTATTTCTTTGGAGATGTGGGAGCTAATGAGATTACATGCTGCATCAGGTTGGTTTTTGTGCTTAACTAGCTTGTCGACATCTATTGGGGCCTTTGCTTTAATTTGAGAGATCTTTGACAATCCCTTGCTCTTTAGAGGTTCCACCATGCCTTGCTACAATGCGAGATAATTCTGTTCTCAAAGGGTTGTAACTCCTAAATTGATGCCATACTTGATCTTCTTGGTGATTTGAAATCCTTGCTCAAAAACTAATATAAACTTTTCCAATGCGCAGAGCTCTGCGATAGCTTTTTAGTAGTTTAAACAAAGGAAAATGGAGCTTATATGCTAACTACTGTCGAATATGTCCAGATAAGACCGAAGAACTGAATCGCCTTAGAATAGGTTCTAGCTTAAGAGTGCTGAGGTGAAAGGGCTTTTCGAGTCTTTTGTGTTGTGGTTGATCATGCGGAAACATAAATATGCCCATTGGGATCATGTAAAAATTAAAATCATCTAGAGTTGTAGAATGCTTGTACAACTCAGTGTAGGAGTGACGTAAGTTTCCTCGAGTGAGTTTCAGAGCATGGAAAGCTTGTGAGAGCATTGTAAAAGTGCTGTAAAAGTCTCAAATTGTTCTTGGAGGCTCCAAGAGAGCAATCGGCTTGTTGTTATTGCTGATTTTGGTTGAGATAACGAGGCACATCCCCAAGTTGTTGGAGTTTTCCCACATTCAGTTTCTCCACGATAAATTCTTGTGTTTATCTCTTTCTGTGTGGCTGTTTTTAGTAATTTAAGTTCGTGTTTATAACACAACTGCTGTCATAAATTCTAGAACTTAGATAGATTTATAATTCTATGTTTAAGTTTGTATTTATTATTTAAGCTAAAATTAATTAGGAGAAGCATGTTAGGGCTTTGTTGAATGCTTCATGTCCATCCTGATTTTCTGTCCTCGAAAATAGGGATGATTTTGTTGGAAAAGATTACATTTGTGTTGTCTTAGACAAGGAGGAGGCTGCCCAAGGGATTTACCATGACAGAGTATGGATAATTGCTGGCATTGTTGCTTATGTTCAGCCTATGCATGAAAACTTCAATCCAGATTTTGCCTATCAACACAGGCTCTTTGGTTGGAGTTCCTCTGCCTGCCTAAGCATTCTAGTGCAGAAATTGAGAAGATTGTTCAACCCTCTGGCCACTTGCTTGTTGATGACCAGGAGGGATCACATTCCTTGTGACCCAATGCTAGAGTTTGTGGAGGTTGATATCTCAAGACATCTCGCTTCTGAGATCTGAATTTTGTATGTTAGCTCACACTTTATGCAAAAGTTATTGTACCTCAACCTCTCTAATTGTTGTATGGGTTGTTTTTCTTCTATTCTGTTGATTAAGGATTGCCCCTTCTTAAAGAAAGAAAATACCACCTTGGTTTTGTTTATTGAACTAAACCCTCTAAGGGGGTTAGAAACACATATCCAAAATATGCAAACGAAGCTTAGGTGTGGCAAACAAAACAAGAAAGAAGAATAAAGAGGGGCCTAAATAGGGTAATGCTTTTGATCTTGTAGGAGAGAATACGTGAGTACCTACTGAGAATTCTCATCAACTTTTTGTTTCTATTGATAAATCTGGCAAGCAACCCCATAAGGCATGTTTTTTTCTACGTTTGATAAATCTGGCAAGGACCATTGGGGTGAACTACTAGTCACCAGGGGTACTTGCTACAAAGTTGCTATTTATGTAGAGTACTTATCACAGGGTTACAAGGTTACAATACGATTGTTGCTTTTAGAGCAATAACATACACAAAAAAAGAGGAGGAAAGATAAACAATTTATTATGTCATTCTCATATATTCCTAGGAAGAGTTAACAGAACTTACTAGCATATGATGTTAACCAACTCATATATAATGTTGGGTCACTCACGTTAAATGTGATTCATGACACTTGGGACTCCTAATTATTAATATGAATGTTATAATCTTCACACTTTAGAAGCCATGGGAGGAGGTTTTTGTGCAACCATTGGAACATCACAAAAAATAAAATTAAAAAAGCTATTCTATGATGTAAGATGGTTTAGTTATGTGAATAGACCTAGTTGTCTAAAACGGAAGATATACAATGGCAAAGCAGGTTCAACTGAACTTAAAGAAACAAAGGTCAGCACAAGGGAATCGGAGGAGTCAAAAAGGTTCATATGAAAAATAAGAGACTGTATTTGCTTGGAACCTTCAAATTCAAAAGGAGCTGGACGACCAACATTGCTTTGGAATTCTTTCAAGTTAGCAGTCAGGACAGTTGAAAAATGTTGCCTTCAAAACCTTTGAAGGCCAAAGATTTGAAAGAAATGTCAACCTGCATGGTGTTGAATAGAGAAAATATGATAATTCTAGGAGGGGAATTCAACATGATATGATCACAAGAAGAGAAAGGGGAGGTAATTGTTATAGACTGGATTTGCACCCTTGTGAGAGAGTTCTTCAAGCTCTCTCACTTCCAGCTATAAGCATGGTAACAACCTCAGGATGTGGGTGTCCTATGGTGAGGTTGAACTTCTAGACTTTTTTATGAGGTTAGTTCCTCGGGTGCTTCACTTCAACTCTTTGGGTTTCTACGCTAAACTCTACTAATGGCCAAAGAAAAGGGGAGAGAGATTACTTGAAAAAAAAACTAAGCTAAGGGAGGCGATGCACCGAAAGTAAGTGATCCACCTGGCCTGAGAAAGATACTAATTCAGCATAAGACAAGTTGGTTTACAGAACCTCCTAACCAACTAGCTTGCATAAGCATTTCTTAAGCTAGGCTTACTGAACCACACATGAGACAGAGGAATTTCAAAATTCACACCAAGCATCCATTAATGGCCGAAAAGCACTAGTTCAGACCTGTAATTAACTGGGAAGTACTTGAAAACAAGCAAGAAAGAAAGGCAACAAGGTTGGAAGGATGCTTCTTCACAATGCTATTAGTGCACAAGCTAACTCAACGCAACTTTCAGACAAAGAGATAGGTAAAAACAATCTTTATTGCTTCAAAGATCCATTACACAACGATTTTTGCAGAGTGATTTTATCACTAGTCCGGGGATACCTTTCTGGGCTCCAAGGCCTCTATTTATAAAAAAAGGAGGAAGAGAGAAAGGGAGGAAAGAAAGAAGTCGCAGATGGCTGGCACCTCCCATTGTCCTTCCCTGATGTTCATAAATACGTCGTTCCAGATTGCCGCCCAATACTCTTAGAGACCCTCCCGTCTTTAAGACTTTCTTTGGCGCATCTGAAAAGTCATGCTGTGAGCAGTTGGAATGTTTCTTCTTGGTGTGACGCATTTAAGCATCGAACGACAATTGTGGCAATGAACCATGGCGGATGGGAGCCTTCATAACTTCTAGCTACTAGCCGTTCGAACTCTCCCATGTTTATTGAACATCCTTGTGCCACTTGTCCTTTACTGATTGGCCCTTTTTGCTTCAGTTACGCCACGTGGCAGCTTCCCATTCGTTGCATCATGATTCTAGCGTTCCCAGACCAAGCTTAAGTCGAGCCCTTGGAGAATCCCGATTTACTCTATGTAGAGTAATTCGGGTTCTTTGGCCTCTCCAACTTTGAACTTTCCCAGATCTTTTGCTTAAAAAAAAAAAACTTTTTAAGTAGAGTACTTTGAGAAACCTGATTTGCACTATGCAGAGTAATTCGGGTTCTCTAAGCCTACTTACTTCAGGCTTGTCCATCTTGAAGTCTTCTCACCTTGTTGCTTCCTAAGCCTTAAGACTTCGAGCTCTTCATAATGGACTTTCTCGAAGGGTAAGAGACCCTTCGGGCTTTCTGCATGAGCCCTTGGATTTCCGCAAATGGTCCTCCCGAAGGGTAACATACCCTTCGGGAAAATTGCAACTGTCCACTTGGAGAAGAGAAAGTCCTTTGGAAAAGTTGAAGTGTACCTTCGAAAAAGTTGACTGGTCCTTTTTGCCCTAAAAAGACTTCGACATTTTGAAAATGCCCTTCGGATTTTTTGAAGAGACAATTTGAAAAAGACTTGTCTCTTGAAGAACTCGAGAAGCACCATTTTTCAAGACCAAATTGGGTTTGTCACGCCCTTTACTTATTTTGGGTTTATGACTCTTCACAACTTATGAAGTAACCAAGCAGTGCCCCTTGGAGAACCCGAAATGCACTGTCTATGAGTAATTCAGGTTTGTAAACCCGAATTACTTCTACTTATGAAACATTTAGAAGCTAAGCACTGCTGGAAACCCGATTTGCACTGTGCCTTAAAAAAGCCCGAAGTTGTCACTGTTGGAAAAACCGAAGTCCTCCCAAAGACCTACCATTTTCTTGCTTGAAAGCTCCCTTTTCATACTTAGGTAAACTTTGACATGTGGGCCAAAAAAAATGGCCGAAATTTCTGGCGATTCGCAGGGAAGCATGCCTGCTATGCTTGAGAACTTAGTTCATTCGCTTTGTTCGATCCATTGGGTGTGGATTCACTGCTTTTGCACGACGATGACTCTTTCTGGAAATCTTCTTTGAAGCAACAAGGACAACCGAAACGAAACAAACTGTGCCCATGGCACTTAGGGAAGGGAAAACACACAACTGAAAAAGATGTGCACTAGGCACTTAGAGGAAAACACAAATGAAAACTAAAAGAAGCATACATAAATATTTACAACCACTGCAAACTCTCAATAGCAAGGCTTCAGATGAATCCCATTGACTGGGATAGGTAATACCTCTCTGTGTAATTGGGCAAGCTGGAAGACGTTATCCGTGGATCCAGTAAGGACCACTCCACAAGCTGTCAAACTTGGTATGGTTGCCTGGCTTGGCCTTGTTTGAGTCTCATTTGAGAACCAGGTTTCCTTCCTTGAAAGTCCTTGTTGTAGCTCTCTTGTCAAAAGCCTTCTTGACCTGAGCTTGATGTGCCTCCAATGTTTTCATTGCAAGGTCCCTTGTCTCCTCAAGCTCTGTGAGTTTTGCCAATCTCACGTTCATGGGTTCATCTTCCAGCAGCTCCAGCTGATGGGCTAGCTCTAATGCAGGTAGCTCAAGAGAAATGGGTAACTTGGCCTCCCTTTCATATACTAGAACATATGGAGAATTGCCAACAACAACTTTAGGAGTTCCCTGGTCAGCCCACAAGGCTGTCTTTAACTTGGTGTGCCACGTCTTCTGGTTCTCCATAGTCCTTTTGAGGATCCTCAACAAATTCTTATTTGTGGACTCAGCCAACCCGTTGCCTTGAGGATAATAGTTTGAGGAAGTGCTGAGGTAGATGCCCATCTTGAGAGCCCATTCACTTGTTTTCAAACCAAGAAAAGCCAAAGCATTATCAGATATGATAGTGGTTGGAACACCAATCTTGGTCACAATGTTGTCATAGAAGTCTAAGACTGCACTTTCGTTGGCTTCCTTTAATGCAATGGTTTCCACCCACTTGGTGAAGTAATCAGTTGCAGTAAGCACCCACTTATGCCTTGCACTTGATGGAGGGTTGATCATACCAATGAAATTCAAACCCCATTGTATGAATGGTTGTTTCACTTGAATCGGGTTGAGAGGAAGAGTTGCTAACCTTTGCTTTCCCATGAAGAGAGCACATTCTTGACACTTCCTTACCCATGCGTAAGCGTCTTTGAAGAGGCTGGGCCAATAGTAACCAGCCCTCATGATCTTTGTTGCAGTAGTCTTTGGGGCAAAATGACCTCCTGTAGGCCCATCATGGAAATGCTCTAAAAGCTTGTCAACTTGATCATCATCTACGCACCTCAGGAGCACTCCATTGAGGTCTCTTTTAAACAAAACCCCGTCAACTAAAACATAAGGCATGGACTGAAGTTTGAAATACCTTCTTTTTGCTTTGCCCATACCTTGAGGGCACTCCCCTGTTAGCAGAAAGTGAGTCATATCATGGAGCCAACTAGTGTGAGGTGGAGGTGCATCTGCTTGTAGTTTATCTTGTGTCACCAAGATGACCTCTTTGTCTTCATGAAGATCCTCAGTGATATGCTCACATAAGCCTTTACCTCTTACTAGCTTAGTGACCTTGATCTTTATGTCGTACTCCATGACTTTAGTAATCCAACCAACGCTTTTTTCGCTCAAATCCTTGTTAAGAAGGAAGTCTCTTACCCCAGGATGAGACACCATAAGGTGGATTTTGCTGTTGGATAGCATTGGCTTGAACTTCTTGAGGCTCCTTACTACTGCAAGGACTTGCTTTTCTACAAAACTATATCTCACCTCATACCCTTCAAGCCCCTGGCTGAAAAAAGGCAATAGCTGCTGGAGTCCTTCACCATTTCTTTGCATCGACATAGCTCATATATTATCAATATTGGAAAAAGCATACAAAATGAAATCCCTTGAGAAATCAGGATTCATAAGTGTGGGTGCTTGAGCAATAGCTTGCTTGATAGCTTTGAATGCTGACTTGCCTTCATTTGACCAAGTGAACACTTGGTTCTTCTTCAACATAGCAGTGATGGGCTTGACTAAATTGGCAAAACCAGGGATAAATCTTCTCACGAAGTTTATCTTTCCAAGGAAACTTTGGAGTCCCTTCTTATGCTTGGGCAAGGATAAGGCCAAGATGGCACTTATTCTCTTAGGATCAATGGATAGCGCTTCCTTTGAGACAATGTGGCCTAGCAGCATGCCTTCATGCACAAAATACGCACTTCTTGGGATTCAACGAAATCCCATACTCTCTACACCTTTCGAAAATCAGCCTCAGGTGGTCCATGTGTTCGCTGGCATTCTTGGAGAATACCGTGATGTCATTCAAGTATACCAGCACCATTTGGTTCAACAACCCCTGGAAATCCATGCCCCTGGCTCTTTGGAAGGTAGCGCTAGCATTTGACAGATCAAAAGGCATCTTTTCGTACGCATATGTGCCCCATTTGGTGGTGAAAGCAGTCTTGTACCGATCCTCATCCTTCACCCAGACTTGGGTTGTAGCCAAAAAAACCATCCAAGGAAAAGCAGGAAAAACGTTTTGAACCGACAACTACTTAAAGGAGCTACTCCATGGATGGCAGGGGATAGTGATCTTTCAAGGAGACTTTGTTCAAATCTCTGAAATCCACGCAAATCCTAATCTCCCCACTCTTTTTTCTTATAGGCACCAAGTTGGCTACCCATGATGAGTGTTTGATGGGAAAGATGATCCTGGACTCGATCAACTTGGTTAGTTCCTTCCTCATCAGCTCCTCAATCTTGGGGTTAACCGGCCTTTGCTTTTGCCTTACATGCTTGGCATTGGCCTCCAACTCTATGATGTTCTGGGCTAGTTTAGGATCAAAACCTTTTAGGTCGTTGTACTCCCAAGCAAAAATATCTGCATACTCTTGGCAAAGTGCTATGAAAGCATGCCTCTCAGCCTTGCCGCTTACCTTCTCCAGCTTGAGAAGTTTGTCCTTGAAATGAGGACTCTCTCATAGTTTTCCTCCTTAGTAGACATTATTGCCTTCTCTGTCCTCATATGGTCTCCTTTATGAAAAAGGCCTTCAAATGTAACTAGCCCCTTAGGAAGTTTGTTCGACTTCCGCTGAACAATCTGATCCTCATACTGATGCTGCAATTTAGCTTGGTTGGAAGAGGAGAATTCAGCTTCCTGCTGCAAAAAACAAACAATTTGCTTGTCAATCTCAAAAACTTGTGAATGGGCTTCATTATCTGGCACCGATGGTCTCACCACCACCTTGACATGTGGTTGAACCTTGGTTTCCTTCAGCTCACTTGGAATGTCAAACTGAGCTCCCACGGCTGCCAACCTGTCAGCCTGCTGGTTTTGATATCTTGGGACAGCTTGAATGTTAAAGGCTTCAAAATCTTCAATCAGGTCCCACACTCTATTTTTGTAGGACCTCATCAAAGCATTCTTGGTGACGTTCAAGCCTTTGACTTGGTTAACTATGAGCTCACTATCTCTGTAAGCTTGCAGCAGTTTGATTCCTCTCTTGGTGGCCCATTGAAGGCCACAGATCAATCCTTCATATTCTGTTGCATTTGAAGAGCAGCTGAAATGAAACCTGTAAGAAGAGAAAAGCTTGTTACCTGAGGGTGAAACCAACATTGCCTCAGCACCTATGCCATTCTTCCTCCTTGAGCCATCAAAGAACAACTTCCATAAACAATGGGGTCTTCTTTAGGTCTAATGAGTGACGACATGGGTTGATTCTCTTCATGCAACAGGTAGACACCCATGTATCTTTCCTCAACACCTTCCAAAGGGTTGAAAAATTGGTTATCTCCCCATAACTCATCCAAGAACAAGTCTAGAACTTCTTCAGGATGAGTGTTCAGCGCTTGGTAAACTCATCCTCATCAAAGACGGTGCAATTGAGGCTTATATTATCTGGTTGATGGGGTTCAATATGGAATTGTACCATGGGTTCAGCTTTGATTGAGACCTTAGTCCCATACCTTGTTTTGAACGTCATGTAAAACCAATCTGCTGCAAGGTGCAATTGAGGCTTATATTATCTGGCTGATAGGGTTCAATATGGAATTGTACCATGGGTTCAGCTTTGATTGAGACCTTAGTCCCATACCTTGTTTTGAACGTCATGTAAAACCAATTTGCTGCAAGGTAGCCCCCAATCTTAGCTGTGAATTCTCTGGAAAGACACAAAGCAAAGCGAGGAGTGATATCTAGAATCAACACGTCTTGCACCACAAATACACTAGGACAAACATGCAAGGTTAGGCTCAAATTCCTGATGATTCCTGATGGCTTTGTGGAAGAACCATCAAGTTGTAGGACTCCTTTAGTGTCCGGCTCATACTTGAGATTTAGCTGGTCAGCAATGGACTTTGGCATGATTGAGGTGTTGGCCCCACTATCCACCAAGCAGTTGTGCACCAAGGAATTGCCAATGATTAAAGAGACGTAGAAAGGGGGAGGCTTGGTCGCAATACTTGACCCTTCTCCCGCATGACTCTTGACTGCATTAGTTAGGACTTCAGCTACCTTGCTTGGCTGCTTACTTGTAGCTGTAGTAACACCCATCTTGGACAATCCTTTTTGCAGAATGTCTACTTGGCCAGGTAGGGAAAGCATGTCCCACATCGGTACACTCACGGATTTTTTCATTTGCTCCACAATGTTGATTGTCGTACCACCAACCCTTACCTGAGCTTTGAGAGCTACTGTTGTTGGCTTTGTCAATGAAGGAGCAGTGACAATAGTTTCTTTGAAAGCTTCCGGATTGTCACCCATATTCCTTCTCTTGAACCTTGTATTTGCCGAGATGGGGGTGTGAGCTAGACTAGGAGTGGCCTGCTGATTGGATGCATAGCACTCCTCTTGCTCACTAATGACCATTGAGGCTTCTTGTTGGTTTAATCCTTGATCTGAGCCTTGCTCTTGTGGAGGTTGCTATTGTCTCGTCATTGTGGGTACCTCCATGTTTTGGGCCATAAGAGCCTGGTTGTATCCATAAGCCACAACCTGTTGCTATTGATCATTAAACCCCTGATTGGAGCCATTTGTTGAGACAATGGATTGCCCAAAAGAATGATTCCATGGCATTGTCCCCTCAGCTTCTTGAGCCACATTATTCTGAACTAGGATCAAGGAGTTGGAAGGGCCTGCAGCATTTGGATTGTAATTATGCTGTCTAGCATAATTAGGCTGCCCCTATCCTTGGAAACCTCCTTTGTAGGGTGGCCTATTTGCTTGATAAGGTTGCTGTTGAGGCTGATATGGAGCTTGATAAGGCTTGTTGTAAGCTTGCCTCTTATCATTGATCACATCATTTCCCAAGGATTGGAGCATGCTCTTCAACTCCAAGTAATTCTTCTGCTCTTGGGAGTCGTTGGATCTGCTAGTAGAGGCCTTCTCCTACTTAGGTGAAGGTACAACAACAATTGTTGGCGTTAGAAGTATAACATCGAGTGGAGGAATGACTAAAAGAGATGGTTTGATCTCTGAAAAAAGAGGCATTGGAGGTCTAGGAGTAAGGTTACCAGCCTGAACCAGGGAATTCTCCACCTTGATGGCCACCTTGTATGCATTCGGCAGTATGTCTCCTCCCATAGACTGGATCACCACAGCTATGTCACTGTTGAGAGCCTTCAAGTAATATAAGAAAGCAAAGTTTGGAGATGGTCTAACAGTTGTTGGGATTCTATCCCATGCCTTCTAAAATCTTGTATTGAAGTCTTGCATGACGTCATGAGGAGCTCTCTTGATGGTGGTCAACTGCTTTGCAAGTGACAGATGGTCACTCTTATCTACAAATCTTTTACACAGGGCTGCTCCCAGCTCGTTCCATGAGTGGATAGAATTAGGATCAAGGCCCCTATACCAGTCTAACGCCTTTCCTTTGAAGGACACAACCAATATCCTAACAACCATGTTCTCCATCGTGATATTGTGAATGTTGCAGAAGTTGGCTATGTCCGTTATGTGCTCAGTAGGAGTTACAACTTGGCCACCTGAGTAATAAAGGACACTTTTGAGAGCTGCTACTGGCCTAGGATCATATTGTGGTAAGTTCAAAGGGCTTTGGCTGCTGAAGCCCACAAAAGCTCTTTGGGGAATCATAATAGCAAGAGGGGCTGATAAAGATCTTGCGTAGGTATACCTTAAGACTGGTTTAGAAGGATAGCTTCTTACGTAAGGGTGAGTATGGGCGAACCTTGACCTTCTTGTTGAGTTTAAAGGTAACTCAACAAACTCATAAGGAATACCTGCAAAAGTTGATCTTATAGTCACCTTTGGCATGAAAGACGGCTACTACTCTGCCACCAGATAGCTAGGTATTCTTTGGAGTCGCCAGATGCTGAAAGATAAAAGCTACCACTACTGCAAACTGATCAAAACAACATCAAATTTGACCAAATTTTTCATAAAAATGGAAGTGAAATGGTAGTTGTCCCACTGGGCATGCCAAAACTGTTATAGATTGGATTTGCACCCTTGTGAGAGAGTTCATAAGGGTCTCTCACTTCCTGCTATAAGCATGGGAACAACCTCAGGATGTGTGTGTCCTATGGTGGGGTTGAACCTCTAGACTTTTTTATGAGGTTAGTTCCTCAGGGGCTTCACTTCAGCTCTTTGGGTTTCTATGCTAAACCCTACTAATGGCCAAGGAAAAGGGGAGAGAGATTACTTGAAAATAAAACTAAGCTAAGGGAGGTGATGCACCGAAAGTAAGTGATCCACCTGGCCTGGGAAAGACACTAATTCAGCATAAGACAAGTTGGTTTACACAACCTCCTAACCAGTTAACTTGCATAAGTATTTCTTAAGCTAGGCTTACTGAACCACACATGAGACAAAGAGGAATTTCAAAATTCACACCAAGCATCCATTAATGGCCGAAAAGCAGTAGTTCAGACCTACAATTAACTGGAAAGTACCTGAAAACAAGCAAGAAAAAAAGGCAACAAGGTTGGAAGGATGCTTCTTCACAACGCTATTAGTGCACAAGCTAACTCAACACAACTTTCAGACAAAGAGATAGGTAAAAACAATCTTTATTGCTTCAAAGATCCATTACACAACGATTTTGCAGAGTGATTTTATCACCAGTCCGGGGATACCTTTTTGGGCTCCAAGGCCTCTATTTATAAAAAAGGGGGAAGAGAGAAAGGGAGGAAAGAAAGAAGTCACAGATGGCTGGCACCCCCCGTTGTCCTTCCCTGATGTTCATAAATGTGCTGTTCCAGATCGCTGCCCAATACTCTTGAGCTCCTCCTGTCTTTAAGACTTTCTTTGGCGCATCTGAAAAGTCATGCTGTGAGCCGCTGAAATGCTTCTTTTTGGTGTGGTGCATTTAAGTGTCGAACGGCAATTGCGGGCAATGAACCATGGCAGATGGGAGCCTTCATAACTTTCAGCTACCAGCCGCTCGAACTCTCCCATGTTTATTGAACATCTTTGTGCCACTTGTCCTTCACTAATTGGCCCTTTCTACCCCAGTTACGCCACGTGGCAGCCTCCCATTCATTGCATCATGATTCTGGTGTTGCCAGACCAAGCTTAAGTCAAGCCCTTGGAGAATCCTGATTTACTCTATGTAGAGTAATTCGGGTTCTTTGGCCTCTCCAACTTTGGACTTTCCCAGATCTTTCCCTTAAAAAAAACACTTTTTAAGTAGAGTACTTTGAGAAACCCGATTTGCACTATGCAGAGTAATTCGGGTTCTCTAAGCCTACTTACTTCGGGCTGTCCATCTTGAAGTCTTCTCACCTTGCTGCTTCCCAAGCCTTAAGACTTTGGGCTCTTCATAATGGACTTTCCCGAAGGGTTAGAGACTCTTCGGGCTTTCTGCATGCCCCGTCAAATTTTTGCAAATGGTCCTCCCGAAGGGAAAGATACCCTTCAAAATTTTTGAAATGGTCCTCCCGAAGGGTAACATACCATTCGGGAAAATTGCAACTGTCCACTTGGAGAAAAAAAAGCCCTTTGAAAAAGTTGAAGTGTACCTTCGAAAAAGTTGACTGATCCCTTTTGCCTTAAAAAGACCCTTTAGCGTTTTGAAAAACGCCCTTTGGATTTTTTGAAAAAGACTCGTCTCTTGAAGAACCCGAGAAGCACCATTTTTTAAGACCAAATCGGGTTTGTCACGCCCCTTTATTTATTTCGGGTTTCTGACTGCTCACAACTTATGAAGTAACCAAGCAGTGCCCCTTGGAGAACCCGAAATACATTGTCTATGAGTAATTCGGGTTTGTAAACCCAAATTACTTCTACTTATGAAACATTTAGAAGCTAAGCACTGCTGGAAACCCGATTTGCACTGTGCCTTCAAAAAATCCGAAGTTGTCACTGCTGGAAAACCCAAAGACCTACCATTTTCTTGCCCGAAAGCTCCCTTTTCATACTTAGGTAAACTTTGACATGTGGGCCAAAAAAGAAGGCCAACAGTAACCAAAATCAATAAACAAATCACAATTTTTTTCGAATGTACAATAGATAATATAGAACTGTTTGGAATTTAATCTTGTGAAATTTACATGATGCCATAGAAGGAAAGGGAAACTAGATTAGTTGGAGGTGGTAACTAGGAGCACATATCCATGACTTGAATTTCTTTGATTGTTGGGCAACACAAATGGAAAATTTTCACCCATCTTCAAACAATTTAAAATCTGTTCAAATTTGAAAACATGTGGTTGCAAGACCTAGAAATACACCAAAAAGTCCAAAAATTAATGTTAAAGTTCAAAGCTTCCACGAGCAATTTTAATTAGGTATTAGTTTTTTTGGGATTTTTACTTGTGTATGTTTTTAGTCATTTACCCAAATGACCTCCATGAGTAGTCATTACCCAAATGACATTTCTCCTCATTCATTTTTGGTAATAATTACAAGGCAAAGGTAACCACTTAAGCACACAACCATTGTAAGCATCTATTACTGGTGGGGAGGAATGGTGAATATAATTCACTGCTTTGGGCTTCTCACCCATCATCCTCTTTCGCCATTTTCAAAGCTTTTGTTGAATGTAGTGCCTATTAAACAGTGTTCCACGGGGATGCATTCCCCCCGAAAAAGCTAGCGTTTCCGGGACGGGGACGTCCCCGGGATGTGGGGACATCACCCAACCATCCCACCACCTCCGCCACGTACCTCCGTCGTCCCCGAGATGTTTCCCTCTGAGAGGGGAAGTCTCTGGGGCGTTCCTTCAAAAGGGGGACTTCTTGGGGACTCTGGGACGACCTTGGGACATCCAGGGGACGTCTAGAAGTCCCCCGACCACCTAGGAAACACCCAGGCATCCGCTGCGCAGGTGGATGCCATAAATTGCATTTTTTTTTAATTTAAAAAAAATTTGGGTTTTTGAGCCCTCTACCCTAACCCTAATTGCTAGTGGGTTCCACCCCAACCCCCCCAGGCCTCCCAAAAGCTTATAAAAAGCCCTCTCCCTCTCATTCCAAATCACACGAAAACTTCATTGAGTGAAGTAAAGCGCTGAAAGTAGAGACAGCAAGCTAAGAGGGAGAAGTTTGCAAGAGTGAGAGAGCATTAGGAGAGGGAAAGTGAGATCAAGAAGAGGATAGAGAAGCCAAGAAGAGGATAGACTCTTCAAGTTTATCATTTTATCCACAAGGTAGGGCCCTATCACCATTCATTTGATTCTTTCAATTTCTGATTTTTAATTTTGAAATTTTTGTGTCATTAAATCATTATTCATTTGTAAATTGTTTTGTTCTTTGATTCATGTCATTGAATCATTTGAATTTCTAAATTGAAAATTATTATATTTGTTTGTGATTCTCATTCATTCAAATGCTTAAAAATAAATTTAAATTTTTTAAATTTTCATTCAAATCGAATACTTAAATTTTAATTTTTAAATCTTAAAAACAAGGATTCTTATTTGTGTATCCTCTGTTTTCGCGCTTCGTGCGACCTGAAGTAAGAAAAACAAAAACAAAATCCTCGTGTCTTAAATTAAATTTTAAAATTCAAATTTTTTTAAATCTTCATTCAAATCAAAAGCTTAAATTTTAATTTTAAATCTTAAGAACAAGGATTCCTATTTGTTTATCCTCTACTTCCGTGCTTCGTGCGACCTGAAGTAAGAAAAACAAAAAGAAAATTCTTGTGTCTTAATTTTAAATTTAATCCCTTACATTATGCATGGTTTGAATTTTAATTTTTTAAATTATAAACTTACAAAATGAAAAAATTTATCTTTCTTGCAGTGTTGTTATGAGTTCTCATAGCATGAGTGAGGATGAGGGTCAACCTCAAGGGGTTGATGTTGACGCTGAAAGTGAAAATGATTCAGATTATGCACATGATGATCTTAGTTTAGGAGGGAAGAGTGACTGAAAAGCAAACTAGTTTTGTTGGGAGTCCCAAGTATAGTTTCCTTTCACAAGACCGTCAACAATATGCTAAGGGTCCCTTTGATCTAAAGAAACCTTTACAACAATTTGCAAGCAAGGTACCACCAAAGCCTGGGACATCTGGGGGCACTAGGAGATGGAAGTGCAACCTATGTGACCTTGAATGGTTTGGCAGCATGACTAGAACAAATGCTCACCTCCTTCTTATCCAAGGCAAAGGCATAGATGTATGTGAGAAGGTGGAAAAAAACCTGAAATTGAGGGCTGAAATATGTAAACTATGGGGTGCCAATGAAGAAGATGCACCTACATTTGCTACTTTGTCACCAAGGGGGAGGGGTCATCAGAGACAAAGTTCTATTTCTAATACTTTGGAGAGGCCAATGGCAATGAATCCATCTAGGTCAGGGGAAGCAGGGCCTAAGGGGAAATGCAAGATGACTAGCGATGCTTCAAATCCATTGGCAGATTTATTCAATGTGCAAGCAAAGGATGAGGCAGATGATGCCATTGGCAAATTCTTTTTTGCCAATGGCATTTCATTTCATGTGGCTCGCTCTCCTTATTATAAGGAGGCGATGGCAAAAATAGCAAGAGCAGGACCATCATATGTGCCACCAAGAGAGACTAAATTGAGGACAACAATCTTGGATAAGAACCATCCCAAGATTAATATTTTAATGGAGAAAATGAAGCATACTTGGGTCTCAAGTGGATGCAACATCGTCATGGATGGGTGGACGGACATTAGACATCATCCACTCATCAATATCATGGTTACAAGTACAACTGGCCCTTATTTCCTTAGGGCTATTGATTGTTCATGTCATCACAAGGATGCTTATTTTTAGTTCCAGATCCTCAAAGATGCTATAGAGGAGGTTGGGCCACATAATGTGGTGCAAGTAGTGATAGATGTAGCCCATGTGTGCAAAGAAGTAGGGAAGCTAATTGAGGCAACCTATAGACATATTTGGTGGACTTCTTGTTGTGTGCATGCCATGAATAATGCACTGAAGGACATCGGAAAAATTTGTTGGATCAAAGCGGTTGTTAGTGATGCTAGAGATGCGCAGATGTTTATCTGCAATCACCACACTTCACATGCACTCTTCGGGACCTTCTCTAAGAAGGAATTCTTGAAACCTGTAGAGACTAGGTATGCATCATACTTTATTCTCTTGGAGAGGATGCTTGAGTTGCAAGAGGCAGTGCAACTAATGGTTATGACAGCAGAATGGAATTGGTGGCCTGAGTTGAAGACAGAGCAAGGGAAGAGGGTGAATGAGGTGGTGAAGAGTGATATTTTTTTGGGCTGATGCCAAATATATTGTCTCCATCATTACTCTAGTTTTCACAATGATTAGATATGGGGATGCTAATGCACCTACCCTTGGAGAGGTGTACGAGTGTATTGATACTATGCTTGATCAAATGAACGCTGTTATACAAGAGGACCCCACATTGCAAATCTACACATAACATATTCAGTCGATCATTCACAACAGATGGGAGAAGCTCAACACTTACTTGCACATGGCTGCCTATGCATTGAACCCAAAGTGGTATGTGCAAAGGCCTAGTAGACTCACACTTATACAAGATGTTGAGGTGAAGGCAGGGTTCATGAAGGCCATTCAAAAAATATACGATTCTATAGAGGCCAACATAATTCATACCGAGTGGACAAAATTTGCCACTCTTAGGGGATATTCACAGGAGGCCGAAATAGATAGAGAGACAATGGCACAGGAGGAACCGATTTTGTGGTGGATTTTGCATGGGCCTCTTTCTTTGACTATCTATCTAGCCATTCGTCTGCGGTCCCAGGTTTCTAGTTCTTCTATTGCTGAGAGGAACTATTCTACTTATAGCTTCATCCACTCCATGAAGAGGAACGAGCTTACCTTTAAGAGGGTAGGGAAGCTTGTGGCTGTACATAGTGCCTTGCGTCTCATTGACTGCAACACACATACAAGAAGAGTCCAACAACCAAATGGGATGTAGAGCCAGAGGAGCCAGCACAGGTTCATGATGATGCTACACAGGCAGAGTTGGTTGGTATTAGTTTGGAGGAGCTTGAGTGTGTGGAGTCCAACAGTTCTAGTGATGAGGAGTTTGACAAGAAGTTTGGGGATGATTAGCCATTGACTCATTGAGTCATTTGTATTTAGTATTTCACTATTATGTTTTTGAACATTGTTGATACTTGATTGTAATCATGAATCATCATTATTTTGAAAATTCTGAATTCGATATTTTGATTTTCATTTTCAATGTTCATTGGTTCAATGGATCAAACTAGAAACTTAAATGATTAAATCACAATGTTAAATTGTTGATGTTCAATGCAATATACTTATTCCTTATACATCTTTTTATAACTATTTTTTCAAGTACTATATGTATTTGCACCGCTCCTCCACCACTGTCGCCCCGCCGCCGTCCCCAAACTTAGGCCCCCCGTCCTCGCGTCCCCCCGTCAGGAAACTCTGTGGAACTATGCTAATAAATCACCATTGTTTTGCAATTATTACCAATGTGGGATTAACCCAACTACAATTCCATCATGTATTTTAATGTTATGTTCATGTGGTTGTGTGCCAAAGTGGATCCCCTTGCCTTGTGATTATTACCAAAAATTCACGAGGAAAAGTGTCATTCGGGTAATGACTGCTCATGGAGGTCATTTGGTCAATGACTAAAAACATACACAAGTAAAAATCCCACAAAAATTAAAATCCAAGTCCAATTATGTTGGAAAGAAGTTCACAAAATTGAAGGATACAAGTTGCCAGAGAAGCTTAGATTTATAAAACTCAAACTGAAAGAATGGAACAAAATGGGTGTTGGTAATATATTCCAAGAATTTGTCTAATGGGATGAATTCATGTGGAAAAAGCAAATAGGCTTCCAAAGTGGAACCCGTGGTTCAATTCCGCAGGAGACATGATAATGTGCTGAAATTGGGTAAAATACTGCATCCAACACATTGGGTGTGGCACATCCCAATGCATGAGGTTGGGTGCTGTGCCTATTTGTCTGACAGAAGAGATACTCTTGGTCGTGGAATCTTAAACTGAAGGTTGTCCCCAAAATGGGGAATTACCAAGATAAAATAAAATAGAATAAAATCCAAGAAGAGAGACACATGAGAAGTCAGCATCTCGTTAGGCCCAAATATGGGATGCAAAGTTTGGGCACAACCTTGAGAGATGGAAAGCAGCAACATTTACAAATTATAGTAGCTCACATAATTGTAGAAAAGAGATATGTATTAGAGGCAGAAATTCACAGCCATTTGTATAAAAGAAAGGGAAAGCAATACTAAATTCTTTCAAAAACTGTCTTCAAAAGATGACAGCCAACCTAAAACCCTAGAATGAAAGACCAGAAACCATGGAAGAAATTTGGGGCAAAGCATAATTGAAAATATTGTCGTTAATACCAAGTCATAAGCCCAATCTTTGTATTAAAACTTGTGGGTAACCGTGAAAAATCGATTTTTTTAATAAAACAGGTAATCACTGAACTTTTCATGGGCCGTTTAGTGCCCTAAAAAACTGCGGTTAACAGTGAGTAACTAACAGTGGTTACTGGCTGTTAACTGTGGTTTTCAGGGCACTACTTGGTCCTGACCCGGGTATAGGGTAAACATGCTGGAATTTTAAAAAAAAAACGTCATTTGCATTCCTCGGTGCTGACCCGGCAAACGTCATTTGCATTTGTGTACATCACGATTTTCGGCTCTGCTACCGCTGTTATAAACGGTTTCAGCAGATTTATGGCTCTATGGCAAGACACTGTTACCCGTTGCGCATTTTAACAAACCACAACACAGATGCGACCAAACCCAAGACCTGCATGTTCCAAAGACCGCTGATCTTCTCCCACTATAGCTACCATCGTTGCTTGCTTCACAAGATGTGACAAAGATCCAAGATTGATTCCCTGTAGTATCTATAGCCTGCCAGGGCAATTCTATATATACTTCCGCTATATGGAAAGAACAGCTGGCGGGAACAGCGAGAACAAAAGATTAGAACATGAAATTATTTATTTTTAATGATTTAAGTTAATAACTTAATGGCAATGTGCTGATCTGTTTATTTATTTTTATCTGTGAAGTATAAAAGTTAAAATATTAAAAATAAAAATAAATAAATTTAAATTTAAATATTATAAATTAAAATATGGTTAATTTAATGAATATGAAAAATACAAAAAATATAAGTTCACCTCTTGCATTTAACAGGCTGAAAATTAATAGAAAATATACTTATCATTTATGGCATTCTCTACATTCATTTATCATGTCATTTAACAATGTTTTACACGTTATAAAAGTTTATTTTATGAATTTATATATTTTTTAAATTAGTGAAAGTTTATTCTATGAATTTATATATTTTTTAAAGTAGCGATAAAGTTGCCTAGTAATTGCCGAGTCCTGAGTATGGGTCAAAATTTTAGGCTGCCAAGTACGAGTTTTTAAACTATGAGCCCGATAACTAACGAAGTGCTAAGGAGAGTAGTATTCTTATTAGAAAGGGATGAGACACCATGACTAGATGGCTTCTCAATGCAATTCTTTCAAGAATTCTAGAAAATTATAAAACCCAATAAACTTGAGGCAATAGAGGAGTTCAGAGTGGAAAAAAAACTGTTCAAAAACATTAACACATCTAATTTGATTTTGATCCCCCCCCAAAAAAAAAAACAGATGCTGCTATAGTAGGGGCACACAGTTCAATATTTCTAGGTGACACGGTTTACAAAATTATATCAAAGGTGATAGCAAATAGGATTCACCCTTCCTGCCAAAAACCATATCCTGAATTCAAATAGGGTTTGTCCAAGGCAGATATATGCTTTATATAATATTAGCGCTGAAAGATTTGAATGCACTAAATACACAAAAGGGCCAGATCCATTCATCAAACTAGATATGCCAAAATGAAGTAGGAGGAATGGAGGAGATAAACAAATCTAGCAGGAGGAATCGTTTGGACACTTAGTGCCCCCCAATAACTGGGGTAGGAGGAATAGAGGAGGTGATCAATCTAGTAGTCATAGGGGACCCCTATAGTGTTTGATACCTAATTGTGATTGTGTATTGGAGGTATACAACTAAACATCTCTGTCTGGAAAATGAAAAGAGGTAGCAAGTGATCCTCCAAAGTCTTTCTATAGGCATTAATATATCCCTCGAGTCTCGTTGTAGATGGGACATATAAAAATAGTGTTCCTCAGTTTCCATTTGTGGAGAGAGCAAAGGCTACAAATCCAATCACCCCTAGGAATACGGTGGTATGTCTCAATCTATATCTGGTGAGAGTAACCCTCAGCTAGCTAATAAGGATCTTGAGGACATAAGTCCAATTATGCTCAATATTTTTGG
Source organism: Torreya grandis (assembly GCA_037957365.1). Taxonomy (NCBI): domain Eukaryota; kingdom Viridiplantae; phylum Streptophyta; class Pinopsida; order Cupressales; family Taxaceae; genus Torreya; species Torreya grandis. The sequence continues at coordinate 1,013,121 of JARHVA010002460.1, forward strand.
GACTGATGATGATGCCATCGACTGTCTACTGTAAATGTGGATGGTGACTGCCTTGAATATATGGTTGATAAATGTCCCCCTTAACAACTCTTTCAATCACTCTCTTCGTAGGGAGGATGCAAGAAGGGGTATCCAAAAAGTATTTAAAGGGAGGAAGCTTGTGAATAGAGATGCCAATGGTTTGGAGAAGCAAACAAATCTCTGAGTACCAACATTGATGTCATCCAGGTGAACCCAATGAAGCAACCCACTCGGATGAGCAAAGTGCTAAATAGGAGTATCTCTCCTAACCTGAAAAAGATGGAATACAATCCTAAAGATGCTCTCATGGTGAAGAGACTGGGCCACAAACTTGGTTTGTACAATGCTCTAAGGGAGGGTCCATTTAGAAATAGTTTGCTAAGATACTGGCAAACACGGAGGACTGCAAAACCACATTACAGAAAGAAATCCATCACCTACATGTCTGGAGAACTTTGTTTGTTTTTTCAAACAATCAAAGGTAAGTCTAATTGAAAGCTCCCTTCACAGGGCAATGGCCGAATGCAGCCCTATAGCAAGTTCAAGTTCCGTAATATCACCACGTGCTTTAAGGGCAACCTCCCCAATGCTGTAATATTGCCATGTGCCAAGACAAATCTAGATCTATTTTGGTGATTTTTCCTCAAGAATAATATGCAATCACAGCATGATTTAGATGAATACATCTATTCTTTTGCTCTCTGATGCTCTTATATGTTTCTTCTCCTTCATTACACGGTTCCTATGTATTTATTACTTTTATAACCCTTTCGTGTCAAAACTCATCTTGTTATGGAACTGAGGTAATTGTGTTCATGAAGCTGCAATTGGCCTTTTGTGGTAGGTATCGTTGTAGCTGTTGCAACTGTTTGAAACGTGACAGTGCCATTGCCAGATACTCAGATTTTAATCAGGTCTGAATGAGTGTGAGCAACTGAAATGATGTAGTCAACAAGCTAGCTATGATCAGTTATTTAGATTACTGAACCCATTTTTGGGCAGGACAATGGAATTTCATCTATTGGACAAATTGTATTAGAATGGCCGTCTCTTGCAGTTGCTGATAAATATTTAAAAACTGTAAAGTACTGTTAACATGCGACTAATTCTACTTAAATTGATCTTAAGTAAAGCAAGAAAAAAACGCTTCCATGCTTTGTACAGATGAAGGATTTTGTTTTTGATTTGACGTGGATGAGGCAATGATGGAAGCATTAAATTCTTCTTTAACAGCATCCATTTATGTTACTGGATGCTTCTTCTAGTTTACAATTTTGTTTTATGTGCAGGTTGCATTCAGATCACTTGTTGGTTCGGGTTACAAGACCTTAGAGAGATTGCTTTTAGATTGTTGCGAGGGACTGCCGAGTATAGATTTGTTGAATGCTCTTTTGGACTTGCTTGTTGATGGGAGTTTCAATATGCAATCTAACATGACAATACAGGTAAAATCACCTACCTTCACCACTGAAAATTATTTAATTACTGTTATATTTGGGATGCTATCTGGTGGAAAAGTCATTGCAAAACGAATTGGTTCCTCAACAAATGAGTTAACAGTATGGAATGTTGATTCATTGAAGAGTTTCTATGTTATATTGTGTATTTAATGTTCAAATCCTTAACCTTGAGATTTTGATGTATGCTTTATTTGCAGAATGAGGACGTGATCATTCTCTTCTATAACATACTTCGACAGGTTAATACATTCCTTTATTTTTATATATGCCTTATCATTATTGCAACATATTTCTATAACATACTTCGACAGGTTAACAGAATTATGGGCTTTGACTGATTATTTATTTTTCTATTTCATGATGTCAGTGCAATGAGAAAATGCAGCGCTATGGGCTTGATGCCTTCCTTTGTTTATTAGAAGAGTCAACTGCCAATCGTGCTTCTTGTGTTACAGCAGGCTTGCTTAGTTTGCTTTTGGATTGGTTTGGCACAGAGGAAAGTAGCATACTAATTTCCAAGATTGGACAGCTCATACAAATGATTGGTGGACATAGTATTACTGGAAAAGACATGAGAAAGGTATTTTCTCTTCTCCGGAGCAAGGAGGATGGATCTAGGCCAAGTCATAGCAGTTTGCTTTTGAATACTATTCGGGGTATGTTGAAGGACGAAGGGCCGGCTGTATTTTTTGAGCTCAATGGTCATGACTCGGTATGTATGATTGAGGCTGGAAGATTTACTTGTTTCAGTAAATATCTTTCGTTTGTGTGGTTTGGTTACTTTGTAGTCCAGGGGACTGTCTCAGGATCGGGCAGCAATTGAGTGGTAATTTGGTCACCTTGTTTTGTCTTCATGATAAAATATATTCCAAAGAGCATGGGAGTGCCACTTTCAATAGTATTCATATTTTTGTACTTCTGAGATATGAGCAAAGTGTGTGAGGTTTTTCCCATTGTACGCACACTTCCACTGCATTTTGAATATTCCATTAGTTTATTGTTATGTATACAGAATGGAATGAGGGAAAGAAAGAATAATAAGAAATGTGCAAAATCAAATGCAACTCTGTAAACAACTATGTTACTATACATATGGTTATAGGCTGCCAGCTTGCTCAGTGTATCCATGATCTACAAACTCTCAAGTCCATGCTTGCTAGAATTCACAGAATCACGGTTTGATGTTCTACTTCAAATTTACTTCAGAATGAAAGTTCAAAATATTCAAATGACTTAGACTTAATGCACTATGCTGTTGGAAGATGTTAAAAAAAACAGAACTCCAGAACTGAAACATGAATGCAGGAAACATGAACAGAACTCAGAACATGGAGACACAAAGACAAATAATTTTTTGATGTGGAAAACCCCACAGGATGGGGGAAATCCAGTGGAAGAGGCATTTGCCTGCCTTCCTATCTTCTTATGGCCAAAGACTGATTACAATGAGATTATAGAACATATATAACACTCAGCTATCTTGCTTACTCAGCTTCCTTTCACTGTTCTTCTCTCCAATCCTTTCTACAAAAAACTAAAGACTAACTCTATTCATTGAGCTTTCTCTGTTTGCATACCTCTTTATCATGCTTGGAGATGTCCTTTCGTGCACTAAAGGATCTCCAACAGTCTTAGAATATGAAGAGACACTTGCTATGCTTGTACTGTACCTGTACGGTCACCACAAGCACAACCGCCAGTTACGTAACTGCCGCAGTGGAGTTGTAACCACCACCTCGCAGGAACTGGCGGTTACAGACAGCCACCCTGCATAAGACAGTGGTTTCATCACCAAGCTTGGACTTTCTGTTTGATGTTCTGCTGATGATGAAAGGATTGTTTTTCTGGTTTGTTATCGATCAATCCATCCAGACTAGATCCCCTTTTGAAGGAGGAAAAGTTGGCACTGTATGCTGGCACACATACAAGAAGATTATACCATGAAACCATGGCCAAATAATTAACTTGAAAGTTGAACTGGCTAGTCAAAAGGAAATTAACAAAAATGAACCAATGATGAATTTTACACATAGTTTTACATGATTGGTTGGTAATATATTTGATAACGATTCACATAAAACAATATAGACACATCACTTAGTAGCTGATGAATGATTGGCACGAATTGGAACATGCAGCAAAGGCATGGAGCAAGTAGAAATGAGCTTAAAGTTTAGCATTGGGTGATTCCATCCTTCTAGTTGCCTGTTTGCTTGTAAGCTACCTTAGATGCATCGAATTTCAATCATTCTGAGTTTTGGAGGGAAGATGCTTTCTGTGAAGGTGCTAATCATGTTTAGCAACTGTTCACTGTCTCTACTGTGAATGCTTTCAGCTTTAGCTTCTCCTTAAAGTTTTTGCATTTGGATTGCTTGTGGTGAGGCCAGTCTTTGTTTGGACATATCCCTTAGTAATTCACACAGTTCCATTCTCTACGATTCACTGTAGGCTGCCTTGAACTTTCCATTGATCATTGTAGGGAGAATATTCCAGTTAGATCAAGACAGTAGAAATAAGATGCTGTGTTTGCATTTGGTGTGGTTTTGAATTGAGAAAAGTGCTGCTTTTGTGCTTTGTGCTTGTACATGCTATATGCACGTTTGATAACCTCACATCTCTGAGAGTATCGTAGGAAAATGTGATGCCTTCTCTTTAGACTTTTACTCCAGGCTTTCTCCTCTCCTTTGTATGGATGTTGATGTTCCTGTACTTACTCTCCAGAGTAAATGATATGTTGATAAAAGGACAAAAAAGTATCAAACACTAAAGTGGACCTTTGACAGATTAGGAATGAAAAAAATAACAATGGCATCTATATATCTGCACTGCCTTTGCATGCATGTACATGTACTTCCTCTTTGGAGTCCATGATATGTCAATAAAAGGACAGAGTGATGAATACTAAATTGTTCTCTTGCAACCTTTGTCAGATTAAGAATGACCAAAATAACAATGGCATCTATGTATCTGCACAGAAACAACACAAATAGTTACTTGAAGGGGAAACATAAAATGAGTAGAATTATAGCCATGTAAACCATATTTAAGACCATTTGGAGAAAAAAACTGTAATATCCCTTTCCAAGCATAAGACAAGGGCATAGCCATTAAGGAGGGTGCAGAAATTAGAATCGCCCCTCTTGAGGGGAGCACTGCATTTAATAAAAAATAAAACTTATATAGGCAGGCCGACCCACCTAAACACCAAGGGACACCACCCTTTGGGACATCGCCTCCCTTGGGAAAAGACATTTGGAAGAGACACGTCTTTCGATGGAAGGTGGTGAAGTATTTATAGTCATTCGTTGGTATGGAATTCATTCATTCAATCATGTATTAAAAATATATAACCATGTACAAGCATTATGCTTTACAACCACTTTTAAGGACGGAATCCCTTAATCGTGTAATTTGATTGCAAGGACGAAAACCCTTGTAATCATTATATCCCAAGGACGAAATCCATTGAGGATTTATATTTTATTATTAATACAATTATATTTTTTATTTTAAATATTATTCTTAGTACAAGTTACATTTATAAAATATTATTTTAAAAGGAATTCTGAGTTATCCAAATTATCAAATAATATTCCGATTAGGGATATTACAAAAACATTGTCGTTGGATATCTCCCTTAGTCTAACATCCTCATGGTATAGAGAATTTTCTAACAAACTCAAGATTCTGTGATAGTTTTTTCACAATTCTAGGCTAGAGTTGAAGAAAATTAACTGAAAAGCACATAAAATATATGCTATACTTCTGATTTAGAGGGGAGATTCATGGGAATTGTTATGTTCACTTTACGTTTTAATTTTAATTTTGATGATGGGCTTTTCTCCTTGCCAATGTCAAAATTAAGTGTGTTCAAAGCTTACCCCTTTTCAAAGTTTGTGCTTTTATCATTATATTTTATATGTATTCTCTTTTTGCATTCTGTTATAGATTTGGGCCAGTTTTTATCTCTAGCCTCAGTCTCCGTCAGCTTTATCTTATTTGGCAATGGATTCTTCCTTCCACATGGTTATTTGTAATTTATGACTTTGTATATCCTGAAATGTTAGAGTTCGCTCACTTTGGATTCACCTCATAGCTAGAATATTCTGTTGTTGTGCATTTAGCTTTTACTGTTTAGCATTTTCTTTCTTGAAGTGTTAGATCTCATTTTTTACTCCCACTTATCATATCTAGCTGTAAGTTTGAGTTACATTGACCTATTTTGTTCATTTGTGGACATCAGTACAATTTATTTCTTTGTTTTCTAGGTCCTGTCTGTAAGTTGCCATGCGCAACTATAAATTTGAATGTATTTATGTAATAATCAGGCTGGTATATTTTATGTGAATGCATTCAATATCAATCAAAAGATAAATGTTTTTCTCATTTCTGATTTTTTTAACTTGCAGGGAATCTCGATAACGACACCTTTGCACTGGCCTTGCAACAAAGGATTCACATTTTCATGCTGGGCTAGGGTAGAGAAATTTCCTGGAAATAATGAAACGATGGGTTTATTTAGCTTCCTCACTGAAAGTGGAAAAGGATGCACAGCTCTACTTGATGAGGAGAAACTCACAATAGAGGTGATTTTTTTTTCTAGTTTGATGGAGTTACTTATTCAAACATCTGAGTATGGATGTTATTAGTCTTGTAAGATAAATTGTTTTTTGACATTTTTAGGTAAAGAATGCAAAAATACATTCATAATATTATAAGCATCTTCTTGCTGTTCTTATAATGAACTTGGAAAAATGCTACTGAAGGGCACGAATCTTTAAACGTTTCTCATCATTGTTCATTAATTAATGATACACAATGTTCTTTTTCTGCTGAAAATTCTTACAATAGATCAGTTCCAATCTTCTTTGATTAATGATTTAATCGGTAGACTTTTCAGACCCAATTTTAAGCATGAGAGCACCAAAGCTATGATATGGAGGAATTTATATACAGAAACTACCTTAGACAGTTGCAAGATTGTCAGAACTATATCAGACTCTTTAATGCAATAAATAGTAAGATGCAACTTGAACAGCCAATTCACAAGTTGATGCAAATCCTGGCCACATCCTGTGTTATGTTCGTAGGCTGGTATTGGGCTGGTTTGGAGTTGCCTTCCATTGACTGCTGGATAATAATTCAAGGCATCTTTTCACAGAAGATTGAAAAAATGTGTCCATTCAGTCTTCTGTCCCTTGAGGAGAATTGCATGTTATGTTAGTAGAAGCAGAGAAAGAAAGCCCTAAAGGATTCATGGGACTCACTATGTTCATTTTACCATCTAATTTTAATTTTGATCACGGTCCTTTCCCCTTTTAAGGCCAATGAATTGTGTTCAAAGCTTATCCCGTTTCATATCTCGTGCTTTTATCATTATTTTTTAGATGTACTCTCATTGCATTCTGATTCAGATTAGGACCGTATTTTCCTCCAGCCTCGGTCTCCATCAGCTTTATCTTATTTTGCAACGTGTCTTACTTTGACTTGGTTATTTGTAGATTTTTAATGTCTGAATTTGTATTTCTTGAGATGTTTAGGGTTTGTCCACTTTGGATTCAACGCCTAGTCAGAATATTCTGTTGTTGAGCATCTAGCTTGCAGCAATTAATTTTGTTGAAGTGTTGGGGCTAATTTTGACTCCCACATGCTATTGTAATTAGCTGTGCTTTTGAGTCACATTGGCCTTCTCGCTGATCCATTTTGGCCATTTGTAGAAACTAATTGAATTGTTCTCTTTCTTTGTTCTCTAGGCTCTATCTTTAAGTTGCCATTTTTTTCGAACCTATTTTTAAGCATGGGAGCACCTAAGATCCAATATGGAGGCATTTGTGTATAGAAACCATAGTTACCATATCCGGCCGGATCAGCATAAAATCTGGCCGGATCTGGATTCTTTGGTCGGCTGTATAAGTTTGGTCCGGGTTGGTCCTGCTGTTATTCAATTTTTTCTTTTTCTTTTTCTTTTTAGTTTTCTGCAGAAAAAAATGCTCCGAAACCATAAATATGATAAAACATTAACATTTTATATTATGTTATTACCTACGTTACCGGATTCGCCCCTAGCAGGCCTTGGGAGCGCGGGGATACGGCGGTCCGGTACGGGAGCGCGGGGATCCGCGGGGGATACGGCCAGGGTACGGCGTGCCCCCTGCGGATACGAGCGGATACGTCCATGGACGTATCCGGCCGTATCTGCAGGGGGCACGCCGTACCCTGGCCGTATCCCGGCGGATCGGCCGAATTAAATACTGTTTTTTTTTTTTTTTTTTACTTTATAACAAAAACTTAAAGTAAAAACCCTAATCTTTTTTTTGCTTTGACCGTCTCTTTCTGCCACTCCGCGACCGTTCTCTGCGCCTCCCCGCGACCTGCGATCTCCGGCATGCGCGCCCCCGTCCCTCCGCGCCCCCGTCCCTGCGCGCCCTCGCGCCTGCTCGCCTGCGCGACTGCGCACGAAGCCTTGCGGGCCTGCGGCTTCTTTGCGACCCTGCAGGCTGCAGGTATAGTTTTAAATGTTTTATTTCATTATTTGTTTTTACATTTCATTTTTAATTTTTTTTTTTTTTTCTTTTTGAAACTAGGTTTAACAATTAAAATATTAATATGGGTTTTAATTTTTTTAAATGTAATGGTTTATGTTTATTTTTTTAATTTTTATTTATTTATTTTAACGTTTTAATTTTTATTATTACATTAAATACTTAATTATATTAAGTATTAAATTTTAATTTTAATTTTTTAAATTATTAATTAGTTTAAAATTTTAATTTTAAATATAAAGTATATACTATTAAATTTTAAATTATTCATTAGTTTAAATTTTTCAATATATAGTATTAAATTTTAAATTATTAATTAATTTAAAATTTATATTTATAATTAAATTTTAATAGCGATTTTTTGTGTTAGAGCGATATTTTGTGGTTATATAACTTATTTGAAGTTATTTTGTTTCCTCTATGCATATTATGTGGTTAATTTTGCTTATATGGCTATATTTTTATATTTTTAATTTTTTATATATATTTTTGTACGGCCGTATCCGGCCGTATCCAAACCACCAAAAAAAAAATCGACGTATCCCCGTATCCGATACCCGTACCCGTATCCGTACCCGTATCCCTGTGTTGCAGGGATACGCCCCCAGCCCCACGCCTCCTGTTCGGAGACGCCTCCGGCACGGGGACGTCCCGGGTACTCCCGGAGGCGCCCGCCGGCGTGCCGGAACGTCCGGCAAGCCGGCGGGCGCCTCCAGGACGCCTCCGGGAGTACCCGGGACGTTTCCGGCGCGTACCCGAGGGATTCCGGCAGAAAAATGGCGAATTGTTTTTTAAAAAAACCCTAGAAAATCCTTAAAAAAAAAACCCTAAAAACTAAGCAACCCTAAATGTAAATCCAGTCCGAACCCAACGTATAGAAATAAAATAAACATTTAAATATGGACATCTAGATATGGACATCTAGTTTCTTATACTTTAAGTTATATTTTATTTATATACTTTCAGGGTGTTTGAGAGGGGTTTCGAACTACTAGGAGCTATAATGCAAATTCTAGGTTTTGGAGGATCCTGTCATATTTCAGAGTTAGTCAGATTCCAGGGTTTCAGGGTTTCAAACTTAGCCATATTTCAGGGTTTCAAGATTTCAAGGAGACATCATAGGAGGTATGAAGGCTGCATGAAGGGATGTATGCGTGATAGAATAGTTTGAGAATATCTCTGGGAAAGTGCCACAAGCCGATCCCACCCCATTCCCTGTGCACCCCTTAAGGCATGCACTCGTGAGATTCAATGCACCGATGAGCCCTTGTGAGAGAAAGTGTCAGTAAATGATAAAGTTGAAAAATAATGGGAGTGGCATTCATGATTTTGTGGACAATCGAGATGATTTATTCTAGATTTGAATGTACATCTTGTCTTTGAAGTAATGAATGAATGAATATTATATATTTTTAAGTGTTTTATCATTTATAGACAAATATTTTCACACTATGTAGTTTCAAGTGTTTTACTAAAAAAATGAGTAATATATATATATATATATATATATACACAGACGTACCCACGACGTATCCAAATCAAGGTTTTTGAAAAATGACGTACCCGCGTACCCAAGACGTCCCCGTATCCGTACCCGTACCCGTACCCAAACAACATAGCCGTATCCGTATCGGCAACTTAGGTTATTACCTTTTTCATCATATTTGTCAATTTTGCATATTTATAAACTATGCTCATATAGATAAATCAAAATGTATATATTTCAGACTGGTACTTTCTGAACTTTTTCAAGAATTTTGGAATTTCGGATCCCCCCCCCCAAATGGATCTGGATTTCCGGAATTAGTAACCATGATAGAATTAGAAACTACTTTGACTCTTTCTTGCAATAAATAGTAAGATGCAACTTGAACAACCAATTCATAAGTTGATTAAAAACTTGTCCATGTCACTTGTTATTGTTGACAATTTTTCCCCAAAGGAAAGAACAGATTTATTCAAGTAGTTGAAGGGGCAAATTCTAAAGGGTTTGAATCCTTTGGCCTTTTGTCCGAAGGGTCAATTTGCTTCGGCCTGTTGGTCTGAAGGAAATGGCACTTGTTTAAAGCCCAAAGGATCATAAGGAGAGGAGGACCGCAACTTTCCCGAAGGGTCAAAACTTCCAAGGATGCTGTAGGGTTCATTCATTTGCCGAAGGGTCATTTTATCGGCCAAGCGACCAATTGCAATTTTTTCGAAGAAAAACAAAAGTAATAGGCCGAAAGAAAGAGTCCATTACAAGAATCCCGAAGGGCAAGGTACCCTTCGGAAGGGTCATTTTCAACATTCCTGAAGGGCACATACCCTTCGAGAAGGTACAGGAACGAATTGGGGGCCTTTGCAAAAAACTTGGGTGACCATTGCAATTTTTCCGAAGGGCACAAAGGGAGTGAAATGAGCCCTTTCGGAGGGCACTTGGTCGGCGACAGGACCACGGTAACCTTTCCGAAGGGCACATTTCGAAGGCCGAAGAGCGAAGGCACAAAAGAGACCTTCAGACAAAAAGTCCGAAGGAATTCGGAAGACACAGGAAAGAAGCCTGAAGACAAAATGCTGATGACAAAAGACAAAGGGGCTTCGGAGAAGTTGAATTCAACAAAGGCAAAGCAGAAGGAAACCTTCGGACTTTTTGTTGAAGTCCGAAGATTTCCTTCTGCTTTGCCTTTGTTGAATTCAACTTCTCCGAAGCCCCTTTGTTCCTTCGGACAAAAAGTCCGAAGAAATTCGGAGAAAGGGACGCGGAAAAAACCCAAAGAAAATACAGCCAAGGACGAGGCACAGAGGAAATAAACCCGAAGAAAAAAGGAATTCGGACAAGGCCCCTTCAATAAAATTCGAAGGAATTAAACCGAGACACCCAAAAGTAATAGTTTTTGGACTGTGCAAAAGAGGAAATAAGAGAAGTCCGAAGGAAATTGCCAAATATAGAATCCCACCAGAAATAGACAGGAATAGGCAGACCAGAACAGGGTAAAATACATGCAAGCGGGAGCTTTTTTCGAACACCAGTCAGAGCTTCAGTTGACTGGTTATTGAAAAGCTACTCATCTCCGGAGCAACGCACGCATCCGAGGGTCCAACTTAGCGTCAACCAAAGTTCCAAATTTGAATGTTGAGTTGACTATCTCAGATTTAGAGTTGACTAATGGTTAAATGCCACATCCACTAGGAGCTTTCAATGCAAGGGAGAATGATCTCTTCGTCCAACTAAGCTTATCAAATGGCCAACTCAGCCTTTCAAACGTTCCAATTCGGCATCAAGCAGCTCACGTAGAGTTCTAAAATTAACATTGGCGTGGATTTCCATGCAAAGAGAGGCGGACGGTTCATAACAAAGACAAGTTCACCTCCTCAAGCGCAGGAAGCTTCATGCAAAGACAAAAGAAAACTTATTTTATTGAAAGGCCAAGTCAGCCTTGAGTTAACCTAAGTGAATCCTTCTCTTCAAATTTTCTATGCCAATCTTTGGCCTTTTGTAATTCTCTATAAAATGGCTTTCAGCCTTGATTATAAAACAATCCAATCTCTCTCTTGGTTAGACCAGACTCTGCCATTAGTGAGTTGTGTAACCTCTTCGATCAATAGAAGGACTGTACTTTCAAATTTCAAGTGTTGGCATAGTGTATATTTCATTCAACAATTTGCATAAGTGGTAGATTTCTCTCCCTTCCCAAATTTTGATTCATACCTAGTTGTTAGATTATCCTTATGCAGGTCATGTTAACGTGTTCTTTATGTCTTTTGCTGAAGCTATAAGTGGATGTTAGGTGGCTGCGAAGTGTCTTTTATCCGACCTCTCTCCATCGTTTTCCCTCATGTTTTGGTCATTGGATCGAACCTCTTCATGAAATATTTATGCATAAGTGATTGATTGAAATCTAAGGTCTTCCTTTTCCCTTGTTTGTTCAGTGTTCAATGTTCCAAGTTGAGTGGATCAAACTTCTGGTGTATCACCCCCTTTTAGATAGGATTTCCCCTTCAAGTTCCTTCTCCCTTTTCCATGGTAGTCCGCAACATAGAGTAGAGATCCTCATTGATACATCATACAGGAACTAGCCTTCTCTGGAGGTTCTTCTCACCGTTGAGGCACCCACCCTCGTGAGAAGATCCCATTGTTTCAGCCGGATAGAGGATTGGCCATTTCATGCACGTCTTCGATTCAGGGCGCAGCTCCAGGTTGACAACACTTATGTCCATTATAGGTTTGGTATCCATTTGATTTCGAGGTGCCTTTCATTGACTCTTGGATAATAATTTAGGTCTTCTTTTAACAGAAGATACAAAAAGTGTATCCTTTCAGTCTTCTAGTCCCTTGAGGAGAATTGCATGTTGTGTTAGTAGAAGCAGATAAAGAAATCCCTAAAGGACGAGTATTTTTTTGGTATCTCAATAGGGACGCTGATAATGGATGCATAAGAAATAGTTTGGTAAGGGAGGCTAAAAGTGTAGTTCTTTCTGCATGTGTTAATATGGGACTGTTGGCTAGGACCTTGATTTACATTTGCAGTGTAATTAAAAGCATTGTATAAAAATTGTGTTGGAGCTAGCAATGGTTTGAAATTATAGAAGAAAAGAGCTAGAGAGGTCTTGAGAAGTGTCATTGTAAGCTATACAGATTATGTGAGAATTATCTGTGAAACAATGAAAGTTGCGAGGATGGGCTATACAGTATAATACTTGTAAGGTATGTATGACGGTTAAGGGCAGAGAAAAGGGCAGTATTATCACAAAAAAACTATACAAATACCTCATTATATGGTTTTGTTAAATTCAAACGGTGATTGTTGTGAAGCTGGATATATCTTAAAAAAAATTACTTTTACATGATGCTATGCTTGAAAATATTATTCAACTGCAAATGGCAAGATTAAAATCATTTTTACTTGCAGTGTTTTGCTACAGCGGTCAGAATGTTTAAGAGGTCAAGTACACATGGCATGCAGAAAGTTTTATAGCTGTTTCTACTTTCTGAGTCCCATTGACCCATTTTGGTTATTCGTGGACATGAATGTAGTTTCTTTTTACCTTTCTGTCTTTATTTAAACATGTAGACATTATGTGACTTCTTAGACTTGTGGAATTGTGCCTTTTTCTTATTTTCAATATCATTTCTTCTTTCTGATGGCACTGAAACAAACTTCAATCCATGGAACTTTTTCATTTTCTGCTGCAGCCTTTTTCATTCATTTATATATCGTGTCTCTAATGATCAGGCAAAATATTTATACAAGCAGTTGACAGATAATCAGCACCAAAAGCATTTGGATCCATTGTGACTTCTATCATATCTGACATGAGGATTGTGTTATAGGTTAACTCTAGAGTCACATTCATTAATAATTTAAAATTGTTTACTGATATTAGTGCTATTTAAGAAACTTCATTGACCATTTGATAACTAGTATCAGCTGACCATTGGCAGACCGTGACTGTCAAAAGACAAGCTGTTTCTGTGAGTAGAAAGTTGTCTCCCAAAAGGTGGTACTTCCTCTGTATAACTCATAGTACTGGAAGGGCATTCTCTGGAGGGCATACGCTAAGATACTATGTGGATGCAGTTTTTGTGGGTAGCGAAAAAGTCAGGTATGTGTGCTATTGTTTCTGTTGAACTTTATTTGCTTTATTAATGGCAAGCCTTGTTTTTGGTAGGTATGTCTATGATGTTCACATTCTAGGAGAAGCTTTTATATTTATTTATAATTTATCACATTCTGTTTTCAGGTACCCAAAAGTAACAGAACAATTGACACGATGCACAATTGGAGCATGTGCCCCTTTTGTTTCAGTCAGGGAAAATGATAATGAAGTTATTGCCCACAAACTCTCTGTGCCCTTATGTGGACAGCTAGGCCCAGTTTATTTGTTTGATGAAGTGCTCTCTTCGAAACAAGTTTTGGGCATTTTTTCCCTCGGTCCAACCTACATGTATTCATTCCTTGATGCTGAAGTTGGACATGTTCAAGAAAATATTTCAACTTATGGCATCCTTGATGCAAAGGAGGGGCTTGCACCAAAAATGGTTTTTGGGTTCAATGCACAGGTAAAATGTTTTGATATTTGTACATGATTTGAAGTTAAGAATGTAATTTTATTAGTGACATCATATTCATCCAATGCTATTTTTTATGATGCAGGCGAGTTCTGGTAAAAATTTGTTTGATATATCACCGTTGTTGGACCAATCAAAAGATCAAAGTTTTTATGAAGCAACTATTATGGCAGGAACCCGGTTATGTTATCGCCACATTCTAAGAGACATACTTGATTGTGTTGGTGGGGTTTCGGTTTTCTTCCCCCTTCTTACTCAACTAGACCAACCAATTATGCGATCATCTGTCCATGCACAAGGAGAGGTAGTTTATTGTGGATTTGGGTTCAGTGACCATGTTGCAGCTGAAGTTATTGAGCTTATAGGTTCTGTACTAGATGGGAATCTTGCAAATCAACAGTTTATTTGTAATATATCTGGATTTGCTATACTTGGATTCTTGCTTCAGTCAGTTTCTCCTCAGCAACTCACTACTAACGTTGTTTCAGCATTGGGAAATCTTTTGACCATCATTGGAAAATATGGTAGGATCTTTACTTAATGTGATTTTTTATAGAACTTCAATTGTATGCATTCTTTGTCTTCCATTCAGTTCGTGCAATTGAAGTGCTATGAGATTTTAATTTCATTCCATGTTAATGAACACAATTTGATGATAAACAGATTCAAGTGCTTCTCAGATGCTTGTGAATGATGCACTGCTGAGAATATACCTGAATCCCCATATCTGGATATACACACGATATCTCGTTCAGAGGGAACTGTACATGTTTCTTCTAAATTATTTTGAGGTTAACTTTAGAATGCTAAGAGAACTTGTTGGACTTCCAAAGATTCTTGATATCATACGCCAGTTTTATTGGGAAACCCCTAAAAGTCATAGAGCTTTTGGAAACAAACCACTTTTGCATCCTATAACGCGAGAGATAATAGGAGAGCGACCCACACCAGAAGAAATTGGTAAAATCCGTCTTTTGCTGCTGAGCCTGGCCGAAATGGTGTTGAGGTATGAAAAAGTATACAGACTTAATTTTGTTTTTAGTGATGATGATCTCCATATCAGTTCCTAAGAATGTTAGCAGTTTGATAGCTTTCACATGGTTCTTTGAATTCCCTTTTGCAAAGGGCCAGAAAAGGTAGAAAAGAATCATATGATGTCAATTTTTAGATTTTTTTGTTTTATTAACCTATTTCCTTTCTCCGTGAATGCTTATGGAATGGGATATTTGCAGGCACCATGTTTCAAGATCTGATGTAAAAGCTCTTGCTGCTTTCTTGGATAGAAGTGAGGATTCAAAGTGCATTGAGGATGTCTTGCATATGGTGCTTCGACTTCTTTCTCATAAGCCCTTTCTTACAACTTTTTTGGAGCATATCCATGGTCTTGGGGGTTGTCAAATCTTTTTGAGTCTTCTAAAACGGTAAGTATTTAGTACAATCATCCTTGTGCTGCCCATCTGATTTTATAAATTTCAAAGATATTTAGCCACATGGTATGTCCAAAACAAAGAGGGCCATGACCTGTAGGCAACAAATGGCTTGTTTTGTATAGGATGTAAAAGATATTTAGTAATTGTTAAAGTATACAGTATATATGTTTATCTGTATGACAATGTGGCATTTCAACTATTCCTAAAATTGTGAAAATTAACATTGTTTTTGTGCATTTCCATGTTTTGAGATCCATAGCTAGGGTTCTGGCATTTTGATTTCATGATGTGGTTACAAGTTTCGTTTATTAACCCAGTTGTTTTTGTAAAAGGAATTTTGCACCATATGCTTTCTTTTCAATGATAATATGAAGCTCTTATTATAAAAATAGATTTTGGATATGACAAGTCTTCCATGAATCCGAGAAGGAAGAAGTGGAGAAGGATAACGGAGCAAAATGATGCTGTAGCTCTAGTTTGGGGGCTTCCCGCAATAGATCTGGTTGGAAATAGAAGAGGGCGGCTTGCTCCAACCAACACTGTACCGTCCATAGAGCGGAATCCCCTAGGGTGTAGATAGACTAGAAGGGGCAAGGGCGATGTTAATAATCATATGAGTCCTTACTTTAACAAGACAATACACGACGAACAAAGATCTTCTCTGCCTTGTAATACCTTGGTTTGTGACAAGTTTCATTGCTATGCAAACCATCTGGGGACAAAAAAATAAATTGAAAACAATGCTTGTTAGTAAAGAGCAATTTCTATCAAGAAAAAGAAATATTTGAAGATTGGCTAAATAAGATGGAGGATTATCAAAAGGAAATGGAGAAAATGGCAGGGAGGGTCAGATAGAGGAAGATCAAAGATGGAAGCAAGAGGCAATAAGTGAATCACACCCACAAGAAATAAGATGGGGATGGAAAGCCCTAGGAATACTAGAAGAATGGATGCACAATGGAGGGGGTTACAGAAAAAATAAAAGAGATAAGGGATTAACAAGGAATGAGAGGCTCCAAGAAAGAAATGTGGAAAGTAAGGAAACGGATTAGGAACCAACAAATCAAGGAAATATTTTCAAAGGATTCGAAGTGGACAAAGAAACCCCAATATTGGTGATTGAGGATGAATTGATAAGAGTTATAGGGAGGATTTCTAAGTAGCAAATCCCTACTTGAAAATTTCATAGGTTATTGGTCTATTGTGGAAGAATTGTGTATATGGATAGGAAATAAAATTAAAATGGTGTAGAAGTGTATAAATGAGATACTTGAGAAAGGGCTTCTTCCTAGCCATGTTTAAGAAGTTTGGAGGATAAAGGTAGGGATTGCTAGGGAGGGCCTTGGTTTACGAAGAATGCAGGTTTATATTTATGGCCATTGATGCCAAAATTTGATCCAGGTTAGGAAATGATGACAGAATCACTTGTGTGCATTAGGTTATTTGGATTACCATAAGAATTGTAGAATGTCTCAATTTTTTAAAATATTGGAAATCTTATTGGAATGTTTTTTAGCATAGTTTATGTCATTAATAAAATAGCCCTAGCCACCTATGGACAGATTTGTATGAAAATAGATCTCTCCAAACCTCTTCTAACAACAATCAAAATTTTTCACATATTGCGAACTTGGCATCAAGAACTAGATTATGAATTTTTACCCGTAAGGTGGTATCTTTGTGATGATATAGGGCATTTAGTAGTAAAAACACAAGGAAGATCCCATGCCCAAGTGGTAAGCTCACAGTAGTGGAAGCATCAACAAGGGATCTTCAGAAGAAAATTGGAAAGAAAATGTGTTACAAAGCACAAGAAGAGGATAATAAATTGCTAATGCTACAAAAGGAGCATGATGAAATCTTACAAATTATTCCAGCAAATATATTAGAAGAGGATAATAAATTGCTAATGCTAGAATTGGATCCAATTTTTTCGAAGGGCACTGGCGGAGGACACTTGGTCGGTGCCGAAGGGCATGTTTGGAATCCCAAAGGGCACATTTCGGAAGAAAAGTCAAGAAAAGGCCTTCGGACTTTTTCCTTCAGAGAAAAAGTCCGAAGAAATTCGGGAGGCTTGCAAAAAGACAAAGTCCGAGAAAACAAAGAAAAAATTGGAAATAAAGGGCCAAAGCAAAACAAGAAAATGAATTCTTTCGGACTTCTTCGGACAAAAAGTCCGAAAAAATTTAGAGAATACATAAGTCCGAAGAAATAAGGACAAAGGCCCGTAAAATAAACCCGACAGAAGAAATCTCGAGGAAATTCAAAAAATAGCAAAGACAAAGAGCCGACGGAAGAAATCAAAAGGGCTTCGGAAAAGTTAAAGGGCGAAGGAAGAAGAGATATCCTTCGGACTTTTTGTCCGAAGGAATTCCTTCAGACAAATAGTCCGAGGAAATTCTGAAGGCCACAAAGCAAAGTCCGAAGAAAAGCGAAAAAATAAGACTAAGGCAAGACAAGTCCGAAGAAAAGCGAAAAAATAAGACTAAGGCAAGACAAGTCCGAAGAGAGACGCGGGAAATAAAGTCTGAAGGAAGCAGGAAATAAATACAGAGAAGTCCGAAATAAGAAAACTAAGGGTGACGTCCCGTAGGCCGTCAAATTTTGACCTCGGGAAGTAACCGTTGGAACAGAGATAAAGCCAGAATTCCGAAAGATAAGGCCAAACGGGTAAAAATATAGATAAATATATCCAAATATAGAATCCCGCCAGAAATAGATACGAACAGTAGACTAGAATAGAACGAAATACATGCAAACATTGGAGCTATTTTCCAACATTGGTCAAAGCTTCAGTTGACTGATTATTAAAGACCTGTTCATCTCCGACCAGCTCATGCATCTGAAAATCTAACTCAGCTTCAGCAGGTGTTCCAAATTCGAATGACAAGTTGACTGATCCAGATTTAGAGTTGACTAATTGATTAAATGCCATGTCCACTAGAAGCTTTCCATGCGAAAGAAAATGGTCTCTTCGTCCAACTCAGCGTAAATAACAGTTAACTCAGTTTTCAAATGCTACAACTTGGCAATCAAGCAGCTCACGTGGAGTTCTAAATTTGACATTTGTGTAGATTTCCATGCAAAAAAGAGGTGGGCAGTTCATAACAAAGATAAGTGCGCTTCATCGAGGAAGAAGCTTCATGCAAGTACAAAAGGAAAAATATATTTTATTGAAAGGCCAAGTAAAGCCTTGAGTTAACCTAGGTGAATCTTCTCTTTAAGTTTTCTACGCCAATATTTGGCCTCTTGTAAGTTTTTATATAATGGCTTTCAGCCTTGATTAAAAATCATCCAATCTCTCTTGGTTAGACCAGACTCTGCCATTGGTGAGTTGTGTAACCTCTTCGATCAATAAGGACTGTACTTTCGGATTTCAAGCGTTGGCATAGTGTATATTTCTTCAGCGATTTGCATAAGTGGTAGAGTTATCTCCCTTCCCAAATTCTGTTTCATACCTAGTTGCTATATTATCCTTGTGCAGGTCATGTTAAAGTGTTCTTTATTGTCTTTTGCTGAAATTGTAAGTGAATGTTAGGTGGCTGCAAAGTGTCTTGTATCGGACCTCTCTCCATCATTTTCCCTCAGGTTTTAGTTATTGGATCGAACCTCTGCATGAAATACTTATGCATAAGTGATTAATTTGAAGTCTAAGGTCTTCCTTCTCCCTTGTTCATTCAGTGTTCAAGGTTCCAAATTGAGTGGATTAAAATCTTGGTGTATCACCCCTTTTAGGTAGGATTTCCCCTTTAAGTTTTCTTTCTCCCTTTTCCAAAGTAGTCCACAGCGTAGAGTAGGAATCTTCATTGATACATCATACAGGAACCTGCCTTCTCTGGAGGTTCTTCTCACTATTGAGGCACCCAACCTCGTGAGAAGATCCCATTGTTTCAGCCAGATAGAGGACTGGCAGTTGCGCGCACGTCCTCGAATCAGGACGCAGCTCCAGGTTGACAACAGTTTTTGGCACGCTCGGTGGGATGCATTTTTCCAGGTTTTAATGAAATTGCAATTGTAACAGCGTTCTTCAAGAAGTATTTTCTGATTCCAAGCTCAAGCAATTGCTCCTAACAGTTCAGAGATGACTTCCATGTAAGTCTATTTTTATTGTATTATCCCGAATGAATTTTGATGCCTGTATGTGGAGAGAATTCCTATGCTTTGTTTCCTTATCAACCCGATGATGGATCATACCAGCCTGGTCATGATACCTATGAGCCTTTTTATGAGTCTAATCAGCCTTATCAAGGGTATTATCAAAGCTATGTTGAGCCTTATCAAGTTTCTCATGATCCTTATTATAAAGAGCATGAATCTTACCTTCCTTGTGAGCCATATCAGTCTCAGGACCGGATTTCATCTTCCCCATATGGCTATGATGTTGCATATGAGCAGTATTGCCTTCAAGAAAAAATGAATGAAATAGAGCTCAGAATACTAGCATATGCAAGAAAGGTTTGTTCTAACTCTCAATATGAGGAAGTGAATGGTCTATTTTGAAATGTGTCCAATGATCCAGAAGAGATAAATGGACTATGTATTCTTGCATTGGAAAAGATGGAGGCTTGGGAAAGGTAGAAAATCGAGTTAGACCAATTGTCTACAAAGGGTTATTGTGCTCCTTATTCTTATGAAGTTCTTAACCATGCCCAGTGTGTGCCAAGGGAGCTTCCTAGTTGGAGTCAAGAGCCTATTCAAGAGCATATTTAAGAGCCTATTCAAGTGACTATTCATGAGACTAGACCTTCCTATAGTCCCATTATCTCACCAATAATCTCTCAAGCTCAGGTTGTCCAGGAGGACAAGCAGATTCCAGATTTTGATGAGGTAATGGCCAAATGGAAGGAACAGAATACAGAGGTCTTTAAGAATTTCTCTTTCCCTCCCCTCCAAAACTCTCTAGATAGTTCCGTTGCCCTCAAGATTCCAAAATCTGATCATGATCAACCTCCCATGCTTCATTTTCCCTCTCAAACAAATGAATTTTATCACCCTCCCGCCATCCCCCTTACTCAAGAGGATCCTGTTCTTTGGAGGATTGAGAAAGAGGTTGCAGCTACAGGACAAGTTCTTGCAGAATGTGTAGGGATGCTTCATAAGTGCTTGAGGAAGAATTTCCTATTGATACTTCACTTGAGGTTGTAATTGAGCATCCAATTATAGCTGTGAGTGGGAAGACTGATCTTGATATTATGGAAATTCAAGAGGAGCTGATGCAGATTGAAGTCATACATGAGTTACAGGTATCTCTTATTGAGAAGGATCCAAATAGCATTACAGTTGTTTCAGTTCAAATAGATCAAAATGAAGAACATAAAGATAATTGGCTACTGTACCTTGAATCTCCACCTGAGATTGAAGCGCTGGATGAACTTGCAGCAGTCAATAAGGAAGATGTGGTCACTCAAAAACCATGCATAGATGAGGTATCGCTTGACAAGTTGGTAGATAATAAGCAATCTGAAAAAGATCAAGAGGTACTTGATGAGTTTGTCTTGGTTGTTGTTGATCACTCATTCGAGAAGGTGCTAATACAGTTCGTGGACAAGGCAAATGCCTCATCAAAGGTTATGACTAATAAACATCTTGCCTTGCAACTTGTAACATCTCTCGGAAGGAGTGAGTTCAAGAATTTCCCATTTGATCTAGGCAGATCATGCTTCATCATGGTTAGTTAGGTTATTTAGTTGTTTTTGCTTTCCTCCAAGTGATGTTCAAGCACACTAGTTTGCTTCAGTTTTGTTCAATAAGTGCTTGTTTGCACATTTGCTTTTAGTAAGTTTTCTGCTTTCGTGTTTTTCCCTTATTTTTGAAGGAAGAGGTTACTACAGCCATGATAAGAGCAGATTTTTAGATCAGAAATCAGATTCACCATCAGGGAATTCAAATAGCGTTTATACATGGCCCGGGTCCTCAAGCATAGCAGGCATGCTGAGCCAGCTGAGTCGCCAGAATGTTGACAAATTTTCCACAAATCAGATTTTCTCTTGCCACCAGAAAAATTTCTACTACGGACTCAAGCAGAAAATTTCTATGGTGACAACAGGGAGCTCTAGCTGTAGAAAAAGCCCTAGGTCCAGATGGATATCAAGTAGGAATCCTTTAAAAATGTTAGGCATACTGTGGGCTTAGAGGAAACCAAATCATTAAAAGAATCCAGAAAGAAAGAATCAAATTTTAAAGAATGGAATAATACTTTTGTAGCCTTGATCCCAAAAATAGAGAACGGAGAATTTTTTGATGCCTTCAGAGCAATCTCTTTGTGTAATAGAATTTAAAGGATTCTGGCAAAAGTAATGGCGATAAAACATATATGAACAAAGCTTATGATAGGGTAAACTGGGAAATCTTCGATCAAAATACTAAATAATTTTGGCTTTGCACGAGATTGGGTGATATGGCTTGAAAGCTGTATAAGTACTCCTACGTTTGCAATCCTTGTTAGTAACTTTCCAGCTGGATATTTTCACGCATCAAGAGGTTTAAGGCAGGGTAATCCGATCTGTCCCTGCCTATTTATTGTATTGGCAGAAGCTCTAGGAAGGAAGATAAAGAATGTACAAGTAGAAAGAAGCATAAAAGGTCTAATCAAACATCCTCAATGGATTCAATATCCTATTTTCAATTTGTGAATGATACTCTGTTGACATGGACTTCAACTACTCTGGAAGCAAAAACTTTTAAGAAATATTGCATATTTATGAAACTTGTACAGGGCAGAAAATTAGCAAGGAGCAGTTAGAGTGTTTCGTGAAATGTAAGGGAGGGTGACAAGGCTTTGTTTTGGGATGATGCTTAGACATGGTGAGTTCCTTTGCCTCAAACTGAGAATTTTTCTGATCTAAAGATGTATTCAGAAAGGACTTGGGGTGACAAGGTTAAAAACTTTTTGGCAGAAAATTAGCAAGGAGAAGTCAGATTTTTTTTTCCCCTAAAATGTACCCTTAGAATTACCAGAAATATTTTTCAGAATTATGGACTTTGAAAGTTCTGAGCTACCAAGTATCTAACCTAGGATTTTTTATGATGGAGGGAAGGATAAATTTTTTGAGATGAAATGTAAGGGAGGGTGACAAGGCTTTGTTTTAGGATGATACTTGGACATGGTCAGTTCTTTCGCCTTAAACTGAGGATTTTGCTGATCTAAAGCTTTATGCTAATAGATTTGGGGTGACAAGTTAAAAACTCATTTATTTAGAAGCAAGAAGAAATGGAAGCATTTAGAATGCCCCCATCATTTTGATATAGATTAAATTGTGGTTTTAGAAAATCTTCTGAAAAGTAACCCCTTTCAAATGTGAAAGGGAGTGATCAACTTGTATGGCGCAAGGCTAAATCAGAAGACATTTCAGATAAAGAGGCATATGAAGATTTATTTTGAAAGTTGAAAGCAAAGGAAGGCAGCTCCCATCCAAGAATGTGTGGCTCAAGCATGGGCTTCCAAAGACAAATTCCTTTTTATGATTAGTGATTTCAGTTAATGAGGTATATGAAGATTTTTTTTGGACATCTGAAGAGGAAGGCAGGCAACTCTCATCTAAGAATGTGTTGCTCAAGCACGGACTTCCAAAGGTAAATTCCTTTCTATGCTTAGCAATTTCAGGCATGCCATTGACATATGATACTCTTGCCCATAGAGGATTTGAGGGCCCTTCAAGATGTCCTTAATGCAAGAGTAGCTTAGAAGATGGGGATCATTTATTTTTGCATTGTAATATGGCATTAGAGATTCAGGGAAGATTCTTTAGTAAGATGGAATTAAGATGTGTTGGCCTAGAATCAGTAATGGTGTGGTTGTGTGGCCAAAAATACTTCAAAATGAGATTTTGAAGGCCATCAGGTTGATGAGTTAAGCCATTATGATTTGGAACTCCTTTTTTTTTAGGGAAAAGGAAAATCTGATGTGGAGAATATGCAATAAGCTAGAGGCTTCATTATCAAAATTAGTCAATATGTGGAAGCCCATATCAAATAGGCCATCTGAAGAAGACGAGGAAATTCTAAAAAATGGAATCTAAATAAGATCCTTGATACTTGGTGGGAATAGGTTGCAAAAGCCTAAATATGTATGGAAGAAACCTCCTAAAGATTGGGTTAAGCTCAATTTTGATGGAAATTTGCAAGGAAATCCTATATTCGGAGGGGGAGGTGTCTTTAGAGGTGATGATGAACAATTTCTATTAATGTTTTCAATCTAAGTTATAAGGTTCGAGTTCGAGCTCGAGCTCGAGGAGGATAAAATTCAGTTCAAGTTTGGTAATGGATAAAGTTCGAAAAAAATTCACCATTAAGTTTGAATTCTAAAAAAAATATATATATATTAAAAATAATTGAAAAATAAAATAAAAACTATTTTTTTAAAATATTATAAAAATAAAATAAAAAATAAATTGAAAAAATAAATAAATAATAAATAAAAATAAAAATAAATTATATTTTTTTTAAAGATTATAAAATAAAAAAATATTTAATTTTGTTTAAAAATTATATATAAATAAAAACAAATGAAAAAAATAACAATAAAAAAAATTGTAAACAAATTTAAAAAATAAAAACAAAATAAAAAGTAAAATAATTAAAAATTAGTGTAATAAATAAAATAAAAATAAATACAAAACAAAATAAAAGAAATATAAAAAATTATATAAAATGAAAAAAATGAATTGAAGAAAAAAAACCTAAAATGAAACTAAGTTAAATGTTTTTTAAAAACAAATTCATTAAACGAAAAATCCTGTCTCCTTCGTGTTGGGTCGCCGGTCAACAGGGTTCTTTTGGTTGTTGCTCAGCAGGTCTTCCTTGGTCCTCCACATAGGCTCATGTGTGATAATGTCATCCATGCAACACTCCACTGTAGGTGCACGAAACAACTCTCCACGGTAGGTCCTCCACATAGGCTCCACGCAACACAGTGGAAAATGCAAATATCATCTCCATGACACACTGAGCAGAAAACATAGACCTCGCCCCCCCTGCTTAGTATTTTTCCTACTCAGACTATTTTTACCTAAAAGTTCGGCAAACCTGATGAATTTGACCTAATTTTTTGGTAAGGGCATAATATTCGCCAAACTCCGAACTTTTACCTAAAAGTTCGGCGAACGTTGTGACTTAGTTTTCAATCTATTAAGGTATCTTAAAACGAGTAGGATTGGCTAATGAAAATGAATGGAAGAAACTTCAAGTTGATATCGCCATTAAAGTTAACTGACAGAAACAAGATCACCTTTAAAGTTAATATCAAAAGACTCTACCAAAGCTGAAGAGATTGATCTTTCTTAAAAATTGTAAAACTTGGGATCAAAAAGAGGAAATATTTTTGTATATAAAACATTATCTTGTCTGCGCTTGTTGGTGCCTTTTCATGTTTGAATTAAACAAAGGAGGATGATAAAAGAATAAACTGTGATGGATAAACGATGAATGGCACTAGCTTTTTATTTTTTCCAACTTTCTTGCAAGTGGAATATGCTTGGAGTTGAAGAAGGGAGATTTCTGTACAGGCAGAAAAGGTGCTTAAATCTGATTTTTGAAGTTAATCTCATATATTTATTTTTGTAGTTTGGTTAGTTAACACCAACTGGTAATTGACATCTCTTCCATCAATTTTTTTGGATTTAGCGTCCCTTAACTCTAGGTACCTTAAGTTAAAAAAATCAACTTAAATTCCTCCATGGGAAGAGGAGAGAGGCAATAGAAAGAACTAATTTATATTAATGTCTCCAAATGACCAAAGTAGGTCAATAGGGTTCAAAAGTTCTATTTACAATAGCAAATTAGTGAGTGCTAAATGGAGGCCAATAGCCAAAATGTTGGCAGGAAATCTGATACTATTTTTGTAGTTTGGTTAGTTAACACCAACTAGGAATTGACATCTCTTTCATAACAATTTTTCTTGATCTAGCGTCCCTTAACTCTAGGTACCTTAAGTAAAAAAAAAATCAACTTAAATTCCTCCATAGGAAGACGAGAGAGGCAATAGACAAAAGCAAGACACTTATGATAGACACCTAGGATTAATAACAATTATGCACAATATTGTTACACCTCCCCTTAATCTGTAGGGGTCTTTATCAGACCAAGCATTCCTCTAAACTTTTCAAAATTTTCTCGTCCAAGCACTTTTGTCAGGATGTCTGCTGGTGTTAAGCACACGATACACTGAGAAGGGGGGGTGAATTAGTGTATAATAAAACTTAATTTTTAGAATCACAAAGAAAGCATTCACACAAGATCTAATAATTAAGCAACACAAGATTTATGTGGAAAACTCTCTCGGGAAAAACCACAAAGCAGAGTTGCTTGGATCTATCATCCAAATCCAACCGTAAAATAATAACCCTTTTACAAAATTTCGTAGGCACCAACCTACTTGGAGACACCAATCCCCACCACTAAGCATCGACTTAGCAAGAGACTCCAATGCTTGTTCTGAGGCACTGACCTCCACTGAAACAATCTTTCACCTTACTATTGTTGCTTCGTCAACGAATGATGGCAAATTCAATCTTCTCTTCTCCACAAAAATCTGCTTATGTTTGAATGATGGAAATAATTATTTTTCATACATTTTCCAATCTTCTATCCGCCTTATATAACCTCTAAAGGCTCTCCACAAAGGAGGCGTCCCATCAAAGAGGCACCCTTTCATCAAAAGGTGTGCATTTAATCAAATTTTAATTAATTCACTACGTGGGGCGATTTCCCCAAGGCAAACATATATCAAGTGGGTCGGCCCAACAATGATAGGTTTTAATACATGTCTTAAGAGGGGTGATTTTAGCCTTAAACAATCTTCCTTGAGTGCGTATTGAAAACTTCTTTAAATGTTGATCCCTTCATCATGAAGCGTTGCTGCAAATAAAATATAATTATGTTGCATTAATGACATTTTCATTGACTTCTGTTACATTAATTATAATGCCTTTGACATCAATGACAATATTCCAGCAATCTCCCCCTTTGTCATTGATGGCAATTCTATAGAAAAATCGTGCATGAACTCCCTCTTTTTGTAGTTCTCCTCCTTTTTTTAATTCTCTCCCTTTGACATCAATGGCAAAGAGACATACAACAAAATCTCAATGTATATCACCAAAATATCCATGGAATTGAATAATGCAATGATTAGCTCCCCCTTAAGCCATGCTTCTCTTGACGGATTTAATAACTAGATGAAGAATGGATCACTCCCAAATTCTACCTTAGAAAATCAAAAGTTTCTTTTGGGAGGGGCTTCGTGAAGATATTTGCTATCTGTTCTTTTGTGGCAACGTACTCCATCTTTACTTGCTGATTTGCACCCTGCTCTCTCAAGAAGTGATACTGGATTGGAATGTGTTTTGTTCTAGAGTGCATAACCGGATTCTTCGAAATGTTTATTGCACTAGTGTTATCACTGAGTATTGAGATTGGATGTTCATATTCTATTTTAAAATATTTCAATGTCTTCATCCAAAGGACTTGTGTACAACAAGACACTGCTGGTATGTATTCTGCTTCAGCGGTAGATAAATAAACGGAGGCTGATTTTTGCTTAGCCATGACACCAGATTTTTGCCAAGAAAGAATGGTCCCCCACTTGTACTCTTTCTGTTATCAACACTTCTTGCCCAATCTGCATTTGTGTATGTTAGCGTGAAATCTTCACCTCTTGGATACCACAAGCCATAATCCAAAGTGCTTTTTAGATATTTGAATATCTTTTTGACTGCTTGCACATGTGTTTCTTTTGGGGCTGCTTGAAAACGTGCTACCAAGACTACAACTTGCATGATGTCTGGCCTTGATACCTGATGTATAACAAGCTGCCAATCATGGATCTATAAAGCATCTGATTCGCTTCAAGAGATTCATCATCTTTACTTAACTTGCATCCTATAACCATGGGTGTGCTAACAGGTGTGCAATCTTTCATTTTGAACTTCTTCAACATCTTTATATACTTGGTTTGGGAGATAAATATTTCTTGGATAGATTGAGAAATTTGCAAACCAAAAAAAAATGACAACTCACCCAACATGGACATTTCAAATTCCTTTTGCATATCTTTTGCAAATGCTTGGGACATTTATTCACTATCTCCTCCAAAAATGATATCATCCACATATACAACAACAATCAACTGATTCTCACCTTCAGTCTTGATATAGAGATTACTATTAGCAACTCCCCTTTTTAAACCTTGTTCTTGTAGATATTTATCAAGCCTTGAATACCAGGGTTTGGGGGCTTGCTTTAGCCCATATAGTGTCTTCTTCAATTTGCACACATAGTCCGTGTTTTCTGATAGAAGGAAACCTTCCGGTTGTTCAATATATACTTCTTCCTCTAACTTGCCATTTAGAAAAGCAGATTTCACATCCATTTGATAAACTTTGAAAATTTTAAAACTAGCATATGCCAAAAACATTCTAATGGCTTCTAATCTCGCAATAGGGGCAAGGGTTTCTTCAAAATCAATACCTTCCACTTGAGCATACCCCTTGCAAACCAACCTTGCTTTATTTCCTGTTACTTGGCCATCTTTATTTAGCGTATCCCTGAACACCCACTTGGTACCAATTACATTATTGTCTTTTGGTCTAGGAATGAGTTCCCATGTCCCATTCTTTTCAATTTGATTCAATTCTTCTTCCATAACATCGATCCAATGCTTGTCACTACTAGCTTCTACAAAAAATTTGGGCTCTGTTTTGGATAACAAGGAGAAGTTTACTTGCTCAGGTTTACTCACAAATCTTCTTCTCGTTTGTACCCCAGCATTAATATCACCAATAATTTGACTTTCAGAATGATGCTTTTGAACAAATTGAGATGGTGCGTTTGTATCTTCTCGCTCCATTTCTTCTTGTTTTTCTACTTCTTCTTTGAAGTCTGGTTCCTGTTGTCAACCTGGAGCTGCGCCCTGATTCGAAGACGTGCACGAAATGGCCAGTCCTCTATCCTGCTGAAACAATGGAATCTTCTCACGAGGGTGGGTGCCTCAACGGTGAGAAGAACCTTCAGAGAAGGCTGGTCACTGTATGATGTATCAATGAGGATCTCTACTCTATGCTGCGGACTACCGTGGAAAAGGGAGAAGGAAACTTAAAGGGGAAATCCTACCAAAAAGGGGGTGATACACCAGAAGTTTGATCCACTCAACTTGGAACCTTGAACACTGAACAAACAAAGGGGAAAGGAAGACCTTAGATTTCAATCAATCACTTATGCATAAATATTTCATGAAGAGGTTTGATCCAATGGCCAAAACTTGAGGGAAAACGATGGAGAGAGGTCCAATACAAGACACTTTGCAGCCAGCTAACATCCACTTATAGCTTCAGCAAAAGACATAAAGAACACTTTAACATGACCTGCATAAGGATAATCTAGCAACTAGGTATGAACCAGAATTTGGGAAGGGAGATAAATCTACCATTTATGCAAATTGTTGAATGAAATATACACTATGCCCACACTTGAAATCTGAAAGTACAGTCCTTCTATTGATCGAAGAGGTTACCAACTCACCAATCGCAGAGTCTAGTCTAACCAAGAGAGAGATTGGATGATTTTTAATTAAGGCTGAAAGCCATTATATAGAGAATTACAAGAGGCCAAAGATTGGCGTTGAAATATTGAAGAGAAGGATTCACTTCGGTTAACTCAAGGCTTACTTGACCTTTCAATAAAATATGTTTTCTTTTGTTTTTGCATGAAGCTTCTTGCACTTGAGGAAGTGAACTTGTCTTTGTTATGAACTGCCCACCTCTCTTTGCATGGAAATCCACGCCAATGTTAATTTTAGAACTCTATGTGCGCTGCTTTGATGCCGAATTGGAACGTTGGAAAGGCTGAGTTGACCGTTTGGTAAGCTGAGTTGACTGTTTGGCAGCTGAGTTGGTCGAAGAGATCATTCTCTTTTGCATGGAAAGCTCCTAGTGGATGTGGCGTTTAACAATTAGTCAACTCTAAATCAAAAACAGTCAACTCGGCATTCAAATTTGGAACTTCGGTTGAAGCTGAGTTGGACCCTCGGATGCGTGAGATGATCTGGAGACGAGCGGGACTTTAATAACTAGTCAACTGAAGCTTTGAACGGCATTCGAAGATAGCCCCTACTTGCATGTATTTTATCATGCTTTGGTCTACCTATTCATGTCTATTTATGGCGAGATTCTATATTCGGATGTATTTATCTATATTTTTTCCCTTTTGGCCTTTTCTTAACTTTCCATCGCTTAATCTGAGGTCAACCTCCCGTGATTTTAATTCTTTCGGAATTCTGGCTTTACCTTTGTTTCAACGGTTACTTCCCGCGGTCAAAATTTGACGTCTTGCGGGACGTCACCCGTAGTCTTCTTATTTCCTTCGGAACCTCTTCTCTGCATGTATTTCCTGTGGCTTTCTTTCCTTCAGCTTTATCCTCCAAAGTATTCCTTCGGACAAAAAATCCGAAGGAATTCCTTCGGACTTTTTCCCAAAGGATATCTTCCTTCTCTTTTCCCCCTGCTCGGGCTTTTGTCTTAGTCGGGTTTTTCTCTTAGTCATTTTCCCGCGGACAAAATGTCTGCAAGAATTATCTCGATCACTTCTTTTGGCCTTCGGAATTCTTCATCGGGTTTATTTTCTCGGGCTTTTTGCGTGGCCATTTCTTCGAATTTCTTCGGACTTTTGTCTGAAGGAATTCCTTCGGACATTTTGTCTGAAGGTATTCATTCTCCGTTGCCTTTGTCTTTTGCCGTTGGCGTTTTGTCTTCAGTCTTCTTTCCTGCATCTTCCGAATTCCTTCGGACAAAAAGTCTGAAGGTTATCTTCCTTTGCTGCGCCTTCGAGTGCCTTCGAAATGTGCCCTTCGGAAAAGTCACCACGGTCCTCTCGCTGACCAAATGCCCTCCATAAGGGCTAGTTGCTCGTGTCTGTGCCTTTTTTCGGAAGAATTGTAGGGCACCCGGCCTTTTTGCAAAGGTTCTGAATCTGTTCTCTCACCTTCCCCAAGGGTAGGTGCCCTTCGGGATTGTTGAAAGTGACCCTTCCGAAGGGTACCCTGCCCTTCGGAATTCTTGTAATGGACTCTTTCCTTCGGCCTCTTGGTTTTTCCTCGGAAAAATTGCAACTGGTCTCTTGGTCGAAAGAATGACCCTTCGGCAAATTTGTGAACCCTTCAACTGCTTGAATAAATCTGTTCTTCCCTTTGGGGAAAAATTGTCAACAGTTCCTTTGATCATTTGTTTGTGCATTTACTTTTTGAGGCCTTGTTTCATCCATCTTTACACTAGCACTTTCTACGATTGTTTGCAGACTTTAATTATATCTATAAGCTTTACTTTTTGAGGAATATCCAAGAAAAATACCTTCATCTCTTGTGTCGAACTTTCCCAAGTCTTCTTCATCTCTCTTAACTAAGCATTTCCTCTCGAACACTTTGAAATATTCGACTGATGCCGGTCTACTCTTCTATAACTCATAAGGGGTTTTGCTATTGTTTACTCTGATTTGTCCCTTGTTCAAAATGTAGACTGTAGTGTTAACCGCTTCTCTCCAAAATCTGTCTAATAGCTTAGATACATTTAGCATTGTTCTAACTACTTCTTGAATAGTTCGATTCTTTCTTTCTACAACTCCATTTTGCTATGGAGTCCTTGCAGTTGATAAATGCATTTTATTCCATGTTACTCACAAAAATCATTTAATTCATTTGAGTTAAACTCACCTCCTCAATCTGATCTTAAGCACTTGATCTTTAAATTCGTTTCGTTTTCAACCAAAGCTTTAAACTTCTTGAATGCCTCAGAATTTTCTTTTAGAAAGGCAACCCATGTCATTTTGGAATAATCATCAATGAGCAACATAAAGTAACTCTCACCTTGTATGCTTTGCGTTCTTGTAGGCCAGTAGAGGTCCGTATGAATCAGTTTCAATGACATGGTGGTTGAGTACTCCTTTGACCTGAAACTCACTCTTGTCTGTTTTCCATGCTGACACTACTTGCAAAGAATGTTTGACAGTTTTGCAATCTTTAGCATATCTCTTACGGCTTGCCTAGTGCTGATTTTCACTAGATTATCGAAATTCATATGGCCCATCGTTCTATGCCATATCTAGCTTTCATCAATTATACTCATGTAGCATTTCTCTCCCTTAACTTCACTGAGTATGTACAGGTTGTTTGTTGTTCTGTTTGTAGTTGCAACTAATTTTCATGTGTCTGTTTTCCTAATCTCACAACCTTGAGCATAAAACGTGAGTGTGTCCTTGATCACACATCTGACTGATACTTAGAAGTTTATGCTTCAAGCCTTCAACATACAATACATTCTCTGTTTTTGTTTTTCCATTATCAAGGCTAAGGGTACTTTTTCCAGCTATTCTCGCCATGGCATTATCTCCAAATTTTACCATGCCTTAACATATTTCCTTCAAGGAGAGAATTTTTCTCTTGTCCCCAGTCATGTGACTTGAGCATCCACTGTCAATATACCATTGTTGCCCTTCGTTTTTTGCATGAACAACTATTTGTACAAGCATAGATTTCTCCTTGCCCTGATTAACTTCCTCTTTCTTTTATTTCCTAATTTTTGTAGGTTCTCTTTTCTTTACCATAGGAGCATTCACTTTCTTGTTTTGTCTAGGGGGTTCTACAACAACACTTCTACAAAACCGTGCTATATGTCCATAGTTATTACAAATTATAGTTATAACATACAATGTTTTTCTCTTTGTAATTTGATAATAGGGCAAATGAGTTATAGTTTCTACTTGAAACTCCATAAGTACTTCTGCCATTGTCCCATGCATACCTATTTCTTGCATGTGTCCTACACTCCATTTTTTTATGCCCAAAATGATTACATGAAAAACAATAAGCAAAGAAAGAATGTTGGAACCTGGTCATGTGTAGGCACCTGTCTTCGAGGAAAGAACTTTCTAAATTTGTCCTTGTTATCTTTTTGGAGGAGTGTTTTTTTCTGTGACTTGATTCTCTTTCTTCTTGCTGATAGGAATTTTGAGAACATCTGCATAGCTTTTTGTCTTTTCCTCATTTACATTCTTTGGTGGTTCTTTTTGATCTTCTTTGTTGGTCATCTGATTTTCTTTATATCCAAGACCAGTCTTTATAAATGGTGACCTCTGCCCATTTATGATATCATCTAAGATCTCGGTACTCTTTTCAAATTTGAGGCTTCTGTTTAACTTAGTGGTTGTTTTCTCTAGTTCCTTCCTCAAGGAGACAATCTCGGATTCTAACCTCTCACAATTTTTTTCCTTTTTGTTTAATTGGATTCACACCTCTTCAATTATTTTTGCTTCTTCAAATTGAATCTTGAGGTTGATGATAATTGTTTCGGATTCCTCAAGGTCTTGGGACATTTTTGCTCTTGATTGACAATCCTCTTTTTCATATTTCTGCAGCTGCAATTTTTGCTTCAAATTTATTTTCTTAAGCTGCTTGATCTCGCTTAAGGCACATGTGAGTTCTTCAAGATTTACCTCTCCTTCATTTTCGACATCGTCTTCCTCTTCCAAGGTGTCTTCACTTGTAGAGGCATTGTTTTTTTATTTATATAGCCATGAACATAGTTTCTTCTCTGTCACTATCTGATATGTTCTCATTGCTCTCCTCAGTGGATATGTTCTGCAGTCCCTTTGACCTAGAGGCTTTTCTTGTGCTTACCAAACTTTTTCTTGTATTCATTTTGTTTGAGGTTTTTCTTGTATTGAGGTTTGCTTTCCTTCTTCCTTTCCTCATTATGATTTTTCTCATCATCGCTATCATCTTTATGTGGACACTTAGTAGAAAAATGTCCTATTTTACCACAATTAAAACAATTAAAACATTTAAAAGGTAGCTTACCTTTGTATTTCCCTGATCCTTTCTTAAACTTTCTTACCAAAAGGGCCTCCTTTTCATCTTGTTCATTATTGTTGTCATCGCTTGATTCAGGTTCTTTATTCTTCACTTTTTTTGAAGCTTTAAAAGTTGCTTCCTTTTTAGATGGCTTTTCCTTTTCAGTTCTCATTTTATACGCCATGAGAATCCCATTCAACTCATCTATTGTTAATGAGTCTAAGTCCTTTATTTCTTAAATAGCCAAAACTTTTGCATCAAATCTCAAAGGAAGTGACCTTAGCACTTTTTAAACGATCATGGATTCTTCAACCTTTTCGTCGAGTCCTTTGATGGTGTTAACAATCTCATCTACACGAAAAAGATACGCCGAACATTTTCTTCATCTTTCATTTTCAAGCTCTCAAATTGTCTCCTATGAGTTTGGAGTTTTGCCGCCTTCACTTTCTTGTCACCCTCATAGATGTTCAGAAGTTTGTCTCACATTTCCTTTGCTGAATCGCATTGCATATTCTTGACAAACTTTGATTCTAATACGCCACACAAAATAGCGTTCATGGCTTTGGCATTATTCTCACTAGCTTTCTTTCTGGTTGGATCCGTTGGTGGAGTTGTTGGCGTAACCTATCCATTCACCACTGTTTGCTAGATATCAAAACCAAGGGCCATTAAATAAGTACCCATCCT
Organism: Torreya grandis; assembly: GCA_037957365.1. NCBI lineage: Eukaryota > Viridiplantae > Streptophyta > Pinopsida > Cupressales > Taxaceae > Torreya > Torreya grandis. The sequence continues at coordinate 1,047,143 of JARHVA010002460.1, forward strand.
TGTACTCCATAATGCATAATTTGTTTCGTCGAACAATGGAGCCTTGTTTGTGGAGAAACCTTCCTGTACATGATGACTAGCATTTGTGCTCCCAAGATCTACCTTCCAGCAGTTAGACTGATTCTAAAGGAACCGCTTTGATACCAATTATTAAGCACACGATACACTGAGTGGTTGGGGACGAATCAATGTATGATGAAACTTCAAATTTCAAAAAGTAATGTTCACAAAGAAAATATTCACACAAGATCTAATAATTAAGCAACACAAGATTTACTTGGAAAACTTGCTCTCGGAAAAAATCACAAAGCAAAGTTGCTTGGATCTACCATCCAAATCCAGTCGTAAAATAATAATCCTTTTACAAAATTTCATAGGCACCAACCTACTTGGAGACACCAATCCCCACCGCTAAGCACCAATTTAGCAAGAGACACCAATCTCTTTGTTCTAAGGCACTGACCTCCATTGAAACAATCTTCCACGTTACTATTGTTGCTTCATCAATGAATGATATCAAATTCAATCTCCTCTTTTTCTTCTCCACAAAAATATGTTTATTCTTGAATGATGAAAATAATTATTTCTCATATATTTTTCAATCTTCTATTCGCCTTATATAACCTCCAAAGTCTCTCTACAAAGGAGGCGTCCCATCAAAGAGGCACCCTTTCATCAAAAGGTGTGCATTTAATCAAACTTTAATTAATTCACTAAGTGGGGCGATTTCCCCAAGGCAGCCATATATCAAGTGGGTCGGCCCAACAATGATAGGCTTTAATACATGTCTTAAGAGGGGCGATTTTAGCCTTAAACAATCTTCCTTGAGGGCGCATTGAAAACTTATTTAATACTTGTCCCTTCGTCATGAAACGCTACTGCAGATTAAATATAATTCTGTTGCATTAATGACATTTTTGTTGGCAATTCCGTTGACTTCTGTTACATTAATTATAATGCCTTTGACATCAATGACAATATCCCAATAGTTGGTTGCTATATTGTCGAGCAATGTTGCAACTTGACACTGCCATCTTTCACATAGTGCCAAATCAGATAAAATTTGGTATTGATATGCTTGGTTCAGTCGTGAAAGACTAGATTCTTTGCCATCTGGATTGCAAAAGTGTTGTCAATCATGAGAGGTGTTGATGAAACCTGTTGCTCCTACAAATCTAAAAGAACTCTTTTGAGCCACAAGATCTCTCTAGTTGCCTCTGAAGCAGCCATATATTTTGCTTTTGCTAAAGAAATTGCTGACACTAATTGTTTCTTGGATTTCCAACTGACAACTGTTGTTCCCAAATTCATTAGAAAACCCGAGGTGGACTTCCCATCTTCATGATCACCAGCATAGTCGGAATCTGAATATCCAACCAATTTGAAGTCTCCTACCTTGGAGTATTTGAGTCCAAAATTCTGTGTTCCTTTGAGATATCTGAGGACCCTTTTTCCTGCTACCCAATGACTGTCCCTGAGTTGCATGAATCTTGAGAGGACACCAACTGCAAATGATATATTTGGTCGAGTTGTGGTCACATAAATCAGAGTTCCAATGAGTTGTCTGTATTTAGTGGCATCAACCAAATCTGTTGAATTTTCAGATGTCAATTTGAGATTTTGTTCTATGGGCATGTTGAGAGGCTTACAATTTTCGATTTCGAACTTGCTCAGAATGTCACCAACATGCTTATGCTGAGTGATGAATAAATACTTTGGTTTTTGAATTATTTCAATACCTAAATAGTAATGAATATAACCCAAATCAGTGATTTCAAAGCTTTTCATCAAATTTGATTTGAATTTTGCATTGTACCGTTCATTGTTCTCCATGATGAACAAATCATCAACATACACCACCACAAATACAATTGTTTTGTCAACTGTTTTGATGAAAAGAGTTGCATCTTCAAACTCAAAACGTTTTAAATTCATGTTCATGAGGTGCTCAGCTAGTTTGTCGTACCATGCTCGAGGGGCTTGTTCTAAACCATATAGCGATTTTTCTAGTTTGCACACCTTGTGCTCTTGTTCGCTTACTACAAAACCTTTGGGTTGTGTTATGTACATAGTTTCCTTGAGGTCACCATTCAGAAATGCAATTTTGATGCCCATTTGGTGAGTTTTCTATTTGTTGTGAACTGTTAAAGCCAACATGGTTCGAATGGTAGTCCATTTTGTCGTAGGTGCAAAGGTTTCATTGTAGTCAATTCCTTATTTTTGAGCATACTCCTTTGCGACAAGCCTTGCTTTGTGGTGGTCAAGTGAGCCATCAACCTTGTATTTGTTGCGGTAGACCCACTTGTAGCCAATCGGTTTGCAGCCATATGTAGGATCAACCAATTTCCAAGTCTCATTTTTAACCAATGCATTGTACTCATCTATCATTGCTTTTCTCCAAGATTCAAGCTTCTCACACTGTTTGAAAGATGTTGGTTTTGAATCAAACACAACATTGAGTTCTTCTAAAGAATCATTCAATGTGAGCTTTTCAATTCTGTCTTGAATTTCTTCAAGGGACTTGTCTGATTGTGATGCAAATTCATGTGCTCTTCTTGTCCCTATTTTTCCAACTTCATCAGGTTTCACATCTTTCAATGTTTGAGTAGTCCATTTAGGCATCTATTTTTGTGTTTTAGGTGCTTAAAGTTCATCCTTTGAAGTTCCATCACTTACTGCCCTCTATTTTGGTGGCCCTTGTTCAATATCTGATGAAGTTTCACTTTCTCCTTTAGGAGTTTCAAGCTCATGTATAGAAGACAATAGAAAATCAATAAATTTTGAACTGTGTGTTCCCACTCATTGCTTGGAACATCCAAATCACTCTCTTTGTAGACATCAAACTTTGCATAATTGTCAAGTCGACTCAACTGTCGATCAATGTGCTCTTTGTCCTTTGCAGACTCACAAAAGACAACTTCTCTTGCAACAAAAAACTTTTTCTCTTTCTCATTGTATACCCTGTATGCCTTGGAGGATTCAAAATATCTCAAGTGGATGCATTTTCGACTCCCATGGTCTAATTTATTTCTTTTCTCCTTTGGAATCAATGTGTAGCAAGTGTATCTAAAAATCCGAAGATGTTGCACTAAAGAGAGATGATAACACCACATCTCATATGGAGTCTTGGATTCAAGAATTGTTGTATTGCAGCATACTGCTATTTTAGCTGCTTCGGCTCAAAAGTGCAGATTTACTTACCCCTTTGTAGTACATGGCACAAACCATATTCATCACAGTTTTGTTCATCCTTTCTACAAGAGCATAACGGAGGAGCGTAGGATGAAACCTTTAGGTAGAGAATGAAGAAATAGGAGAGCATTCAGTGTGAGAATAAGGATAGATAAGATTAGAGAATGATTATGGTAAAGAGGGAAAGATGTATTTTCCTATGAATTAGTGGCTTGCGGAGCAAGTTATAGCTTAGCTTGCACTCTTGCCCATTTGGGCAAGGGACACATCATGCATATAGGGTTTTGGTAAACACTACATTTCAAATCTGGTTCTTGGCATGCAAAACCATCTATCTAGATGGATAAGAAAAGTATATCTATATATGGGTATAATCCATACATGCAAATCTATGTCTACATGCTGGGAAAAGCACGTTCCATTTTTTTCCTCTTTTTTGTTTATGGTGTGCCTTCTTTTTTCTAATCAAAGGTCAAATGAGCAAATCAATGATTATGTTCTACATTACTGAACTATGGTAGCAAAGATGGAAAAATATATGGAATATAATTAATTACAAGATATCTTTATTCAAATCTTGTTACAACCAGCCCATGAGTCAATCATGTTTGCAAAATACAAATCTTTTGATGAGTTATGACATACAGTCAAAGAAATGGAATTTAATCTTCTGGACCTAAATAAGCCAAATTATTCACCAATTTTTCCATCTACATTAAATGTCAAGTTCCCAATAAGACAAAGAACAAAGTCAAATATAATGAGAGAAAAAATGAGGCAAAAGCAATAATGTTTATATTATTGTTTCCATGGTCAGTTTATATCTTGTTGTAGTAGAGTAGATTTTAATCTTGGTAGGATGTTTTGCGATATTCTTTGTAGTTAATAGTTGTGTTATGTCAAATGATGATATTTTTGTTAAAATACATAGCTTTGTGTGTGTCGGTGCTATAGTGTGGGATGAAGTTATGTAGACTTGTACTGGAGATAGCATGCTATGGTTTCCTATCCTGCAGAGTTGGTTGTGGTTTGTGCTGCGCTGCACTTAGTCTATGAGTGCTTGTGCAAGGTGCTATCTTGCTGTAGGATGTTTTTCAAGAGCATTAAGAGAATTAACAACATGGGCAAACAATAGTCTTCAAACTCTCCCAGATACTAGCTCACAGTTAGACCACCCCTAGACTCTCTTGCACCTTGGGTGAGATGTACACATTTGAAAGATGACATCTCTTTTGCAAATAATGATGTGCCGTCACGTTAGTTATGGTGTGTCTTTCAAATGATCGTGGTGTAGTTGAAAGCGCACACATAGTAGGGAAATTACATGCAACCCAAAATAAAAAGACTCCGAAAGCAAATCTCGATTAGATCTAGGAAGCAAAAGAACCTTAGAACAGGGATCAATCAAATAGGTAAACCTAGACAAAGGGGTATATAAAGCCATGCAATACAAAACAATTTGGTGAAACGGTCTAATGTGGAAAGAGAATCTCGAATATAGTGAAGAGAAGAGAGCATACAAAGAACAAAGCTCTCTCAAATCCAAAAGGACTAACATCTTCGTCGATGAACACAAAAGCACCAATGTAGAGTCGAATGATGTCCTTAGTATGATGACTTCGGTTGTTAGACCCAACAGGTTCTAACCCGAAACAGTACTATTTTTCTTTTAAATTACAACAAAAATCCCAATTTTGAGATATACTACAGCTATTAGTTTAAAACAGACAACTAAATGAATCACATATAACAGATGCATGCAATACATCGCCCCATTGGCATATTAATCCTCATTTAGTAATCAACAATTAAACATAGTATTAAGCTGTGCAACTGATCATCTAGTATTTGAGGCATATCAAGCACCTTAAATATGGATATAAATCATGAATCAATCGAGAGTACAAATACAACCGCTGCTGTTAATAAATGAGAAGGTTTTATACAATTACACAACCATTGTTGTGTTAATAATGCATTTGAAATCAAGGTACAATAACAGATGTACAACATACAAGTGGAGTTGTAGGTACAGCTCTGTAATCCATCACATAGCTCGAGTGTAATTCTATCAAGCTGTATCAGCTGAAGAGGGAGAGCATCATCCGAGTGCTTTACCTCCAGCCATGAACCTACAGTCTCTCGCACACCTCCCTTTTGGGAGTGTCCCTACCCTTCATGGAAGAGCATATAAAAATAATGTGGATAAAAAGAAACAACCGGAACCTGTGTGTGTACTAACACTATTACGTGCAACAATAAAAAAGACCATAGAATTTCATTCCTCTATCTAAATGATAACAGCAAGCTTGTAAACTAGAAGTACAGTGAAATGATATTATAATCTGAGTCATTTTTACTCAAACAAAACTCTCTGCTACAGGATCATACCAGATGATATCATGAAGTATGTATACACGTCACCAATTGGCGTACTTGTATAAGTACTTCATGTTATTGACAACATAATAATATTAAGAGGTACGTATACAAGTCACCCATTGACGTACTCATATAAGTACTTGTTGCTATTCAACATAGCATACAACTAAAGAGTCAATAACATTTCATAAATATCATGTCAGTGAAAATATATGTATTTACAACTAAATACCCAATTTAACCTCATACAGATATGTTAACAAGCAAGGATGGCAATCAAGACTTTCTATGCTCATCTTTAACATACCTTTTCAACATAATTTCACATACTTAATTTCTAACCAAAAGAATATGTATCTATTTTTCTTGTGTTTACATTTGGTCATAAGCAATTAGGTTTGCACAATCAAAACACTGTATACATAAATGTACAACCAACCTTAATATATCTTCATGATAACATTCTAGGCATTCATATATTATACTTGACAACTTCGTATATAATTCTCAAATATCAACTAAATCCATCACCCAAAGAATAGTAACAATCATAACGGGTTCTATTTGTACAGGCAGGTACTACATTTCTAAACATACAGTCAACCTTATTAATACCTTTGTCAACATCTAAGTACACTACTATGGAAACAAGGTCATCTCTCATCAAATACTATGGCTTTATATTCATCGTTATGCTACCATATATTGCAAAGCAAACCTGTACTCAAAAAAGGTAAATTTGATCCTTATTTTTAACACATACTTCAATGCTTATATAGGTTTTAGTTACACACTAATTCAAATGAGTATCATACAACTCACAACCTGGTTGCATGTTTACTTATCAACCCTTACCTAGCTTTTGTTATACTTCCCTTAACCGATACATCTTATATGTATTTTCTCTCAATAATAACTTGTTATATACTAATAACACATTAACCAAGAACATGAATTTATTACCCCATCAGACATTTGGCTCCTATCTTGAACAATTTATTCATACTAAAATAATTTATGCTTTACTGTGTTCGAGCTAACAAATATTTACATACCCAGTAACCTATTCTTCATACTTCCCTGCCTCTATAAGGAACCTACATATTCTACTATAGTCAAACTATGAAACAACCATGATTCACACCCACAAGTCTCCTTGATATAGGTAGAATGAATACTTATAGTTTCGAGTTTTTACCCATAAAGGTTAACTACATGCACATCCAACCCATTTTATTTTATAATATTTCTAGATCCCCATTTTACAATTCTATCCTTGATAAAATGAAATCCTCGGGCTATCTATAATGAATACATATCAATAGTAAATTGGTCAATACTTCTCATGCAGGCACTTGGTCATACTTTCGAAAGAACAAGGATCCTAACTGCAGTCGTATTTACTAAGGATCGATTCATATAATGTTGGAATATTGTTATTGATGTCAAAGGAATTGTAACGGATATGAACGAAAATGTCAAATGGAATTGTTGCCAGAAGTGAATGGAATAGTTGTCGGAAGTGAACAGAAATGTTGACGGAAATGTCAACCTTGGTTGACCTATTGGGAGGAGTTGTGACCGTTCGAATGGACCTTTTCACTTGAAGAGTCACAACCTTAATTTTTGGCTTTCCGTGGGTTATAAATAAGTGCATAACGAGTGGCAAATTGGTAGATTCGAAAAGTGGAAGACAAAAAAGAAGAGCAAAAATATTTGAAGGCAGATTTTTGTGAGAATAATTGAAAGGAAAAATCAGCAAGTATAAGACAGAGCATAGCAGCGAAAACACTTAAGTGTAGATCGAATTGATAGGAAATAAAGCAGTGTTCTATCATCCGTTGTGTTGACAACAAATCAAAGATAGAAGAGTGATTTTTGTGAGAAGGTTGGTGTCTTCGTTTTGAAGAAATTGGTGTCTTCGTTTTGAAGAGATTGGTGTCTTTTGCTGAGTTGGTGCTCGACGAAAGGGGTTGGTGCTCCTGCAGGTGGGTGCCTATAAAATTGTTTTTGGGGTTGATGCTCCAGTAGGTTGGTGCCTACAAATTTTTTATATTGAGATCTATTTCTCCGTGGTTTTTTCCCGAAAGGGTTTCCACGTATAAATCTTGTGTCACTATTACTTTGTGTTGTGTGAGTTGTGATTTGATTATATTGAATATCTTAAGTGGAATAATTGTTTAAATAAAAAGTGTATAAGATATCTATTACTGATTCACCACCCCTCTCAGTTATAAACTGTGCTTAACAATTGGTATCAGAGCGGGTTCCTTTAGATATAGTTTAACCGCTAGAAGGTAGATCAGGTAAAGCACACATGGCTAGTTCACAAGGTCAGGAAGGTTTTCCCACAAATAAGGCAACATTGTTTGATGACACCAATTATGCTTTCTGGAGCATAAGAATGAGGACATATCTGATGGCCTTTGGGTTTGACATTTGGCAATTTGTTGTAAATGGATACACAGAGCCACAAACACAACCAACAGATCCCGCTGGAAAGAAGGCTAGCAAAAACAACACTACGACAATGAACGCTATTCTATGCAGTGTTTCTAAATCTGAGTTTGTAAAAGTTATGCAATGTAAGTCAGCACATGAGATTTCAGAGAAGCTTAAGACCATCTACGAGGGTGATGGCAAGGTTAGACAAGCCAAACTTCAAACTCACAGGAGACAGTTTGAGAGTCTCAAAATGAAGGAAGAAGAGAACATTGCAAGTTCTCTTATTCGAGTTGATGAAATCGTGAATGTGATCTGAGGACTTGGAGAAAAGGTAGAGGAGTCTACCATAGTCTAAAAGGTGCTAAGGTCTTTACCACTAAGATTTGATGGGAAGGTCTCTGCCATAGAGGAAATGAGAGATCTTGACAAGCTGCAGATGGACGAGCTACACGTAATTCTCATTGCTTATGAAATCAGAGAGACCATCTGAAAAGGAAGCAACCTTCAAAGCATCAAGGAGAAAGCCAAGGATCCAGAGCCAAGCGATAGCTAAAGCAGCGAAGAAGATGAAAAGGAGGCTTTATTCATTCGAACGTTGAAGAGAGGCTCAGGGAAATATAAAGGTAAGTTACCATTCAAATGTTTTAATTGTGGTAAGATTGGTCATTTTGCAGCTAAGTGTCCAGATAAAGACAACAATGATGAAGAGGAGAGCAAACCAAAATTCAAGAAGGGATTCAAGCAAAATAAAGACAAGAAGAGATTTGAGAAACAAAAGAAAAGCTTATACTTCAGGAGGAACTATAGTTCATCCGAGGAAGGTGGAGCTAGTGATTCTGACAATGATGATGAGGAAACATTGTTCATGACCATAGAAGACAATGCTTCCACAAGCAGAAACAACTCAGAGGAAGAAGAAGATGAAGGTGAGGTAAATCTCGAAGAAGAGCTTATCTATGCCTTAGGAGAGACAAAAGATCTTAAAAAAAAGAGCATGAAACAAAAGCTTCTGATTCATAAATATGAAAAATAGAGTTAGGACCTAGAAGCCAGAATATCACAAGGTCTTGAGGAATCAAAGAAGATAATTGCTGATCTAAAAGTCCAAATCGAAGAAGCAAAGAAAATTGAAGAAGATTTAACGGATCAGCTAAAGAAGAAAGGAGAAGATTGTGAAAGGTATGAATTTGAGATTGCTGCTTTAAAAAGGGATCTAGAAAAGGCGAATTCTAAAATAGCAAGTGACTTGAAATCTGAGAAAAGCACCCAAGTTTTGAATAAGATTCTAGAGAGTCAAAGATCACCATCTAACAAATCAGGCATTGGGTATGAGAAGGAAAAAGAGAAAGCTAAGAGCCATGCTGAAACTCTTAAGGAACCAGTGAAAAAGGAGACCAAGAAGGAAGACGGCCAGAATACAAAAACCAGCTCTATCAACAAAAAAAGCAAAGAAGAACAAAACTTTAGGAGACCACTTGCTCCAAGATATGCAAATAAAACCAGGTTTGGTAATTATTTTGATGGATATTGTTAGTATTGCAATCATTTTGGTCATAAGAAATTAGATTGTAGAAAGAGAGCCAAGGATATTGAAGTCAGGAGCAGAAACAAAGGAACCTATGGAGCTTCGAACAGAAACTACAATTCGTTTGATCCCCTATCAAACTTTGATGAAGAAGCTATAGTTTTTTACAAGTGCAACAACTATGGACATATAACACGCTATTGTAGAAGTGTTTTTGAATCTATAAGACAAGATCAGAAGTTCAAGGCTCCAGTGATAAAGAAAAGAGAACCAACAAAGACTTGGAAGAAGAAGCAAGAAGAATCCATGATCGTTCAAACAACATTCCATGCTAGAGATGAAGGACAACAATGGTTTATTGATAGTGGATGTTCGAGACACATGACTGGATATAAAAGCAAATTCATCTCGTTAAAAAGGGTCAATGAAGGCACGGTGAAGTTTGGAGACAACACTACAATCAAAATAACAAGAAAAGGTACGCTTAGTCTCGATAATGGAAGAACCAAAACAGAGAATGTGTTATATGTGGAAGGGTTAAGGCATAATCTTCAAGTGTTAGCCAAATTTGTGATCAAGGACACACTCAAGTTCTTTGTTGAAGGTTGCGAGATTAGAAAAAGAGACACGGGAGAACTAATTGCAGATGTTCACAGGACAACAAATAATCTATACATGCTTACAGAAGTCAAAGGAGAGAAGTGTTGTCTGAGTCAAGTTGAAGAAAGTTGGCTATGGCATAGAAAAATGGACCATATAAATTTTGATAACCTTGTGAACATTAGCAAGAAGCAAGCTGTAAGAGACATTCCAAAGATAACAAAGCCATCAAGCACGCTTTGTAAGCAATGCCAACATGGGAAGCAGACCAGGACAAGATTCAAAATGAAGGAATATTCCACCACGAAAAAATTAGAGCTCATTCAAATAGATTTGTGTGGACCCACCAAAACGCAAAGTATACAAGGTGAGAGGTATTTTATGCTGCTAATTGATGATTACACTAGAATGACGTGGGTTTCTTTAAAGAAAAGTCTGAGGCCTTTAGCAAATTCAAAGCATTTAAATCATTAATTGAAAATGAAACCAGTTTAAGGATCAAACGCTTAAGGTCAAATAGAGGAGGTGAGTTCATGTCAAATGAATTCATTGAGTATTGTGAAGAGCATGGGATAAAAAGAAAGTTTTCAGCTGCAAGAACCTCACAATAGAATGGGGTAGTGGAACGAAAGAACAAGACTATCCAAGAAATGGCTAGGACAATACTGAACGTATCCAAGTTATCAGACAAATATTGGAGAGATGCAGTCCACACAGCTATATATATCCTAAATAGAGGGCAGGTCAGAGTCAACAATGACAAGACCCCATATGAGTTATGAACAGGAAGACCAACTTCCGTCAAATATTTCAAAGTATTTGGAAGTGCTTTATTAAGAGGACCGAAGATGATTTGGGGAAATTTGACTCAAGCGCTGACGAAGGAATTTTTCTGGGATATTCCACCAAAAGCAAGGCCTACAAATGCTACAACAAGAGAATGCAAACTATTGTAGAAAATGCCAGTGTTAGAGTAGATGAAACCGGAACTCAGAAGGCAAGTGATCCATTAGACGAACCAAATATCATTGAAGAAGATGTTGAAGTAGAGAAGATGGATAAAGATGAATGGCAAGACACCAAGGCTCCATCCCGATTCGTTCAGAAAAATCATGCTGAGAGCCAGATTATTGAAAATTTAGATACTAGAGTGCAGACTAGAAGAAGGTTGGTAAGTACTCTTGAGCAAGTAAATTTTTCATTATTATCTAAAATTCAGCCCAAAAACTTTTCAGAAGCTAGCCATGATGAACAGTGGGTGAAAGCAATGGAAGAGGAGCTGGACCAGATTGAAAATAATGAAACTTGGGAGCTAGTGCCAAGACTAATAAATTAGAATGTGATTGGCACAAAATGGGTGTATAGAAACAAATTGAATGAGGATGGTCAAGTGACCTGGAACAAAGCGAGATTAGTGTGCAAGGGGTATGCTCAAATTGAAGTAATTTTCTTTGAAGAAACTTTTGCCCCAGTAGCTAGGTTAGAAGCAATCAGAATGTTTCTTGCCTATGTGGTATTTAAAAATTTCAAAGCATATCAGATGGATGTGAAGTCTACATTTCTGAACAACAAACTAGAAGAGGAATTATATATTGAGCAGCCTGAAGGATTTCTCCTTTCAGATGATAGTAGATATATGTTTGTAGATTGAAGAAAGCCTTGTCTGGCCTGAAGCAAGCCCCCAGAGCTTGGTATGCAAGACTTGACAAATATTTGCAAGATCAAGGTTTTAAAAGAGGTTTTGTTGACAACTTATATATGAAAACTGAAGGTGAGCATCAGTTGATAGTTGTCTATGTTGATGACATAATATTCAGAGGAGATAGTGAAAAGCTGACGAAGGGACTCACTGAAGAAATGCAAAAGGAGTTTGAGATGTCCATGCTTGGAGAGTTATCTTTCTTTCTTGGATTACAAATCTCAATCCAATAAAGGAATCTTCATTTTTCAAACCAAGTATGCCAAGGAAATGTTGAAGAAGTTGGTTTTGAGGACTATGCACCTGTTAGCACACCAATGGCCACAGGAAACAAGATAAGTATGGATGAGGAATCACCAGATGTAGATCAATCTCTCTATAGATCAATGATTGGCAGTCTTCTGTATTTGACGGCTTTTAGGTCGGATATCATGCAGGCGGTAGACATGGTGGCATGATATCAAGCAGCCCCCAAGGAAACTCATGTACAAGTTGTGAAGAGGATATTCAGATATATAAAGGGGACCCTGGACTATGGATTATGGTATCCTACAAGGAGATATTTCACTTTAGTGGCATATACAGACTCAGATTGGGCAGGTTGCCTAGATGACAGGAAGAGTACAAGTGGAGGCGCATTTTTCCTTGGTGATAGCTTAGTATCTTGGCTAAGCAAGAAACAGAATTCAGTTTCACTATCCACAACAGAGGCAGAGTATATAGCGACAGTTCTGTGTTGCACTCAGGGGTTTTGGTTGAAGCAGACTCTGGAAGATATCAAGGTGAAGTATGATCAATGTATCTCCATAAATTGTGACAACACCAGTACCATCAATATTTCGAAGAATCCGGTGATGCACTCCAGAATGAAACATATTCCAATCAGATACCATATCTTGAGAGAACAAGTTGCAGATCAGCAAGTCAAGTTGGAATACATTAATACAATAGAGCATATAGTAGATATTTTCACGAAGGCACTTCCGAAGGACACATTTGAGTACCTACGTGAGAAGTTGGGAGTAATTTCTTTTGCTTCTTGCCACTGAAGGGAAGCATCAGTTGAGGGGGGGCTAAGTACTAGCTCTTGGATAGACCCTTTGCCATTGATGTCAAAGGGGGAGAAGTACAGAAAGAGGATGTCATAGAAAGGGGGAGCTACAACAAAGAAGGATTCAGACAGAAGAGACAGTGCAACAAGAGGGAGCAGTTTCAGTATGTGGTTGCCATCAATGACAAAGGGAGAGATTGTTGGAATATTGTCATTGATGTCAAAGGAATTGTAACAGATATGAACAGAAATGTCAAATGGAATTGTTACCAGAAGTGAACGGAATTTTTGTCGGAAGTGAATGGAAATGTTGACGGAAGTGAACAGAATTGTCGACGGAAATGTCAACCTTGGCTAACCTATTGGGAGGAATTGTGACCGTTCGAATGGACCTTTTCACTTGAAGAGTCACAACCTTAATTTGTGGCTTTCTGTGGGTTATAAATAAGTGCATAACAAGTGAAAATTTGTAGATTCGAAAAGTGGAAGACAAAAAAGAAGAGCAAAAATATTTGAAGGTAGTTTTTTGTGAGAATAATTGAAAGGAAAAATCAGCAAGTATAAGGCAGAGCATAGCAGCGAAAACACTTAAGTGTAGATCGAATTGATAGGAAATAAAGCAGTGTTCTATCATCCGTTGTGTTGACAACAAATCAGAGATAGAAGAGTGATTTTTGTGAGAAGGTAGGTGCCTTCGTTTTGAAGAGATTGGTGTTGCTTGTTGAGTTGGTGCTCGGCGAAAGGGGTTGGTGCTCTTGTAGGTTGGTGCGTACAAAACTGTTTTTGGGGTTGTTGCTCCAATAGGTTGGTGCCTACGAATTTTTTATATTGAGATCTATTTCTCCGTGGTTTTTTCCCGAAAGGGTTTTCACGTATAAATCTTGTGTCACTATTAATTTGTGTTGTGTGAGTTGTGATTTGATTATATTGCATATCTTAAGTGGAATAATTGTTTAAATAAAAAGTGTAAAAGATATCTATTACTGATTCACCTTCGCCCCCCTGCCCCCGCCCTCTTTGTAATAGCCTGTGCTTAACATATAACAGTGTAACAAAGTATTTAACTAAATTCTGGTCTATAAATCATCCTTATATATGGACTGTCATGAAATGGCATTTTTAAAACTCGTTAAGTTCAACCTTACCCCAAAATAAGAAACCTAGAATATTTATTATCTTCTTTTAACAAGCAAACCCAAGTTGACTACCATAGATAGAGATTTGCTTCTATGGCCGCTTGTGTATATATATCTATATTGTACCAATTAATGAGTGCAATATATATATATATATATATATATATATATATATATATATATCCTCATGGAATTTTTAACAGCCAAACCCTTCTACATAGTCAAAATATAGCTTGTCTGGGTCCTAGAGTAATAGATCTGAGCGTGGAGCATAGCTCCCTCCTTAGGTCTATGACCCTAAAACACTAGGGTCTTGTTTTTTTGGGTTTAATCAAATAATTAACTGGAATATTAACCCCAAATCAAAACTCTATTTTTTTTTTTTAACATATTAATTTGCAACAAGAAGAGACCGAGCTGTAGATGCAGAGTCATGTCTCCTTTGCATGGAAGCTCGGTGGACCAAAACCATCATGCATACCACCTAGTCAACCAAACCCATCCTACAAAACCCCTAAAACGAATTTCCTTTTAAAAACAAAAGCAAACAGTGAACACATTATACATCTCATAATAAAAGCTTTTCAACAAGAAAAATCATTTTAATACAAAGTTTTGATTTTTCAGCAAACAATTACCTTGGGGGGAGAAAATGCATTTACCCCTGACTTCTTTTGCCAAAGAGACCTCGAAGGGGGTATATCATACTAAACTTTGAAATGTAACAACTAGTATTTTAAAACCATGCAACTTATTATAACTTACACATTCTTGTATGCAGGCAGAAGTCTAGATCTAAATGATGGTTTTTAGGATAATCACAAACATAACTCCGTGAGACTTATTCATCCATAGCAATGTAAAATGTCAAATAACATTCTTACAGCATTACAACTACTCGAAGAACATCATGCAGCGACATCATTCGCAAGAATCTAAGCATGTATCAATGAATATAGTTATAAAAGCAATCACAATGAATTCATTCAACTTGTTAGATCAACCATAGGGTTAGAAATAAAACAAGCACAAAATCCATTTCTATTGTGGTGTGTGCGGGTTCCTAGCATATTTCTTTTTACCCCCAAATGTAATCATCTGCTTCCCCCTTTCTGATAATACTCTTCCTCCACTCTGTAACTAAGGGCGGAAAATATCCTGCATCAACCCACCAAACAAAACTGTAGTTAGTCCGTGCCATGATAAAAATCAGCATGAAATCATAACAGCGGCTGAATATCACTAATCAATTAAAAATAATGATCATAAGCATAATACAACAGCTCATTAAGCAAAATATGTCTGCTAACAAAACAACATAACTGATTCAATTCATAGTCATCATCAAATTTGCTAATAACCAGCACATAATAAAATGAATAATGTCTCAAACAGTCATAGGGAGAAATGAGATGTAACATAAGCTATGAGGGCATGACTGAACAATCCTAAGAAGAAGCAAGGTGCTTCCAATATATCTTTTAACATCCACAATTGACAATGCTACAGACACTGAAAATAGGTAATGCACATCCAACCCCACATTTTGGACTCTAAACTATGAATAATAGTTGTCCCTCCATGTTGGGGGTGAAAATAAAAGGTTTAAGCTGCTTTGTCAATGCACGGAGGGGGACATTGTTTCATAGATTGATCACCATTTGGGCTAGGGACTATTGAATCTAACAAGTGATTGACACCTCTAATGGTCAAAATAGGTTGAGAGAAGGAAGTAATTAATTTAGTGACTTAGTGCTTGTACCATTGTGATGATGTGTTGAAAGGAGTTTAAGGAAATTTCTATATACATTTGCACTATGTACCTGTTCTAAGTTTGACCACTAAATATCATGACATTTGGCATTGTATTATTAGTGTTTTCTAAGTTTCAACATGGAGCTGAGGAAGAACAAAATGTGTGACCAAGGATGGAAAACAATCTTGTTACATGTCTAAAACAAGGCTTAGATTAGAAGGACCAACGACATCATCTTCGACCACTGCGAAATCACTAGGTAAGACCTTATAATGGACCAACAACATCATCCTCAATTACTGTGAAATCACCCATGTAAGACATCATTGTCAACCACTGTAAAATTGCCATTGTAAGACCTAATAATGTCCATCATAGAATGGCTAGGGGTAATGGGGCGCGATTGGACTATCCTAGGAGGAAGCAAGGTGCCCCCCATAGAATCTCTCTTAACATCCTAGTGCTAAGGAACAATCAGTGGGAGAGAAAATATGAGTAATGTGTGCCTGCCATTGTGACCTTGACTATGGGCCATGGGTTTTGAAGGCTCCAACACCGAAATGAAGTAGATACACGATGCCTAGGATGATGGTAAGGTTGAGATGCCCTAGTTGTGGTATGGAAAGATGAGTGGTGTCTCACTTCTATGTCCTCCTTTGTATGCGGATTGACATCATCCAAAGGACACTCAGTGCCTGTACCCATTGTGATGATGTGCTGAAAGGAGGTAATCACACTAAACTCTCTAGGGGTCCCTTGAAAAACCCTAGGCTAATAGTGACATCTCAAAGGAAGAGGGCCAAACATCTTTGATCATGGTAGTGAAAGAAGGTGGATAGAGAACTGTCGAGCCTCTAAATGGACAACAATATCTTATTATCCAAAGTTCATAGTAAATAGGACACCTGAAAATAAAGTGCTCTTCAGTCTCCACCTCTTCTAGGGAACAAAAACATGTCCTCTCACCATACATGATATGGTGATCCTTCTTAACCCATAACTGATGGGAGTATACCCTCAATCAGCCAAGCAGGATCCTTCAACCACATGACCAATGGTGTTGGAGATAGTCAGATTGGACAATGTGTTGGAGGTAGTGAGGTTGGACAATGGTGCCATTCATGATTTGTAAGAAAATTGAAATGCTTGGCATAGAAGGCCGTCTGTATGCTGAGAGGTTGTAGAGAGATCCAAGTGACCTAGATGTATTGTCGGTATATATCCTTTCTGACAGATATATTGATCACTTCTTTTCCGAATGGTAAGTCCGAAACCTTTGATTTAGCCATCACGAGTGTTTAGGATTTCTTATCAGTGTCAGCTTTACGCTTTCTTTTGTCTCTTGACAACACTTCTTGGTTTTTGGCCTTGCTAATCATTGCAGATTTGAAGTTTCCCTATTCAGTTTCAGTAAAATGATTTATTTATTTATTTATTTTAATGCAGACAAACAGAAGTAATCAGGCTGCAAGGTTTGCAACTTTTGGGAAGGCTTTTGGTTGGAACACCAATAGAGAAAAAGGCCATGCGGTTATTTTCTCTTGGAAGTGGGGGTGCAAAATCTTCCACTGAGAATCAGCAGAGGGAGAAGTCAAAATTGGAACCTATTTTTGGTGCAATTGCAGATAGACTCTTGACATTTTCTTTCACAGATGCTGTGCGTGCTACACTCTTTGATGTTCTTTTAGGTGGTGCTAGTCCTAAGCAGGTATCTTGCTAAAACTTGTCAATGACTCTTTCCTTTTTATCTATTGCACGGAATAATTTGGGACCCTTATATCCTTTCTGAGTTTATGATAACGTGAAATGATCTCTTCTTCCTTTTCCTATTTAGCTTCAGGAGAAAATTAGTGATTTCTTCATTGGGAAGCGAAGGAAAAAAAGAAGGCTATTGATTTTATATTCAAATTGGATACTCTTGATTTTATTCAGGTTTTGCAGAAAGCTCATCATCCACAAGAGCAAGGCAACAATAAAACATCACTAAGTGGATGTTCATCCCATTTTGTCCTGCCTCAGATTTTGGGAGTTATTTTTAAATTTATTTTAAACTGTCACGACTTTGCAACAAGGGAATGCATATTGACAGATTTGCGGATGCTGCTCGAAGCAAATCAGTCAAATAATGACTCTTTGATTTCGGTATGCATTTTATTTATTACACCTCCTTCCCCTTCTTTCCAAGTTCCCAACTGAAACATTAGAATGGTCATTTGTAAATGAGGTCATTTAAAGAACATATTTTTGTTCATAACCTTTTTCATGCGACTCTTGACAGGAGTATACATGGCAGGCCTGGTTCTTGCAAGTTTTGTCTGATGTCAAAGTAGAGGAACATCAAATTCTGGATTCCCGTGAAGCTTATATTACACAAGCTAGAGAAAAAATGTTAGTAAGAGATATTTTTTGTATTGTTCATTGCCACTGCATATGTGCTGTAAAAGGCGGATGGCGTCACATTGAGCAAACCGTGAATTTCCTGCTCTTGTTTCTAGAACAGGTGAATATTGATTTTTCCTTTTGTTTTTTATTAGTTTCTCACATTCAACATTTAAATTTTTAACGTAAGTTATGGATTTTACAAATGCTGAAGCCATTCTTACGGAGATTGTTTTTACTGGAATAATGGTTTGCAGGCACAACTTTCTAGAATCACACTTATGCATGAACTGCTTGGAGACTTGGTAGAAGGACTGCTTGACATTTCCTCCAAGCAGAACTTATTTGCTGTGCAACCTTGTCGTGATAATGCGCTATATCTTCTAACACTGATTGATGAGATGCTAATCAAAGATGCATTGAATTCTCTACCTGTATGTTCAAGAACTTGGTGTGCATGATTGTCTCTATATATGGTGGAAAAACAATTAGTTTGATTTACATTGAGTCATTGACAATAGTTATCTGTGATGTGTTTCCATTTATACTCTTGCATTCAAATTCAGAAAGGATGTGTCCAGCTCCTGTCTTCCAGTGCACCTTCAAAGTTACTGGATAACATTACCTGATTTTTTTTCATAAATTTATTGGTTTAAAAAGGAAAAAAAGAGAAAAAGAAAAGGAAATGGGGGGAAAAAGATAATGGATGCAGGGTGATATTTGATAACATGCATTTAGCCTAGAGTGTTCTTTACAACTTATTTGGAATGTACAAAAAGCAGTATAACAGCAGTAACAGATAACAGAATATAACAGCAATGAATCACAACAATGTATGCAAATAACAGCAGTAAATAGCAAGTGGATGACATAGCTTATTCTCGCTTCATGACTTCCTAACTTGGAATGAGTTCACCTATATATGAGTATATTAAAGGATGCAACCTTTGATGATACCTTTTCAATATACTAACTAAACTTAATTAGAATATGTCAAGCAACTTAATCAAACTTAGAATTCTTGGTGCTTAACTATATACTAAGTGCACCCAACTACCTTGTAAGCTTCTTATAGCATCCACCACTTAAAAAATAGATAGACTACTGACTTTCTATTCTTGGAGCTGTAGAGTGAGATAGTGCTACAGCTGCCACCACTAATGCCAATTCATTCATACATTTCTAATGAGCTCAAGACTTTTTCTTCATTGTATTGATGTTCTTGTCCACTACAAAAGTCAGCTGTAATGTCCATTGCGCTGTAAACTGGAAAATGCATTTTTCAACTCCACTCGTTCCATTTATTTGATTGTTATTTAATCCTGACAGGTGGCACCTTTCCTATTTAAAATTCATGTTTCTTCATTAATGCTTTGTTTATGTCTTTTGGTATGCTTATGAAAAGTATGTCGATTGGCAGTCGCCTGTCACAATTTTGAATTGACAGTTGCCGGTCGTGGTCCTCAATCAACGGTCACTGGACATGATCCTCAATTGGTGTCCGCCAATTAGATATATGGCTTGGAAATCTTTGAATGTGGGCATCCTTTGGTAGTTGTTTTTCGAGTATTTTATTGTTGTGTTTAATTAATTGATTATCTTGCAAACTGTCATCATCAATAGTCATGTTGTTCAACACGTGGCATCTATTCATAGGTGTCATTGTCTTTAATTGTGTCATCTGTTCCATGACTGGATTATGGTTCTGGACGGCTGCCAGTTGTTCTATTCATTAGGCTCTCTCTGATCCGTGTATTTATCTTCTCCCTCACTTTCTATATCAACCATGTTGGCTGATTTCATTTTAGGACAGTCATCATCACACTCACTTGGAGCCACATACATTGGGGTTTTGGGACCTTGACTCTGTGTTGCAGGAATCACCTCCCCTCCCCCACGTTTCACGTCTCGGTACGCCTCGGGTACTGTTACGTCCCAGGTACTTGTCGGAGGCATCCCAGAGGCGTCCAGAAAGGTACCGACAGGGAGAAACAATGGAAGTCAACAAAAAAATTTAAAAAATGTAAATCCAGTCCGAACCCCACAGTATATAAATAAAATAAACATTTAAGTATAAGTTCTTATACTTTAAGTTATATTTTATTTATATACTTTCAGGATGTTTGAGAGGGGTTTCGAACCTCTAGGAGCTATAATGCAAATTCTAGGTTTTGGAGGATCCTATCATATTTCAGAGTTAGTCAGATTCCAAGGTTTCAGGGTTTCAGACATAGCCATATTTCAGGATTTCAAGACATCATAGGAGGTATGAAGGCTGCATGAAGGGATGTATGCGTGATAGAATAGTATGAGAATATCTCTCGCAAAGTGCCACAAGCTGATCCCACCCCATTCCCTGTGCACCCCTTAAGGCATGCACTCTGTGAGATTCAATGCACTGATGAGCCCTTGTGAGAGAAAGTGTCAGTAAATGATAAAGTTGAAAAATAATGGGAGTGGCATTTATGATTTTG
Source organism: Torreya grandis (assembly GCA_037957365.1). NCBI lineage: Eukaryota > Viridiplantae > Streptophyta > Pinopsida > Cupressales > Taxaceae > Torreya > Torreya grandis. Next base: position 1,067,782 of record JARHVA010002460.1, read on the forward strand.
TGGGCAATCGAGATGATTTATTCTAGATTTGAATATACATTTTGTCTTTGAAGTAATGAATGAATGAATATTATATGTTTTTAAGTGTTTTATCATTTATAGACAAATATTTTCATACTATGTAGTTTCAAGTGTTTTACTAAAAAAATGAGTAATATAACACAGACGTACCCACGACGTATCCAAATCAAGGTTTTTGAAAAATGGCGTACCCGCGTACCCGAGACGTCCCCGTACCCATACCCAAACAACATAGCCTTGACTCTCACTACTGCTATTATGTGAAGATCTTTGATTTTTTTGATTCCCATAGCCTCCGCTGGGTGGTGTTTGCTGCACCATCATGCAATTCATATCAGCATTATTACTTTTTAGATTCAACGGGCATTCACTTATATCGTGAGTCCATACATTACAGATTCCCACATAAAAGGACATTCTTATTCTTTATGCCCCAAATTTTCACATTTCAAACATAAAATTCACACTTTTTTGAATCATACTTTATTGTCGTCTTTCTTATTTAACAATTTGATGATCTCTTATAATTTGGACTCATTGTTGTACGGGGGTGTTCATAGATCAAAACGGGGGTGTTCCATTGTTTCCAATGGAAAGATTGTTGAAATGGGCCATTGATTAATGTGTTCGCAGTGGGACCTAAAGGGCCAGTGTTTTTGAAAGTTGGTGATTGAGGGGTAGGTCAAGGGTGCACAATCAATCACCAACATCCTCATAGAATTCATTTAGGTGGTGGGGCCTCAAAATGTTGGTCAAGTCATAATAGACTACACTAAAAATTGTAAAGCCGCATGGATGTTGGTTGAAGCGAGGTATGGTGTTATGACCTCTATCATTAAAAAAAAAAAATTAATCAGAATGATGCCAAGAAGAAAAGAACAATGTACTGTATAAACAAAGCAAACCCTAATAATAACATTGGAGCTGTATTTTATTTATAAAATCTGCTAGAATACATCAATAGAGAAATATTAATAGTGTGCAACAACTTAGAAATCAAGCACCTAGTGGAATATTTTTCCTGAATCAGAATTGATGTTGTATTATGCTATTCTAGCCACCCCACAAATCAGATTGCCAATAAAAAATAGAATGCTTTCAGTGTAATGCAATCTTTGGATGAGATTGCCCACAAGAAACCTGAAGGGTTTTGTCCTTTGATCTCTGGATCCAAGGGTTTTCGTCATTGAATCTATAGATGAGCTCTGCCTACTTAGCCGCCCACTCTAGGTTTGAAAATATTTGAAATGAGTATAGATTTCTCCTCTCAAGGTTGGGCAGCTTCTATTTATTCATTGACATGCTCCCAACCCTAGGTGCCTAGCCTTAGTGTCAAATAATAAAGATTTCTTTTATTTGATATGACATTAATATCACTTAACAATCAAGTTCCACATAACATGATACTAGTGTAATAACATTAAAAATGCCAAAGTAGCCAATAAACCCTGATCTTTCATCAATGAATCAACCATAGCTTGAGAACTACTCGCCAGAAATACCTACGATAAAGCATTATGAACAATTGACCCATATCCAACAATAGGTTGCATGACATGGTTCTATTTACGTAGCCCTCCAAAAGCCCCCAAGAAATAGGAACAAATTCTCCCTAGGGCACTTATAACGGACATGTACACTTAAAAATCTCCAAATGCATGAACAATGTCAATAGTAAAAATGCCCCCTTAGGGGAAATCCCCATTGAGGAGACTAATGGTGAAGGTCTTGCCTCTAACCGACCTCCTAAAATTTAGGAAATGCCCCTAAAATATAGGAAATGGTCCAAAATTCATAAAAATACTAGGGACAAATGAATGGAACCAATCCTCATTGGTATATACTTCTGTAACAGTCACCCCTTGCCCATCAAGAAGTATAGAAATGGGCTTGTCAGTCCCACATGTGTTGACTCAATACAAAGGGGACATTACAAGTCTGCCCTTCCTGAAATTATTTTCCCACAAGCAATGCAACACCAGATGTTCAAGTATCTTTGGCCCTTCCCAAGTAGCATCCTCTATGGGTAGGCTTTTCCAATAGACCAAATACCCTGTGATGGTCATATTCCTCAATGTCATCTTCCATATGTCAACACTGTCATTTGGAACCAATACAAGTTCCCCCTCATCATCTAGGGGTGGCAAATTAGTTGATGGCACAACATGCTGTCTAAGCACATTTCTAATGCAAGACACATGGAAAACATTGTGAATCTGATTGCTTACTGGCAACTCCAACTCATAGGCCACCTCTCCAATTCTCCTCAATTCTTTGTATGGTCCATGGAATCGAGGTTTGAGATTTTCAACCCCACTTCGTTTCATGTAAGTTTGCCTATAAAGCTGCAAGCGTAAGAAAACCATATCTCCAACCTCAAATGATCTCTCAGTACAGTGTTGGTTTGCATAATTTTTTTTCTGGTTTTGTCCCCACTGCAAATGGTCTTTAAGTGACCCCAGAATGTCTCTGCTATGCTCCACAAAGTCACTAGTTGTTGGTACATGGTTGTTAGTGAACAACAAATCAGTCAAGGTAGGTGCATCATATCCATATAGTGCTTTAAATGGTGTCATGCCAATGGACACATTGTAAGTGGTACTTTAACAATGCTCTCCAAGGTGCAACCACTTAATCCACGTTGTCTATGTCCACTTATTAACTATCTATGTCTGCCCATTCGTCGGAGGTGATAACTGGTACTAGGAGTGAGCTCTGTGTTAGTCAAACAAAATAACTCTTGCCAAAGGTGCTGAAGAATCTTCTGTCCTTGTCACTAACAATGGTCTTGAGCAAGCCATGTAGCTGAAATACCTCTCTGAAAAACAAGTTATCCACCTGTGGTGCTTTGACTTAGTAGGGATGGCAATGAAATGGGCACATTTAGTTAACTGATCCACTACAACAAAAATGCATTCCTTGCCATTCAGTTTAGGAAGCCTTGTGATAAAATCCATGGATATACTTTCTCATTTCTATTTTGGGATGGACAGGGGTTGTAGTAAACCTACTGGGGAAGTGTGCTTTGATTTATTCTATTGGCAAGCAATGCACTCTCTAACATGCCTAAGCAACATCCTCCTTGAGGCCCTTCTAGGAAAACCTCTCTCTCGGTTGCTTATAAGTTTTGTAGAAGCCCTGGTGACTAGCTAGGGGTGCATCATGCAAAGTCCTAATAATTTTCTCCTTCATTTTGGACTCAGGTACAAGGAATATTATTGTTCTTATACAATATAAGGTCATCCACCACAACCATGCCTATCATCCCTCACATTCCCATCCAACACACTAGTAGCAAAGACATTCTTGGCATATTCAGTCATGATAAAAGCTTTTCAATCAACAACAATAGAAGAAATGGCATAGAAAGTAGGCATACGGGAAAGAGCATCAACAACCACATTCTTCTTACTCTTCACATTCTCAATGTCAAAATTATAAACTTGAAGCTTACTTATCCACTTTTTCCACAAATTATTTAAGTCACGTTGACCAAGGAAGAATTTCAAATAGTTGTGGTCTATTCTCACCACAAATCTGCCTCAAACTAAGTATTGCCTATACTTGCCAAAGCATGCATAATGGCAAGCATTTCCTTGTCATAAATAGGGAATGTCCTCTCCATAGCTTTTAACTTTATGCTCTCAAACGCTATGGGCTGACCCTTTTGCATCAGTACAACTCTGATACCCTCACTCGAAGCATCACACTCTACAACAAATGGTAGTGAGAAATCCGGAATGGCTAGCATAGGTCATGGGCAATCACTTGCTTGAGCTTCTCAAAATCTCTTTGAGTTTTGTCACTGCATATGAAGGATCCTTTCTTTGTCATTTCAGTCAAGGGGTATTGCCAACTGTGAGAATCCCCTAATGAATCTTTGATAGTAACTACATAGTCCTAAGAAGCCTCTCAAATGGGTCAATGTAGTAGGGGTTGGCCAACCCTGAATAGCCTAGATCTTCTATTGATCCACCTAAACGCCTTGAGCACTAATGACGTGGCCCAGATATAGAATCTATGTAACTCCAAATCCACTCTTGGATTCTTTTGCAAAGAATACTTCCTGCTGCAATATCTTGAGGACTGTATCCAAGTATCTCAAGTGGTCCTCCCAGGTTTTACTATAGATCAAGATGTCATCAAAGAATACCAACACAAATTTCCTCAACTAAGCATTAAATACCTGGTTCATGGCTGATTGGAAAGTGGTTGGTGCATTCGTTAGCTCGAATGGCATGACCATGAACTCATAATGACCATAATGCCACTTAAATGATGTCTTGTGCATGTCCTCCTCACACACACGCATTTGGTGAGCGCTGGATCTCAAATCAAATTTCAAAAAATAGATGGCTCCATGTAGCTCATCGATAAGCTCGTCAATCCTAGGAATGGGATACTTGTTCTTGATTGTCTTCTTGTTTAAGGCTCGGTAATCTATGCACATCCTCATCGTACCATCCTTATTTATAAGCACTATTGATGAAGCAAATGGACTAGAGTTGGGTCTGATGTGACCCATCTCTAGAAGTCCTTTTATAGCCTTCTCTATTTCCTCTTTATATATCCATGATAGCAGTAGGGGATGTTCATTATGGGCTTAGAGCCCGGCTCCAACTCTATGATGTTTTGGAATCCCCTATCTGGTGGCAAACTTGTAGGCATATCACCGATCACAACACGATGCTTGTCCAATATATTTAGAATGTTAACATGATAAGTGTGGTGCCCCATCTAAAGGTATGGTAGGCATACCTTTCATCACAAAGCAACTGGCTGCCCATAAAGCTTGTCCCTTACAGAAGATCCTCTCCATCCTCTTGGTTGTAATTACCAATGGTGAGTCATCATGTATGCCCTTAAGTTCCATGGCTGTCTCCTGTGACTTGAACTTTAGCTCCATGGATTGGTAATTCTAGGAAAATTCCCCAAGGGAATGCAACCACTATATACTCAAAACCATGTGTGCTTCCCCCAACCCAATAACATAGAAGCCATCACATACGGTATAATCACCCAAAGATAACTTGAGCTGCTGAATTACCTTGATGCATGGGATAGTGAGACCATCGACAATAATCACATTGAACCCCAATAAGTCCTCTACCTTCAATCTCCTTTTGGCCACAAGCCCCGCATCAATAAAATTATGGGTAGCCCCACTATCAATAAGCACAATAATCCATTCAAATAACTCTCCACGAACTCTAAATGGATGATATCGTGCTACTTCTGAATGGATGATAAGGCCGAGTGTAAAGTATGTTTGTAACTCTTGTAACCATACCTGAGCAGATATTTTTTAGCTGCCATCGAAAGTAGGAGCATTAAGTTTATTAAATTTATTTTGCAAATCTTTCCTATCGTCATTTCGATTGTTGTCGTGGCCTCTACCTCCCTAATAATTCTTCTTGAGTATTTCCAAGAAATTGACAAAAGTTAATGTAACCTCAAAGTCTTCTGATTTCCCTTGATATTCCATAAAAAGTGCATCTAACTTCTTTTAAGTAACCATCTTCGAATCTGATTCTTCATTCCTTTGTATAAACATCGGCTTAATGGGTTTTATAATGGGACCTGTTTAAATAGCCACTCATCGGCTATGTGAAGATGAGCTTCCCCCTCTTTGAAATGTTTAAATAGGGTTTGGATTTTGCAAAGGAATGGTTGTGGACAAGTTACTCTGAAGTTGTAACATTTGTGTCATTAGGTTTGTCATTCTTTTTTGACCCATCTAAATCCCTATCAAGTTATTTTGAAATAAATCTGCCCTTTCCTCTTCCTTCAGAGTTCTTCCGTGTCTGTCCATGGTTCACAAGTTGGCAGGAAATCGGCTCTGATTTCATTGTTATGACCTCTATCTATTTTTTTAATCAGAATGATGCCACTAAGAAAATAACAATGTATCACATAAACAAAGTAAACCCTAATAATAACACGAGAGTTGTATTTTATTTATAAAAATATGCCAGAATACCTCAATAGAGAAATATTAATAGTTTGCAACTAATTAAAAATCAAGCTCTTGGCGGAAGATCTTTTCCAAATCAGAATCAATGTTGTATAATGCTATCCCAGTTGCCCCACAAATCAAATTGCCAATAAAAAACAAGAATGCTTTTAGTCCATTGCAATCTTTAGATGAGATTGCCCACAAGAAACCAAAAGGGTTTCATCCTCATATCTCTAGATCCAAGGGTTTTTGTCCTTGAATGTATAGAGGAGCTCTGCCTGTTGTAGTTGCTCACTCTTGGTCTGAAAATATGTGAAATGAACATAGATTCCTCCTCTCAAGGTTTTGCAACCTCTATTTATTCATTGACATGCTCCCAACCCTAGGTGCCTAGTCGTAGCGTCGGATAATAAACATTATTTTTATTTGATATGACACTAATATCACTTAATAATCAAGTACCACATAACATGGTTTTAGTATAATAACATTAAAATGCCCAAGTAGCCAATAAACCCTGATCTCCCATCAATAAATCAATCATAGCTTGAGAACTAATCACCAAAAAGACCCGAGATGAAGCATTATGAACAACTAACTCACCCCTGCTACATGGTCCTATTCCCATAGCTCTCCAAAAGCTCCTAAGGAATAGAACAAGTTTTCACCAAGGCACTCATAATGGACACATACACTTAAAAATCTCCAAAGGCATGAACAATGTCAACAATAAAAAGGCCCCCCTTAGGGTAAATCCCCCATGGGGAGACTAATGGTGAGGGTCTTGCCTCCAACCATTCTAAAATTTGGAAAATGACCCTAAAATTTAGGAAATGGTCCAAAACTCATGAAAATACCATGGACAAATGAACGGAACTAATCCTCACTAGTATATACTTCTCTAGCAATCACACCACTCATCCACTGAGAAGTATAGAAATGTGCTTGTGGGTCCTGTTGTCAACCTGGAGTTGCGCCCTGATTCGAAGACGTGCACAAAACGACCAGTCCTCTATCTCACTGAAACAATGGGATCTTCTCACGAGGGTGGGTGCCTCAACTGTGAGAAGAACCTCCAGAGAAGGCTGGTTCCTGTATGATGTATCAATGAGGATCTCTACTCTATGTTGCGGACTACCGTGGAAAAGGGAGAAGGAAACTTAAAGGGGAAATCCTACCTAAAAGGGGGTTGTTGACCATTTTGGTCTTGCAGGCCAAAATCGGTCCCCCTTTTCCCCTGCTGTTCTGAGCCAGTATAAATTTTGATTTTGCACAAGTCTTGTTTCTACGGACTCTACAGTATGTTTCTATGGACTCTGCAGGCAAGTCTTTTGGCAAAAGGAGGAACCAGTCCAGTGGTTCAATGCCTCGGTTCAACGACTTGGTCCAACGCCATGAGCTTTCCAAGAACTTTGAACTTGAACTTTGAACCATTTTTGGTTCAATTGGTTTGGTTCAAGCAGTCAGTTCAACGGGTTGGTTCACTCAGTTGGTTCAATGCCTTGGTTCAATGACTTGGTTCAATGTCTTGGTTCACTTAGTCGGTTCAATGGCTTGGTTCAACGTTTCGGTTCATCGGTTCGGTTCAATGAGCTGGTTCAACGTTTGGTTCAAAGGAACGGTTCAATAAGAAGGTTCAAGAGAGTCTCTCGAAGGACAAGTGCCCTTGCAGAGGGCAATTACGGACCCAAGTGCCCTTGCGGAGGGCAGGGAACACTTGAAAAAAGATCAAAAAGTGAACAAGGCCGAAAGGGTAAGTTTTCTTCGAAATTTTGTTTAAGGCAAAGGACGATAATTTCTTCGGACAAAATGTCCAAAGGAATTCCTTCGGACATTTTGTTTGAAGAAATCCTTCAGAAGAAAATCCCGCGAAATGAAAAGACAAGGCAAAGGCAAGAATGATTTCTTTCGGACTTTTGTCCGAAGGAATTCCTTCGGACAAAAAGTCCGAAGAAATTCGGGAAAAGCCGCGGGAAAAAACCCGAGGAAAAACTCCGAAGGAAAAGAAGCGAGCGAGACAATTCTTGCGGACATTTTGTCCGCAGGAAAAATGGCTGAGACAAAAGCCCGATTGAAGAGAAAAGACCCGAGGAAATAAGCTAAAAAGCAAAGGAAGAAATCCTTCGGACAAAATGTCCGAAGGATGTGACTATCAAAAGGAGCCCGAAGGACCCCGAAGGGTAGGTACCCTTGCGGGGGACTCTCGGCCAAAATGAAGGGACACTTCTCCAAAGCCGAAGGGACACTTCCTCTTTGGGAATGATCAAAAGAAAAGGCCGAAGGAATTGCCAAGAAGGGTGACGGGCCCGAAACCGTCAAATTCAAGGCAATAAACTAGCTGTTGGAGGTTCAAACACCCAGTGACGGGTGCACAGACGTCAAATTTAAGGCGGTGAAATAGCTGTTGATTTTGAAAAGCTTAAGGACAGGTCGTGAGTGAACTCAGCGACCCGCCAAGAAGATAGCCTTGAGGGCCGAAGGAGACAGAGAAGACAAAACCAGGGAGAGACAAAGTGCAGAAACGGACAAAACAATCTAGGTGGCAAAGGGAGGTGTCGACTCAAGGATTTACTCCTGCAGTTGGAACAATGCCTACCAAGTGGTCATCAAGAGGCGCGAACAGTGAACGGTGCGCCCTGTTTTCTCCACTTTGCATTTATAAGCAGACAAATCGCGTGAATATCTGAAAGGAGCAGTCTTGTTTGCAGAAAAAGAGGCGCAGCCCGTGCTTTCACATTAATGTTTGAACGCCAAAGTCAAGACCGGCTATTACACAACATGGTTCTAGCAGGTCTCTTCTAGAAGGATGATATCAGCAACAACGACTTCCTCTTCCCGATGCTCTCAAACGCACATGGGCCACTTGTAAAAAAGGGCGCCAAAGTCTTTTTCAAAAAGTGCCAAAATCTTTTCCTCTTCTCTATATATATTGTAAACTTCTCATTTGAGAAAAAATTTCTTAGCTCGTAAGGCAAAGCTCTGCCCAAAAATCTCTTGGGTTGTAAGGCAGAACTCTGCCGGATTTTACCTTGAATCAAGACATAGAATTTTTTACCTCCATTCTGAGTTTGCACTTTCGTATGTGTCTATGTCTTTGTTTTGTGTTAAGTCATTTTCCTTTATGCTTTCGCAGGATGATATCAGCATGTCTAGTGCATTGTGAAGTTTCTTCTTCTGCAAGTCTGTCAGAAATGACTACAGCAAGAATATAGGCGCATGTGAACGGGCTGCCATAGTGTGTCTTAGAACACCTCTGGTAGCTCTTCCTCCCTGTATCTCTATGGACCCCTGACTCACTGATACAGAAGACTTTCCCATATCAGATGAAGCGTATGCCAGCTTGTCCTTGGTGAAAAGTGTAGTTTCAGGCTAAGTAGACCAATTTTTTTGGTGTATCACCTTTTAGTTTAGGTTTAGGTTCTGTTTTCAGCATCCTTCTCCCTTTTCACCCCCCGCCCCCTTTTTTCATTTATTTGTTACCAGTAGAGGAAATCCAGGACCTAAAAGATACATCAAAGGGAGCTAGCCCTTATCTAGAGAGTTTTGCCAAGTCCACAGGCAAGAGGGGAGTTTCCATTGTGACGTGTGGAAGGCAGGAGCTCAGTCTCCTGTCAAAGGTGCAATCCATTGCGTCAACAGGGGTGATACACTAGAAGTTTGATCCACTCAACTTGGAACCTTGAACACTGGACGAACAAAGGGGAAAGGAAGACCTTAGATTTCAATCAACCACTTATGCATAAATATTTCATAAAGACGTTCGATCCAATGGCCAAAACTTGAGGGAAAATGATGGAGAGAGGTCCGATACAAGACACTTTGCAGCCACCTAACATCCACTTACAGCTTCAGCGAAAGACATAAAGAACACTTTAACATGACCTACATAAGGATAATCTAGCAACTAGGTATGAACCAAAATTTGGGAAGGGAGAGAAATCTACCTCTTATGCAAATTGTTGAATAAAATATACACTATGCCAACACTTGAAATCTGAAAAGTACAGTCCTTCTATTGATCAAAGAAGTTACACAACTCACCAATGGCAGAGTCTGGTCTAACCAAGAGAGATTGGATGATTTTTAATCAAAGTTGAAAGTCATTTTATAGAGTGAATTACAAAAGGCCAAAGATTGGCGCTGAAAATTGAAGAGAAGGATTTACTTAAGTTAACTCAAGGCTGTCTTGACCTTTCAATAAAATATGTTTTCTTTTGTCTTTGCATGAAGCTTCTTGTGCTTGAGGGAGTGAACTTGTCTTTGTTATGAACTGCCGACCTCGCTTTGCATGGAAATCCACGCTAATGTTAATTTTAGAACTCTACGTGAACTACTTGATGCCGAATTGGAATGTTTGAAAGGCTGAGTTGGACGAAGAGATCAGCTGAGTTGCCTGCTTGGCAAGCTGAGTTGGTCGAAGAGATCAGCCTCCCTCGCATGGAAAGCTCCTAGTGGATGCGGCGTTTAATAATTAGTCAACTCTAAATCTAGAACAGTCAACTCGACATTCGAATTTGGAACTTCGGTTGATGCTGAGTTGGACCCTCGGACACGTGAGATGATCTGGAGACGAGTAGGACTTCAATAACTAGTCAACTGAAGCTCTGACCGGTATTCGAAAATAGCTCCCGCTTGCATGTATTTTACCCTGTTCTGGTCTGCCTGTTCTTGTCTATTTCTAGCGGGATTCTATATTTGGCAATTTCCTTCGGACTTCTCTTATTTCCAATTTTTACTTTTGGGTGTCTCGGCGTAATTCCTTCAGATTTTATTGAAGGGGCTTTGTCCGAATTTCTTCAGACTTTTTGTCCGAAGGAATTCCTTCGAACAAAAAGTCCGAAGGAGTTAATCCTTCTTTTGCTTTGCCTTCGTTTCTCTGTTTTTCTTCGGACTTCTGTCTCGTCATTTTCCCGCGGACAAAATGTCCACAAGAATTATCTCGGTCTCTTCCTCTATCCTTCGGAATTCCTATTTTCTTCGGGTTTATTATGTGGCCCTTTCTCCGAATTTCTTCGGACTTTTTGTCCGAAGGTTTCCTTCTGCTTTGCCTTTGTTGAAGTCAACTTTTCCGAAGCCTTTGGACTTCTTGCCATCGGCTTTTCGACGGGCCTCTTCCTGTGTCTTTTGAATTCCTTCGGACTTTTTGTCCAAAGGAATTCCTTCGGACAAAAATTCCGAAGGATATCTTCCTTTGCTGCGCCTTCGAGTGCCTTTGAAATGTGCCCCTTGGGAAATACATAGAGGTACTATCGCCGACCAAGTGCCCTTCGCAAGGGCTAGTCGCTCTCCCTCTGTGCCCTTCGGAAAAATTGGAGGGCACCTGGGTGTTTTGCAAAGGTTCTGAATATGTTCTCTCACCTTCCCGAAGGGTAGGTGCCCTTCGAAATTGTTGAAAGTGACCCTTCCGAAGGGTACCCTGCCCTTTGGGATTCTGGTAATGGACTCTTTCCTTCGGCCTCTTGGTTTTTCTTCGAAAAAATTACAATTGGTCTCTTGGTCGATAAAATGACCCTTTGGCAAATTTGTGAACCCTTTAGCATCCTTATGATCCCTTGGGCTTTAAACAAGTGCCATTTCATTCAGACCAACAGGGCAAAGCAATTGAATCTTCAGCTAGTGACCCTTCAAACAAATTCAAACCCTTTTGAATTCGCCCCTTCAACTACTTGAATAAACCCGTTCTTTCTTTTGGGGAAAAATTGTCAACATTCTTCCTCCGGACAAAAAGTTCGAAGGAGTTAATCCTTCTTTTGCTTTGCCTTCGTTTCTCTGTTTTTCTTCGGACTTCTGTCTCGTCATTTTCCCGCGGACAAAATGTCCGCAAGAATTATCTCGGTCTCTTCCTCTGTCCTTCGGAATTCCTATTTTCTTCGGGTTTTTTCTGCGGCCCTTTCTCCAAATTTCTTCGGACAAAAAGTCTGAAGGTTTCCTTCTGCTTTGCCTTTGTTGAATTCAACTTTTTCGAAGCCTTCGGACTTCTTGCCATCGGCTTTTCCATGGGCCTCTTCTTGTGTCTTCCGAATGCCTTCGGACAAAAAGTCCGAAGGATATCTTCCTTTGCAGTGCCTTCGAGTGCCTTTGAAATGTGCCCCTTGGGAAATACACAAAGGTACTGTCGCCGACCAAGTGCCCTCCGCAAGGGCTAGTCGCTCTCCCTCTGTGCCCTTCGAAAAAATTGGAGGGCACTCGAGTGTTTTGAAAAGGCTCTGAATTTGTTCTCTCACCTTCCCGAAGGGTAGGTGCCCTTTGGGATTGTTGAAAGTGACCCTTCCGAAGGGTACCTTGCCCTTCGGGATTCTTGTAATAGACTCTTTCCTTCGGCCTCTTACTTGGTTTTTCTTCGAAAAAATTGCAATTGGTCTCTTGGCCGATAAAATGACCCTTCGGCAAATTTGTGAACCCTTCAACACCCTTATGATCCCTTGGGCTTTAAACAAGTGCCAATTCATTCAGAGCAACAGGTCGAAGCAATTGAATCTTCAGCGAGTGACCCTTCGGACAAATCCAAACCCTTTAGAATTCGCCCCTTCAACTACTTGAATAAACCCGTTCTTTCCTTTGGGGGAAATTTGTCAACAGGTCCCACATGTGTTTACTCGGTATAAAGGGGACATTACATATGGACACATATTTTGGACACTTTGTGTTGTTTTTTTCACTCAATTTGATGCTACAAAATCTAGGTAGGGAAATTGAGTGGATCAAATATGTATATATTGAGGCCAATGAGATTCAAACGTGTTACCAATCACTTCACATTGTATCTTCAGTTTTTTTTTTTTAAGTTGTAGTTTTTAAATACGTGAAATGATTTTTTTTTTTAATTTATTTTACTTTAGTAATTTTATTTTATGATTTAAAATTTGTATAATATATTTTTTTTGTTTAATTTAAAATTTTTAATACAAAGTAAATCATGTAACTTGTAGATTTTCGAACATCTTAAATTTTTTATTTATTTTTATTTTCTATTAGATTGTTGAGTGTGATGTCCCCCTTTTTGGCATAACTTTCTTACAAACCCTTAGCTTGTTTTGGTTTCTACAAGACTAAGGGAAAGGAAGACAAGGGAACTATGAGGGGGCTATTCAAAGAGCAAAAAAGTGAAAAGTCCTTAATTATCCTAATTTTCAGTTGAGTTATGCAAAAATGTACTTTTGATCTGATTTTCACTTAAGTAGGTGACTTTTAAGGGTCATGAGAGCCTAAACCCTCAAAAAGGAGTTTTAAATAGGTAAAGTTGGTTATGATTTAAAAGACACATTCCTCCAACTTGGGCGCCACCCATGGGGGATGATTATAAAAATCAATTGAGGATTCATTTGGAAGGTTATGCCTAATTTTGTTATTGAATCATTGATCAAGTATGTCAAGCCTGTTCATCACATCTTAAGGACAAAAACCTTCAAGAGTGTTAGGGGTTTGGGGATGAAAACCTCCATTCCTACTTGGGCAACTATATTTAAAAGCTGTAGTTGAGCTTCAAAATTGCATGATTGCATGCAAGTGGATTTACAAAGGTGTTTTTGGACACCACCTTTATCAAGGAATATTGCAAACCATATAGAGAGTTGGTTTTTGGATAAATTGCAGGTCTTGGAGATTGGCGACTTGCATTGGAAGATTGCTAGTGGGATTTAGAGCCATTCCCTTGGGTGGCGAATTAATTGGGACAAGATGAAGACCCCTTTTGAGAGGGTTGCACTACACAAAGACCCTTGAGGGTTTGAAAATTGATTGGCGAATTATTCTACTTGGACGACTTGCCTAGGGCATCATAAGAGGCCATTTTGGTGGATAATTGGCGAGTTAAAATATTCTAAATTATTTTATATTTATTTCTAAGGTGGGGTGATTTAGTTGGATGTGGAATTGAACCTATTTGGAGGGCTTTTAAACAACAATTCAACAAGGTAAATTTATAATATTATTTCTAATTTATTTGGAATAAAATCCCAGGGTTTTTGAGGGTTTTTGTGAGCAAATATAAAGTTATAAATTCTGGAATTTTTAGCAACTAAAATCAGAAGTTGAGCAACTCACTTGAAAGGAAAGTTGCAAGCATTTGGGGTGTTTATTAGCCCTAAATCATTGGACAAATATTATCCCTAATATTTGTAATATTTTTTGTTAATTTCCAGCTTGTTGTTGGAGGGTTTTGGCTAGATTTGATCGCTTGATATTTGATATTGTGAGGGGAATTTATTTGATAATTTTTCACCTTGTGAAGTGTGGCGAACTGATTTTCTGTTGCCCAGTGGCTATTTTGGGGGCCTAATTTCATATTTCAGTGGCTGGAATTAATCGCTGGTCTTACCCAATTTTGCAAGCTATTTCAAGGGTTTACATCAGGTTTGGTGAGTAGGAAGGCTTGTGTTCAATGGAATTTTGGGAAAATATATTCAGCTGAGGTGATCATCATTTTCAAGTATTTATTACAGCAGTTTGTATCATCTTTTAGAGTGTGTTCTTAGTTTTTGGAGTGGATATTAAGGATTGTAATTGTGGATTAATTTCTGCCCTAGTGGCATTTAGTAGTTGCATTACTTTGGAGAGGTGTTGGGGTTTGTGTGATAGGCCTAGAGTGGTTGGTCTACTTTTATAATTTTCAGATTTTTATTGGGGTTTGTGCGCAATCCCATTATTGCTTGTTTGTCCCAAATTGGGGACATTACATTGAGTCTCAACTTGCTTTGCACACAATCATCTTGAGATGACTTGTGAAAGTGCATGAGGTATTGTGCAACATAATTATCAACAACCTTTGGGCTGTATGGAGGTATTCTAACATAGAGAGGCCAAAAAATAAAATGGCTTATCTTAGATGACGAGTGGTGGGCTCATATGAATTGCTTGGTTAGTTTAACCAAGCCCATTATGAGTATGTTCAAATTTGTTGATAAGATCATCCATCTTTGGGTGAGATCTATGATGGCATGGACTCAATGATTTAGAAGATGAAGTCCATTATAAATGTGAAATGAAAAGACCCTATGGCATGTTTTTTTGAGCAAGTCCAAATTTTTCTCATTGTTCGGTGGAGAAAGATGACCACCCTGTTGCAATTCCTTCCTTTATATTAACTCCTTTATATTAATTCCAAAGATGGATGATAAGATCATCCATCTTTGGGTGAGATCTATGATGGCATGGACTCAATGATTTAGAAGATGAAGTCCATTATAAATGTGAAATGAAAAGACCCTATGGCATGTTTTTTTGAGCAAGTCCAAATTTTTCTCATTGTTCGGTGGAGAAAGATGACCACCCTGTTGCAATTCCTTCCTTTATATTAACTCCTAGATACAACACCGAGAACATTTATTTTCCTGGGAGGGTGCCACCATATAGGGACGTTGAGGTTAGTTATTGGTATAAGGTGGCATTCACTAGACTCTTCCCCGAACCTAGGGCAAATAAAATATTGTCATACTATCATATACCAAACCCCACGCTAATACTGATAGCAATACCTGTACCCAAACTCGAAACTTAGGTAATATCTGATAGTCTCATCTTTCCCTTGTTTAACACTAGCTAGTTTGTTCAGGATTTGGGCATTTGTTGCTTTTTAAATTCCTTTGTGAATGTTGTTTCATCTTTCTGCCACAATTTTGTCTCATCCATTTTTTAGCTGATCGAACCACTTAATTGTATAGTCTTGCACCATCCTAGAACTTTTACCTCGTCTTTTGTAATGTGATTGGCTTTCCAACAGGATTCCCAATTAGACAACGTGTTGTTGGCTCTTGATAGGGTTCACCAACAAATGTAGTAGGCTTGGAAATCAAAGATGGTTTTGAATCCATTCTTTTCCTTTTTAGTTGTCTTTCTCTTAGCTCTATGTTTTTTTTCTTTTTTGGACAATGAACTGGTCTAAGTTACGTCTGCTTCTTGTTTGGTGGGTATAGACAATCAGCTCTTATTTTTTCCTTGCAGCTTATGTCACTTCCTCCCCAACCTCAAGGTTAGCGTGCGATGCTTCCAATCACACATTTTGTGTTGATAATGAGTCCACATTTGCTTCTGACACATGAATCTGATTGATATCAATATCAGTTCAATGTTTTTTCCTCCACAACCTTACCTCATTACATCACTTGCCTTTTGCTTGGTTGTTCATCTATTCTTAGGTGTGTTATTGCTGCCTTGACAATAGAAACTGTTGTTCACGAATAATTACATATAACTTTCCTTCTGTTGCTATGTCAGATTCATCAATGATAGTATGCATTTAGCCTTGAGTGTTCTTTACACCTTATTTGGAAACTACAGTAAGCAGTATAACAGCAATAACAGATAAGATAACATCAGTGAATCACAGCTATGTATACAAATAATAGCACTAAATAGTAGCAAGTGAATGATATCACTTATTCTTACCTCATGATTTTT
The DNA here is from genome assembly GCA_037957365.1 of Torreya grandis. Classification (NCBI taxonomy): domain Eukaryota; kingdom Viridiplantae; phylum Streptophyta; class Pinopsida; order Cupressales; family Taxaceae; genus Torreya; species Torreya grandis. The sequence goes on from JARHVA010002460.1 coordinate 1,084,154, forward strand.
AAATTTGGAATGATTTCACCTATGTATATGAGTATAAGGTTATCATCAAAGGTTGCAACCTTTGATTATATCTTTTCAATATACTAACTAAACTTAATTTGAATATGTTAAGGAACATAATAAAATTTACGTGTACTTGGTGTTTAACTATATTCCAAGTGCACCTGATTACCCTTTAAGCTGCTTACAATATTGTAGTAAGTGGGCTTCCACACAACTTTGTTTCTTATAGATGCTGAACTATATATGACCCAGAAAGAATAAGACTTTTTAGTTTGAAATTTCTATTTGTTTGTTGCAAGAGAACAATAGTTCTCATTTCTTTCTTCTGTTCTAATTCTAAATTGTTCTCTTCATCACTTCAGTTTCCTGGAAATACTTTGTCTGAGGAGCTTGTGGATGATGCCCATGGTTCCGAAGGTTATTGTCAGGTTGGACCTTTTGAACATTCAGGAAGAATGCAAGCATTTGCTGAAGACTTGAGTGGAATTTTGGATGACAGGTTCTGCAATTACCCTTTTGTGCTTTACCTTATTTATTATGTTCTGCAAAATCTATATCCTGTGCACAACTTACATAGTTTCCTCAAGTGTATGCTGACATAAAGTATTAGTAACTGGTGTTCAGCCGCCACAATGTTCTTCTTAGGATGATCTTCTGTTCTGTAGTTATATTCTTGTCTATTCTGTTTATGTCCTCACTCATGACATCATAACTCTTGTGTCTTTCATAATTATATCCTATTCCTTTAAGGTCTGTTAGGGTTATGGGCATTCCTATTCAATATATGCTGATTTTATGCTTCTTTTATATATGTATAAAATATTTTATTATGTACATTTGTCACTCTTTGTAATTTGGCACTTATTTTCAGTGCCAAATACTGGTTTGAGAATCTTGTTTTGTTTAACCCTAAAAGATAACTAACAGCCAGCTCAATTTTTGACGTCTGGATATCTGATCTGCTTCAGTGCAAAGTCTTTCCTATGCTGATATGATGGTCATCAACACTTTGGTCAGAATATTTTCACTCTTAATGATCTCCATTCCCTGTAATATGGTTCATCTTATGTTATGACCTTGCTGGCAGGATGCATTCGTAGCTTAATCTCAAATTCCTATTTTAGAGATGTTGATATATAATTATAACCATAGTAGAAAAAAAACCTCAAAATTGAAAAAAATACTTTTTTGCTGGCTGTATTCAAACTCTAGTTTTTTTGGGGAGAGGGGGTCGATGCTGACCTACTCTTTCGCCAGCCATGATTGATCCTCAATAAAAAATTATATATGAAGGACAGCAATTTTCTAATCATTAATATGCTATTGACATACTTTGTGAATGTTAAGATTAGGATATGTTTTGAAAGATACTCCATAACTAAGTATGCACACTTCTAGATTAAAATTATGTTAACACACTGGGTTGACTTTCTTTTCGAAATCATGTGTTTTACCAGAGGGGTGAAAAAATCCTCATCAATCAATCAGCTGAGAGGTTGGCAGCATTGTTCTAATCAAGATATTATCGTAGAGGACCATTGCTGGCACTTTTATGACAAAGTTTGGACACTTATAGGTGAGATGAATGGATTAGGCCCAAGCAAGAGAATTGTAGAGACCACAACAACAGGCCCATCTTTGGGTCAAAGAGCACGTGGTTTAGTAGAATCTCTCAATATACCAGCAGCTGAAATGGCTGCAGCAGTTGTTTCTGGAGGACTTGCTGGAGTTGTGAACATTAGCACAAATAAGCTTGTTGACAAAGCTATCCGATTACGAGGAGAAAAATGCCCAAGGATTCTTTTCCGACTGGTGTTGCTGTACATTTACAAATCTGATCTCGAAGGAGCATCACGTTGTGCTCAACATTTTGTATCACTTCTTCCACGTCTCTTCTTAAATGATAATGAGCAGATTAAAAACAGGCTTCAACTCTTCATTTGGTATTTCCATTTCTTCTTATTCAAATGTTCCCAGTTTATAGTTTTTATGAATAATTATATAGGGTTTTAATATTGTGTATGTCTTTGCTTAGTTTAATTTCAGTTAGTCCTGAGTTATTTCTAGTGAATCCAACTATAACTGAATGTTGATCTTATTTTCTTGAGCAGGTCCTTGCTCGATGCAAGAGCACAAGTTGGGAGCCTTGATGATGGGGCCCGTTTTCATGTCATCTCTCAGTTGATAAGAGAAAGTGTAAGGCATGGTAAGAGCATGCTAGCTATGACTATTGCTGACAGAGACAATTCAGAGGATACAAGCAGCACTCTGAATGAGACAGGGTCTGTTAACAGTTTACTGCAGAGAGATAGAGTTGTTGCAGCGGTATATATTGACAGAAGCCCATGTTTGTGATGCTGTTAAAAATTGAATTGTCCGCGAAACATAGATCTTATACAATGTACAACTTATTGATTTATTTCTGATGATAGTGCATGAAGTACATTACATGGGAAAACACCAATGCCATGATGCCTTTCATTTCATATTTTTGTGCATGTCCTATTTAGAAGTCTATTAACGTATTGTAAATAACTTGTTACAGATGAGAGATGAAATAAACTACATAAAATCATCCATAGCAGAGCGCTCAAAGCAAGTGCAGGAACTTCGCATCGAGCTGGAGGAAGTGTCTAGTTTGGAATGCTTGCAGAAGAAACAGCTTGAGGATGAGCTGGAAGGTAACTTGGGCATGATTTGTTCAAGTGATGTAAATCGTAGAGCTGCATCGCGGCTTGCTTATGATGAAGACCAACAATCTGTAGCTGTAAGATACATTTTATTTGGTTCTTGGCATTAATTTCACATAGATATTGCTTGAATTTATATTCCTTTTAACTTGTCACTGTCTATGCTCTTATTGGTGGTCTAGTTTCTTTTCTTAGCTTATTAGAGCTATGAATAGGTTAGTAGTGTGATAGATTGCCTTTATACATTGAGATGTATACTCTTATTGCTTTCAGCCTATGACTGTTTATCAAACCCTTCATATGCAACGCTACTATGTATTAATTACCTCTTTGTATGTTTCAAATGGAAAAAACTATGATTCTATCAGGTAGTTATAGTTGTAACATACTAATCTGTAAGGACACAGTGGCTTGATAAATTCTATTCAATAGAAGGTAATAGCACCTAATAAATTTGGGGAACAATAACTGTTTCTTCCTTTGGTTTGCTATTTCCCAGGACAAATGGTGCCATATGTTTAGGGATCTGACTGATGAAAGAGGGCCATGGTCAGCCACGCCATTCCCAAAAAATAAATTGACACGGTGGAAACTTGATAAAACTGAAGATCCATACCGACGAAGGATGAAACTGAAAAGAAACTATCTTTTTGATGAACAACTGTGCCACCCTCTGTCTACATGTGTGCTTGGTGATTCTGAAGCTGGCCAAAATGTTGATAACTTGAATCCTGGCATGGGGAGTAATATGCTTGGTGAAGTCAAAAAATTCCTGCTTAAGGGTTTGCGAGGAATCAGTGAAGAGGAAATTCCAGATGTTCCAGGAAATGAAGAAGATGAGCCCTTAAATGCTGATTCAGCTCCCACTGAAATCAGTCCTGCATTACATCATATTAGCGAACATATTGATCACAGTGATGAGAAAGGAGAGGATGAAATGTCAGACACTAGGAAAGAGCAGACTGGCAAATTCTCAGAAGCGGGAGAGGATGAGGTATATTTTGCATATATGCATGTATTTTGCATAAGCGGCCATTGAAGTAAGTGTGATAGGCTATTGCGGATTTTAAAATTACAGATTCTTGTCTCTGCAGGTGCTCCTTTCAGTTTCTTGTGTTGTTATTACACCAAAGAGGAAAATGGCAGGTCACTTAGATGTTATGAAAACTTCTCTGCACTTCTATGTTGAGTTTGTGGTGGAAGGAACAGGAGGATCACATGTTTTCAAAAGTCAAGGTGGTTTGAATTATCCTGACAATGCTGAATCAGACCATTTGGAAAGAACTTCAAAACAAAAAACCTATATAGTCCATGCCAATGGAGAGAATGAAAAGGGAAATCCCATGGAGAGACTTGATCCTGTTCATCAACAGCCTTTCTCTGGCAATCAACCAAAAGATGTTAAGCGGCATAGGCGATGGGATATCTGTAAGGTAAATGTGTTAGATACTCTGATTATAGTTGTTGCTTTAATTTTAGAAGTTTTTCCCCTAACACTTCTTGAAATTATTGCAGGTTAAAGCTGTTCATTTGACTCGTTATTTACTGCAATATACTGCAGTTGAAATCTTCTTCAGTCATTCAATTTCTTCTGTTTTCTTGAATTTTGCTTCACAAAACCAGGCAAAAGACGTGGGCAGACTGATTGTCTCTTTGAGGAATGAGGCATCTTTTCCGAAATTAAGTTCAAGAAGCAGAGATGAGATTATTCATTTCATTGATAAACGATTAGCTATTGAGATGGCAGAAAGGGCAAGGGATGTCTGGCGAAGGCGAGAAATGAGTAATTTTGAATATTTAATGATTCTGAACACCCTTGCAGGGAGATCCTATAATGATCTAACCCAGTATCCTGTTTTCCCATGGATCTTGGCTGATTACACTTCTCAGAATCTTGACTTTAATAAACCATCAACATTTCGTGACCTTTCTAAGCCTGTTGGTGCTTTGGATACAAAGCGATTCCAGGTTAAAACAAATTCAAAACTGAGTTGTTTTATGCTTATAGATGTGTTTGCATGTGTAAGACATGGTACTTATCTAAGTCATTCGTTGTTACTCATTTTTAAAGTAATCTTCTAGTTCTTGTCACTAACTTTGCATTTCTCAGGTATTTGAAGAACGTTACCGTAACTTTTTCGATCCTGATATTCCTAGGTGAAGTATTGTTCATACATCCCTTGACCCTTCACATATTCTTTAACATTTTGTAAAACATCTGAGTATAGGTTGATTAGACTCAGTAACTCATCTCCACAGCTTTTACTATGGATCTCATTACTCAAGTATGGGAAGTGTGCTTTATTACCTACTGAGGCTGGAGCCCTTTACAACACTTCATCGTAATTTGCAGGTAGCATAATTTGGAAAGATTTTATATTCTTCCTGTCTGAGATATTGTTATGACGACGGTACAATATGATATTTATTATTCACTTAATTTAACTTTGACTTCAAAATTCAGAAAACTAACTTAATGATAATAATAAAATTACGTTACTTCTCATTTCCTTAAGTTATTCAAAAGTAGCTAAGCATATTGCAACTTCCCTTGGGTGCATTCTAGTACAATTTTAGCTGCAGAAAATGTACAGCTGATAATTATTATTGACGTAATTTACATTTGAAATTAAAATTCAGAAAACTTATTGATGGTAAATCCAAAATTTATGCTCTTTTTCCTTTCTTTGAGTTACTGAAATCAGCTTAGCATAAGATACCTTACCTTGGGTGCACTCTAATACAATTTTAAATGCAGAACATGTACAGATCGTTCTCTCTCTTTTTGATCACTGTAATTTGCTTTATGTTTTTTAGTAACTATATCTGATTGAAATCTTCGTTAAATATTGGATTCTTGTCAGGGAGGTAAATTTGATCATGCAGATCGACTTTTTCATAGTATTGCATCTACATATGCAAATTGCTTGTCCAACACTAGTGATGTGAAGGAGTTGGTACCAGAGTTTTTCTATATGCCAGAGTTTCTGAATAATTCAAATGAGTACCACCTTGGCGTAAAGCAAGATGGTGAACTTCTTGGCGATGTTTTGCTGCCTCCTTGGGCAAAGGTAGGTAATGGCTATCTGTACTTTATTTTATGCAAAAGTCCCCGTGATGGGAATTTGTTGTTCAAGAATGATGGGTACAATATAGTGTTGTGCAGAAACAAGACCTCAAATTGAATTCACAATTAAGGATTTTCCTGTGTTGACATCATTCTAGAGGGGTTGAGAAAAACCAAATATATATATATTAAATTACTAGTGGGGTAAATTTATTGATCTTGCTTGATCTTGGATCAAAGTGGAATAGCTCGAAGTGACGGGTTTGTCCTTCCAAACATCAGACATATTTGTATTTGAAGGACAAAAATATATGGTTTTGTAGTGCAGAATTGAGTAAAATTTATTAAGGAAGTCTGAGGGTAGTTTTCATATGAAGATGTATTGTCATGTGATGCTAAGGAGCAACACCTGGTAGACCTCTCACTATCTCCTGCGCCTGAGCTCTGTTTTTGCCTAGTATTTGGAAGTATATTGTTTCATCTGCAATATTGTATCATGTATAAAAAACTTATTAAAAAATAGGTTGAAGTACAGTTTTGTTTCCTAAATATTAGTAGTATCTGCTTTTAATCTCATAATATTGTAGAGACTGACTATTTGGCTATGTTCCACAGAGTTTCTGGGATGGGGACAGCAGGTGACGAATTATATATATAAAAAGCATCATTAAATATTCTTAAAGATATCCATTAACATTTTGAACGTGAAACAAAATATATTAAAATATCTCATTTCTATTCATCCATGATAAATATGAACATATGATATTCTCAGCTACAATGACAAATATTAATTATAGCAAGAGTCTAAGTGTCAAAATTATAAAATATAACAATCCTTTCTGAGCGGTGACCAAATGCTAAGCATGGAGAAGCAAACTCAATCATCATACAAACTTCTTGTCGTACTTGTCATCTAATTCTTTTTTAGTTTTTATTGTTTTATGTTTTTTTCCATTCCATCAGTTGGGATTCCTGTGAGTTCCTAGGATGGCTTGGGAACTTGTGGAACTTTCAGAAGTTCCTGATCCATCTCAGGTAACTGCAGGAGTCCCCGTCTGAGAGAAACAAAGTGGGGCGTCCCCAAAATGGCACCAGGTGAGGTCGAAATGTCCCAGGGGTGGCCAGAGTGCCCTCCCTGGTGGCTGCGGGCAGTAGGGGGATGTCTTGTCCCTGCTCCCAATTACCCAAAATGTCATGGTACTCCAAAACAGGGCGTTGGGGACAGGGCATGCTTCCCCATATTTTTCTGCTCTTGTAGGAGCTTGAGAACATGTTTATATGAACTTCAAAGCATGTACAGACAATACATAGATTTAATTAGCTTTTGAGTAATTTACTTCATTTTCTAATTATTGTAATTTTATTCTTCAAGCCATTCTTTTGAGCTGTTTAGATAATACATGTTTTGGTGGCAAAATATATGCTGCAACTAGTGTAGCAGGGAGATGCATCTCCCAACCCCTGGGATGCGTCTTAGGTACTGGGACGCGTCTCAGGTATGGGAGACGGGTACAAAGACGTCTCTCGTACCTGGAGACATCTACTGGAGACCTCTGATGTCTCTTGCCGTTCCTGCATCCAAAAAATGCATACCCAAAAAAATGTGTTCAAAAACCCTAAAACACGTTTGAAGTTGCAGTTGTGAGTCGAAGTTGTAGTTGCGATTCAAAGTTGCAGTTGCTGGAGTCGCCGTCGAATGGCTATTTCAGAATTATTTGCTAAGATTTGGTTTTGTTGTGGCTATTATAGCACAAATGCGCATTTGGCCTGGATAATATATGAAAGACCACGCTATTGCGAAGTGACAAGAACAATAAATAAAAAAAACTCTGTAGTGGTGTATGCAAGACATGGGGTTTTTATACATTCATGGCCATCTGGTGTAGCAAAATTCCCATGTTTTTGTCTGTGATTGTGATTTTGGTGTAGCAAGTTTCACCATGAGGATGTGTAGCCCAACTGTATGCATACCTGTCATCACTGCAGATCTATATGCCAGCCTTGGCACTTTTGCAGTGGTTGTATCAACTTATGAGGAAGCCACTGACCATCATCTCTCCCGTATCCATTCCCGTCTTCCATTTTTAGCTGCAAAGATAGCATGATAGCTGCATTGTCGTACATGGTAATGGATTTGCTGTTTGCCGTGATGTTTAGGGCCTTAGCCTTTTAGTTTTAGGTTGGAATTAGGTTTTATTTTTAAATATTTTAAATTAAATATCGTTTTTAGTATTGCTATTTTAGTAATTAGTTTTACATTTTATTATTAATAATTATTAAATTAATAATGTTTGTTATTTTAAGTCTTTAACATTTTGATTGTAATATTTATTATTTCAAGTGTTTATTATTTTTAATTTCATTATTTAATTTTAATTTTTAATCTTTAGTTTATTATTTAATTTATAGATTTAACTTAATTTTGATTTTAATATTTAATATTGTATAGTATATATTTCTAGTATTGCAATAGTATATTTTTTAAAAAAATTCATAATATATATTATATATAAATACATATATTTCCGTCTCCCTGTACCCGTCTCCTATTTTTCAAAACAATGACGTACCAGTACCAGTACCCATCTCTCCGTCCCCTGGCAACTATGCAACCAATGGGTTCTCATTAGTAGATAACTAGTTATAGTAAATAATTTTGAAGGATTTGTTTGAACTTCTAATATTTTTTTTGTATCAGACATTCTAGTATATGAGAGTTGGTTTATGGATGTAATAATCCTGATTCTGTCTTGTCTCCTATCTGGTCTGTAATCTGTCCTAGGAGTAACAGGTAAATTCAGCTTAATGAATATGTGATAACAATTATGTTATATTATAAAAATGAGAATTGCTACGGTTTTCTTAGTGGACTTGGTATAGTTATCTGTCATGGGGCTAGGATTGGATAACTTATCTGCAACAAAATTCCTCAAGTCGTCAAATTCTCCAAGGGATTTCATTTTCTGCTCCCATGTTGGATAATTTTTTTTTTCCAGCTTATTAAAGTTGGGAATCATGATATAAAACGATCTCATGTTGACTGTTCATATCCTTCCAATTTCGTAATATTTCTCATTGATCTAAATTTTTACTTCCTTACAGAGGACTTTTTAATGTAAAAAATATAAATCTATCTTAGTGATTATATGTATCGTTCATGACAAAGGAGGAGGCACTTACGTTCAAGAATAAAGAAACGCCTCTTAACTCCAATTAGTGCAAAGACAGTTTGCAGCCAAATCAATGAATCCCCAAATTGTCACCACTGCCAAAATAATATGTTGTCTACTGATAAGTATTTAAAATGGATGAATATTTTAGGGTTAGTTTGAGAAATATGTCCTTCACATTTCACTATAGAAATATCAATTATGAAATATACTGCCACCAATAGCTGTGTTCAATTAGCTTTTGAGAATATTTTTGGGCAGATGGAGAATAAATATACTGCCACCAATGTACTTGAAACTATACCACTAGTTGGTTAGTTTTATTGATCTGAACCATCTAGAATGGCGGTTCGGAGGATACCCATATAAGTTGGATGGAAAACTATGGGTTATAGAGCATGCAATGGAAAACTACTACAACAATAAAACCAAAACACATTTGAATGCGGAATATTTACAGATTGATGCAATTTCTATTCAATGAGAAAAAATAGGGTGAAGTACATAGGTGTACAATGTTCAGCAAGGCTGAGAATGGAAATTCCTATGATCAGCAAGGGGGAAACAATTCCTAACTGATTTGTCTAGACTGCCATAAAAACAATTTGGAGGATCATTAGAAATTAGATACTTAGGGCATGCTAACATCCATGCCTGTGATCTTTGGTGTCATCTTTGATCCTAGGGTTGGATGCCTTACAAATATATAGACATCATTACAAGAAAGCAATTACAAAAGAGGATGGTTACAAAATGGTTTGTCTTCTTTTCGAGTGGCAGTTCGCATGCTTGCAGGTGTGACGGTTCACCTTCATGCAAGGATGATGGTTGGACTACTGGCATTGCAGTTTGTTGACAAGTTCTTTGACATGGCATGAAGCCAATTAGTGCCACTTGGCGTGCCACGGAGCAACAGGACGCTGCCACATGGCCATAGAGTTTTGATGGTCTTGCACAGTGTTGGAGAGCTCTGTGGTATGCTACAAGGTGTTGCACAAGCGCATAAGGGTACCATGAGGTTGCACAGATGGTGCGAGATGTCAACAGGTTGAGAATTTAAAAGTTCTTAAGAGGATTGCATGGACCGGTGCTATTGTGCGTGGATCATAAGTGCTTTCTTGAGGAGAAATGGTTCCCATTGTGTCTTTGGTCATCAATGGAAATTAAACCTAAAGCTTCTAAAGGCTGTACCACTTTGCTCAATCAACGTCTTGTCTAGACTTGACCACTTTGAACAACTAATGTGTGCCTTGGCAGGTGCTCGTCATTGTGATTTCAGCAATCTCGTCCTTTGGTGTTGTCTCCAAGTGTTTATGATCTAGATTTGAAGGATTTTGAGTTGTTGGCTCAAGCAAAGGTGGAAAGTATGGCTTGAGGAGTTCCACATTGAATAATGGATGTAGACCCAAGTACTATGGAAGATCAAGGACGAATGCATTCTCTCCAACTGCACACAGAATGGTGTAAGGACTGTAAGGCAAAGGCTTATCTTCCTATGAAGACCCTTGAAGTGCTACTTTTGAAGATGCAACCATACTTTATCGCCTAAGTTGAACTCATGAGGTGTGCTATGCACGTCATGGAACTCTTTGTACTTTTGTCAACATGAGAGTATTTGTTGAATCTACAAATAAACATGTTGGATGTGTTGAGAAACTTATATGCCTTTCCACTCCTTTTCCTTGTGTACGCGATTCTATCCCTAATGGTGTGCGATAAGATATGTCAAGGGGTGCCTTTGGTTGGAACCCAAGGCATGTTTGAAATGAACTATGCCTTGTAGATCTATGCAGAGCTTTAATGTAGGCATGCTAAATATATAACAGATTATCATCCAATGTGTGTGGATGTGCATTATTGTACATGTGCAAAAAATGAACAAGTGTGCAGTTGACAACTTCCATTTTTCCATTTGTTTGAGGATGAAATGTTGTTGATTGGTCCAATCGTGTATCCATCATTTCCCACAAGACATGCCTAAAATGATCTACAAACTGCGGCTCACAAACATACACAGTCGATGTCGGTAGTTTAAAGTGGACACAAACATCATTAAAGAATGAGCACGCAGTTTCTTGCCCATGGATGTTCTTCTTGCAAGCAACCATGATATCCATCTTTGAAAACCTATCCACTACAATGAACACAGTGATTTTGGTGCTTTGTTTTAGGTAGTCTAGTCATGGAATCCATACTAATAGATTGCCAAGTGGATGGAACCAACAAACATGTGTAAAGTCCCATCTTTTTACTTGCAGGCCTGTCGATGTAGCAAGGAATGCAATACTTGATATGGCGCTCAATGTTTATTCACATATGAGGCCAATAGAAGTCACTGAAGTGATGCCAATGTCTTGGTAATGTCAAAGGGTCTTACTATCTTGGCGTAGTGCACCTCTTAGACAAGTCATTGGCGACTTGTGCCTTTAGGAACACAAAGATGTCCAAAATTGTAAATAAACTTGTAAGATATTTGGAAATTGCAAACTTGTTCACCTTGTGCAGGCTTCTATGAAGTCACAATCTACTGAGTAAAGAGATGCCTAGCTAGAGAAGTTGTGGTTGCATGTGTCAAGCACTATGATGAGCGTTGTACTAGAAGACAATTGAGGCAGTCTACTTGTTGTCTTTACCCTTCTTGTGCCTAATCACTAGATGAAACTACTGCATTTGGCTTATGATTAGAATGGATGATTGTCTCCTTACCCATTTCTTAATGGCTTGCACAATGGCGCATGACTCTTTTTAAAGGTGGAGTAGCATTGAACAGTGTCATTGAATGTCTCTAAATTATAGGTTACCGAGTGCATTGTGTGATGCATCGGTCCGAGTTTCAAAGGGCTAGACAATGTTAGGCATTACCAAAATAGGGTTGCATAGAGGCACTACTTGAGGCTTCTCGAATGCATGTTATTGCATTGGTGTCCATTGGAATGTTTCTTTAGCACACATGATTCTGCTACGAGGCCATGATATGTGCAAGAAAGAAATGACAAACCTGTGGTAGAAGTTTGCAACTCCAAAAAAACTCCAGCTCGGTGAGATTACGTGGAGTTGGAAAATCTCAGATTACTTTGATCTTACCTGGATCTAAATTGATGCATGTGCAATCAATGATGTAGCCCATATACCATATATGTGTAGTGCCAAATGCACACTTGGCTAAGTTGGTTTGCAACTTGTGTTTGCACAATGTATCTAAGATGCACACAACATGCTCCACATGCTTCTCCCAAGTATTGTTGTAGATGAGGATGTCATCCAAGTAAACGATGATAGAGAAGTTAGTGGAGGGCCAAAGGATGTCGTTGACTAGGGACATGAATGTCATTGGCACATTGGTCAAACTGAAAGGCATCACCAACCACTCATACAACCCCTTCTTGCTATTGAATGTTGTCTTCAAGATGTCTTGAGGATGGTTTTGTATGTGATGGTAATCTAAGTTCAGATCAATCTTGGTGAAGTATTGTGCACCTTGGAGATGGTCCAAGAGGTCTTCGATGCGCAACAATGAATATTGATTTGCATCATTATCTTGTCAAGTGCATGATAGTTGATGCATAAATGCCATGTGTTGTCTTTCTTTGGCGCAAGGGATATTGGGATACCACAAGGGGAAGAACTTGGGCTGATCTTTCCTTGATCAAGAAGCTCTTGGATCTAGAAATGGACTTCATTGTTCTCCCAAATAGATCTGTGGTATAATGAACTGTTTGGAAGAGGGGTTCCACAAACCAAATCAATTTGATGCTTTACTGTGCAATGTGTTGGAAGGCATTTGTGTTCTTTGAAGGCATCTCCATATTGTTGCAGCAACTTATTGAGTTGTTGCTATGATGTGTGACATGGTGCGTTGCCAATGCATGCTTGATCAACTGTAGAGGTGCTTTTGGACAAACCACAGTTATCACAAATTTTTGCGTGTGAAATGAGCTTGTGACATTATTTGGTAGTGACCAAAGTGAGTTTTCTCTTTGGTGGTAACTCCAAAAGGTTGAAGAAGTGATCTTTGGATATATAGCATCACGGCCATATACGTACAGTCTTCCAAGTAAGATATAAAAAACTTTTAGTGGTGTGACGTCACAAGTGACTATGTACTCTGTATTCTTTACTACATACTTGAAAGTGCATTGTTATCGGGCCTAGATATCCTTCGCTTGTTGGAACCATCTAAGAGAGTATGGTTGAGGATGTGCTTCAACAGTGAGACCTAGGCGTTGGATCGCATCTTGTGCAATGATGATGACATGAAGAGATTGACCCTCGTCCCAAAATTTGGTGTGGAAGAGGTATTCTCGTTCCTTTGACATGTTGGTGGCAGTGGTGTGGGTGCTAAAAAAGTAGCAATTGGATCATTGGCATCTTCTTGGATAGGAATATTTGATGCAGATATGAAAGAAGGGGCCAAGTTAATGACTACCTTGCTTCCCAGCCTATACTTATTGACTCTTAATGGACAGACTTTCAGACATAGTGCTCAAATTTGGAACACAAAACACACTCTTTATTGTATAGAATGATAGTGTTACCAATATTTTATATACACACATACCTGTCTAGCTTCATGGACTTTATACTCTCTCCTCTTAGTTCTAAACACACCTCCCTAGCAAGCTTCTTCCAAGCTTTTGCTCTCTCTCTCTCTTCCTTCAACTCAAGGTGCTCCTCCCTAACTAACTCTTGCGGTGCCTTTGAGTCCCCTTGTTCTTAGAAAACTGTCCACTCGTCAAATTTTCTTGTTTTGGGCAATTAATTTGCCTTTTCTTTCACCATAGGCAAAACTTCCAGCTACTGCAACCCAACGGTTACGTAACTACCGGTTAATGCAAAAATGTGGTTTCGAAATTGCTACTTACATTAAATAGCGGTTTCGTCATCTACCCAAAAGGGGTCAATTTGACCCCTAGGAAATGATTAAAACTTGCTCCACTTGTTTTTCCTTGGGTGTTAGTTTTGATGATGCTTCTTAGATTGGTTTTGATTGTCGTTGACATGCGCAACAATGTCAACATTGTTGACAAGTTGTAAATACACAAACACTGACTCATGTTTTTGGTTGATCCAAGATTGCTTGTTGACCCAGATGCTCTTACTTCACGATTGGATGAGTTTTCTTGTGCACATGAGTCTTTGTTCATGTAAGTGTTTCTTGTGTCCAGAAGTTTTGTGCGTGTGAGTTTTTATGCGTGAGAAGTTTTATATGCTTAAATTTTCTTAGGTGCATGAGTTTTTGTGCGCAAGTTCTTTCGCACAAGAGTTTTCTTTTGCGTTTGAAGTCTTTCTTGTGTGTAGAAGTTTTGTGTACGAAAGTTTTTGTACACACTAATTTCTTGTGCGTATGTATTTTGTGTGCGGAATAACTTATGTGCGTGTGAGTATATGCCCATGGGAGTGTGAAGTGTGCACCAACAGTCAAAGTATGCAACTGTTGGAAGTTCAAGGGTAACAAAGGAAGATGAACTGCACATGTGTGGGAAGCTTGAAATGTTTGATTTTTTTAACGGTTTTTGAAGGATGTCTTTATAAGGAGACTGACTCATTCTTGGAAGGGGTTCATTTCAAAGAGAGCAGTTCCAGCAACTAGAGAGGAAGATGGCAAATTTGCAAAGAAGGCATTAGAGAGAGTTGGGAAGAGACTTGATGTGAGCGTGCAGGTCTGAGTAGAGAATTGTAGGGATGAACCACGTCTATGATGGATGATTATTGTAACACTGCATAGCTTGTAAGCCAAAATAAGGCTATAAGTGTTGTGTGTGTGCATTGTGATTTCCTCAATTAAAGTAATAAAGATAGTGTGTTTTGTTCCATTTTTGTGCATGAACTATGTCTGCTGCCATTGTTGGGTGTTGACTTCCTAGGTTGCACAGTCTAAGGTTGTCCTTCATTGGACCCTGTAACTGTGACTACATGAAGTGGTATCAGAGTAAGGTTTTGATTTTCTAGGTTGAGTATGTGAGGCTTTAGTGGGTTTGTTGCAGGTGTAAGAGAAGTCCTGCAATTGCAAAGAGCTTGTGAGGGGTAGAAATGGTGCATTGAGGAGGGCCTCCTAGAAGAGGAGGAAGAGCAAAGAGAGTAGTAGACATGACAAAGATGTTGAGAGGAATCCAAGTGTTATGCCATGGAGACTGCACAATGTAGAGGGACTATTGTTGTTGCAAACGTGAGTGAAGGTGAAGGAGGAGGAGCTTTAGAAGTTCAGTTTGAAGGTTTGATAGATGAACTAAAGGATAGATTGTTGAAATCTAGTGCTAGGATGGGTGGCAAGCCAAGGTTGGACACCCTAACTATTTAGGGAGTTTGTGTCCTTAAGATCTAATTGACTGGATCATGAAGATGGAGAAGTACTTTGACAATGAGTCAATGGAGGACTCCAAGAGAGTGAAGTTTGCTTGCACAAAGGTGAAGGGACATGCGTTGTTATAGTGGGATCTCGTGTGTAACTAGAAAGGAAGAGAAGAGACAAAGATAAAATCAATACTTGGGGAAGGGTGGTTGAAAAGTCGAAAGGTAAGTTTTAACCTTCTAATTATCAGTTGAATGTGTTTAAGAAGTTGCATAATATAAGGTAAAAAGAGATGAGCGTAAAGTATTGCACAAAGGAGATCTACAAAGTTCACAACCTGGGCAGGTCGGGTTGAAGATGATTAAGAGAAGATAGCAAGATATGTAAATGGATCAAGGTTGAGCATACAAGATTTGTTTTGAACTGTTAAGTTGCATTTTGTAGAGGAAGCCTATAAATGTGAATTGAAGGCGGAAGATAGGTTGTCAAGGAGGAAACCAAAAACAACAAAGGCTAGGAGCGGCATGATGGAGGATAGACATGCAAGGAAAGGACTACTCTTCTCCATAAAGAAAAAAATGAAGAAAATGCAGAGTTCAATACCTCACGGGAAAGTGAATGTGTTGAAGCTCAAGAGGATGAATGGAAACTATCCAAGCATCAAGCCTATAAAGTTGCTACGCAATTCAATGAGTCTTCTCCATTTGGATATCCCCCTTTTGTGTCAAAGCCAAAGCGTCACCATAAAAAGATTTCATTTCACTGCCACTCATTTCCAAATCACCGCACCCTAGCTCCACGCTATCAATTTCTACGTTGCCGTCATTTCCCATGTCCACAATCTAAAAATTAATATGCTACATTTGTAACCAACTAGAGCACATAGTGTCATGTCCCCCTTTTGGACATAAGAGTGAAAAATGACCCTTAGCCTTATCCTTTGGTGTTTCCCTTAGGCTAAGGAAAAGGGGACTTAAAAAAGAAGCACTAACTTCTCTTCAAATTATAAAAAATAACCTTTTGGTTAAGTTGTTCTAAATTGAAGTTGAGGGGGCTTTTTGAGTTAATGGGGCTCACATAGCCCTTAAGTGATTTTAAAAGAAAGTTAACCTTATAACATTTTGCACTTTCCCTCCAAATGGAGTGCCCAACTTGAAGAGTAAGGTATACAAAGGAGATTGTGATTCTTTTGAAAGGGTTATGCAGATTTGATAATTGAATTCATTGAGGCTAAGCACGAAAACACTTGACTTCTCTTTGAGGATGAAACCCTTCAAGGTATATTGGCATTAAGGACGGAAACCCTTGATCTTAGTCCTAGGGCAGCTTCACCAAGAAGTTGCATCAAGCACATTTGGCAACCAAATGGTGTTTACAACACCATTTTTCCAGTCAGTAGGTGGGTGAGCAGTTCGGAGGTCTTTACACCAAGGAAAGGGCTCTCAAACTTCAGTGACTCCATTGGGAGTGATAGTGGGCGAAGGTGTTTCTAGGGCTGTTTTAGCCTCTTTTGATGCTCAGTAACAGCAGGGTATTTATTGATAAAAAATTTATTTATTTCCAGCTATTTTGCATTGGAAAACTCAATTTTGGACCCAGTATTGTTGGCTGGAATTATTGTAATTTTTCTATAATTTTTGGAATAAATAATATCTATTATGTGCCAAAGTGGGGCACTTCCAGCATTTTGAATTTTATTGCAGTAGTTAGGGTTTGAGAAAATACTGAAAAATATTTGTTTTGGCTAGGGTTTTAGCTCATTTAATTGAAACTTGCATAAGTTGGTGTTAGGGTTTGATGTTGTGTTGTTAGGGTTTGTAGGAAAGCCCCTTTGATCTAATTTCAGCCCTAAAAGGGATATTTCAGTGGTAACAGAGCCAATATCTTGGCCAATTGTGGGGTTTGAAGGGTTTCATGTCAAACAGCGACATGGGAGATATGGACAGTACAAGGTTTGAGAAATCCTCTCAAGCTCATGAAAGGAAGGAGCAGTCTTTCATTAGACGGATTTGATGAAGATTTATGAGGAGTATGACATACCCACCCCCTTTCAGGAAGGAGATGGATTTTGATGATTTTGTGTCATGAAAAAGAGGTGGGGGCGGTACTCGTGTTAGATGGGAGTTATATGATACCTTGAGGAAGATTGCTCTTCCCACATTCAATGGTTCTACAAACATTTCA
This sequence comes from Torreya grandis, assembly GCA_037957365.1. Classification (NCBI taxonomy): domain Eukaryota; kingdom Viridiplantae; phylum Streptophyta; class Pinopsida; order Cupressales; family Taxaceae; genus Torreya; species Torreya grandis. The sequence continues at coordinate 1,101,560 of JARHVA010002460.1, forward strand.
GCTAGGGCATGGATTGATAAGTTAGGTATATACTTTACACTTCATCCCATGGAGGTAGAGGAGGCCCTAAGATTCATCACAACGCATTTAGAAGGGGTTGCCCATGATTGGTGGCACCATGGGTTGATAACCCAAGGTCATCACTTTATAGACAACTATGAGGAATTCAGCAGGAGACTCATTGGGAGATTTGATAGGGCTGCAATTTCAGAAAACAAACAATTAGTCACTTTGGGGCAGCCTAGTGTTGAATTTTCTGAGTTTCACAAATCAGAAAATTTGGGGCAGTGAAAGGGGATGTTTCAGCTAGATAAAGGGCTGCCAAATAATGAAAATTCTGAGTTACAGAATTCAGAAATTTCGAAGCAACAAGAAGTTGTCCAACAAGTTCATAAGCAACAAAGAGAGCAAAAAGGGGAAGGCAAGAATGGAGGAGAATCAGAAAAATCAGAACTTTTCAAGGAAAATAAAGAGCAAGCTTTACATGAGGGATGTCAAACATCCAAGGTTGAAGTTGTTCCAACCTCAAAATTAATGAACCCTCATGCAAACATTGCAAGGTTTGAACCAACACATGTTGAGAGCAGTGTTATGAATCCTTCCATAGCAGTGAACGAAGAAGGGGAAATCATGTCGCTGCCAAGGATGGATCGAGTTGAAGAAAAATCAGATTTGCCCAAGCTTGATGAAGAGGAATCCCAGGAAGGTCTTGTTGGGAAGCATGCACATGAGGGAGGGGCCTCACAAGCTTCGTATGATGATCCTCCACTTGCTCAAATTTTTAGACCAGCATATAAAGTATCACAACTGGAACCAGTTGCAATGGCAACAAGAAGCGCAAAGAAAGCTGTGAATTTTGAGTGGGAACAGCCACTAAGGTGTCCTAAGAATCATCAAATTCCATGCTTGAATAACATGCACGACTCGGGAGATGGCAAGTAGAGACAAGTCTTGGAATGGACAAAGTCAAATATTGTGGACAGCTTTAAGAAATCCAAATTTTTTGTTAAAAACAGGGCCCCAACACACTCAGAAAATTGAGTTTTTCATGCCAACTCAGCTGGTTGTGTGTGCAAAAAATTTGTTGAAAAGTGTGCCAACTCAGTCAGGTACATGCACCATAGAGTATGAAAATGATAGGGATAAATGTTGGAAACAATGAAGGGACAAATAGGCAAACTCAGCTGATCATATGCACAAGAAATTCTGAAAAATGGGGTAAGCTACAGCCCTCTATAAGTTTGGAGTTTGCAAAGGAGATTTGGCCTTTCCACTTATGAGGAAAGGTTGAAATTGGTAGAATAGGAGCAGCACTTCCAAGGGCAGCAAGGAGGTCAATTGAACATTCTGTTGAGTTGTTTAAAACATGCAACAAGTGGGAAACTATAGAGATGCAAAGGTCAATAAGATGATTACCCAAGGACTTCAACCCATGAGGAAAGGGATACATAAAAAGGGCAACACTATGAGGGAAGAAACTCTCAATCTCTATGCACCCACGTTGAAGGCAGAAAGCTTGCTTGTAAAAGGGTGCAAAAGGTGAGGCAAGAGACACTCATGGGGGCACCATGGCAAGGTTTCTCAATTCTTCATGGTATGTACACACAAGGTATGTCTTCAAGATTGTCCAAAGTTATGGGTTTCATGCAAGTTGGTGAGCCACACCTTTGGCATAATGAAGAAACTTTAAGACACACCGAGAGCCCTAGGGGGAATTGGGATACTTGCCAAGGAAGCACACACTCCAAGGTGCACATGCAAGGCAAAATGATCATGATGGACAGCCATATGATATTTTCCGGTAATGCTGTTCACAACTATTCCAGCCCCTTGGAATAGTTGTAAGTTCATGGCACTTTCTCTAAGGGTGAAGTGTATGAAGGAATTCCCAAGGAATGAATGGGGAATAAATAGCTTCAAATTTTCTTGCAAATCTAGGGCTATAAACTCCAATCACAGCCCCACATATCCCTTGTACAGAATTGTTGTTGGGGTATTTTTCTCTAAGATGATAGAACACATGAATATGAAGATGAAGGAAGGGGTTATAGCCATGTTGAGGAAGCTTCCATACCATAAAATGGGTAAATTGATCTTGAAGGGCAGTTTTAAAGGGACTAACTACTGTTATGTGTTCCATAATGAAAGCTACAACAGTGGCAGCCACTTGTTTGTGAAATGATTGAGTTTGGTGTCTATTTCGGAGAGTACTAACAGATGGCCCATGCCTAGCAACGGAAGGTACAACCATGGTATACTCTTTCACCATGCTAACCATGACAGTTCCAGCGCACTTGTTGTGAGCTTGAGGGTTCCCGCATGCATGGGGAATGCTGATTGCAGGATGTAACTTCAAAAGGGTGTTGCCAAGTGGACAATCAAGGCAAAAATTTCTAGCAATCGCCTTGCTGGAACAAACTTTTCCAGTCCCTACATTGCTGCAAATTCGAAGAATTCTTCTTCTTTTGTCATATTGTTGGGAAGCCCGGAGTGCAAGGCCTCAATGGAGGGAATGAGGAAGGCAATGTGCTGCTGTTGTATCATTTCCAGCATGAGTAGGCAGCCAAAAATCTTCAAGTATAGCAGGAAAAGACATCAGCAAGAATGAAGTGAGAGTCGAGCTTTGCATGGGGATAATTGTTGGGACAGCTCCATGGATGTTGCTATTGCTTGAAGACAAGCAATTTTGGGCCAGGAGGATTGTCATATCCCCCTTTTGGACATAAGAGTGAAAAAGGACCCTTAGCCTTATTCTTTGGTGTGTCCCTTAGGCTAAGGAAAAGGGGACTTAAAAAGGAAGCACTAACTCCTCTTAAAATTATAAAAAGGTACGTTTTGGTTAAGTTCTAATTTTAAATTGAGGGGGCTTTTTGAGTTAAGGGGGCTCACATAGCCCTTAGGTGATTTTAAAATAAATTTAACCTTATAACATTTTGCACTTTCCCTCCAAATGGAGCACCCAACTCGAGGAGTAAGGTATATAAGGGGGATTGCGATTCTTTTGAAAGGGTTATGAGTGATTTGATAATTGAATTCACAGAGGCTAAGCATGAAAATGCTTGAATTCTCCTTGAGGACGAAACCCTTCAAGGTAGATTGGGATTAAGGATAGAAACCCTTGATCTCAGTCCTAGGGCAGCTTCACCAAGAAGTTGCATTGAGCACATTTGGCAACCAAATGGTGTTTTCAACACCATTTTTTCTGTCAACAGGTGGGCAAGCAGTTTGGAGGTCTTCATGCCAAGGAAAGGGCTCTCAAACTTCAGCGACTCCATTGGGAGTGGCAACAAACCCCTAGGAGCGGTCAACAACCCCTCCCTAGGGCTGGGCAAAGGTGTTTCTAGGGCTATCTTAGCCTCTTTCGATGCTCAGTAACAACAGGGTATTTATTGATAAATTTGTGATTTATTTCTAGCTATTTTACATTGGAAAATTCAGTTTTGGAGCCAAGATTGTTGGCTGGAATTATTGTAATTTTTCTATAATTTTTGGAATAAATGAATATCTATTATGTGCCAAAGAGAAGCACTTCCAGCTTTCTGAGTTTTATTGCAACAGGTAGGGTTTGAGAAAATACTGAAAAATATTTGTTTTGGCTAGGGTTTTAGCCTACGTTACCCGATACAGCCCCCACAAGCCTTGGGAGCACAGGGAAACATTCCCGGAAACGGGAGCACGAGGGGGAGCGTGGGCGGAGCGCCGAGCACAAAAGCGAAGGCAAGGACGACGCGGGCAAAGGACAGGAAAGACAAGGTCACCGCAGGTAGGGAGCAAGAGAGACGGTTGTTGTGAGCAGGAAGGTTGACGGTGATAACGCTAGGAAGCTTGCATTGCAAAGTCATAAGCGGCTTGCCAAAGGCATCCATGAGAATGAGGTCGTAGGAGTCCATCCTGAAGAGCAGGTTTCCATTGTAGTCAAGCATTGTGAAGCCATCACCGGTGAACACCATCGCTTTGTTCCACACTGGCTGTGGTGGACTACGAACTAGTGCTCGAGCTAGACGAGCACCCATCCTTCCTCCGCCATCACCCACACGTTTCCTACAAGTTCCACTCAAAAATCATCCAACCTTATTTGTTATTTTTTAATAAATGTTTTTTTTTGGTTCTTTTTCAATATCATTTAATTTATTATTATATTTTTTTAATTTTTTATTTCTATGTTTTTAAATTTACTTTTTAATGTTTTATAATTATAAATTAAATATATTCTATTTCGTTTTTTTTGTTTATAATTTTTTCTACGAATTTCTTATTTTTTTAATTATGTATTTTAATTTTATATAAATATATTTTATTTGTTTTTTACAGTTCGAATTTAATGGAGATTTTTTTTGCTTAAATTGATTTAAGAGGTCATCTCATTGTAATCTTCACCAAATTGCAGAGAGTGGATTTTCTTGTGTCTTTATTTTTGTCCATACAGGTAAGTTGTAACATTTGCATTATGTACTTGTAATAATAAATAAGACTAATCTAAGTTCGACAATTGAATATTATGATATTTGGCATTAAATTATTAGTATGTTTTGTGGTTATTTAACTTATTATGTTTCTTCTGCGCATATTATGTGGTTAATTTTGTTTATATTTTTATATTTTTTAATTTTTTATATATATTTTTGTACGGCCGTATCCAGCAGTATCCAAACCCCAAAAAAAAATCACCATTGCCCCATATCCGATTCTCGTACCCGTACCCGTATCGGCAACTTAGGTTTTAGCTCATTTAATTCGGGCTTGCATAAGTTAGTGTTAGGGTTTGATGTTGTGTTGTTAGGGTTTGTGGGAAAACCCCTTTGATCTAATTTCAGCCCTAAAAGGGATATTCCACATAGCTCCTTAATGCTCATGTAAGAGTAAATCTGGAAAAGCAATTTATTCCATTAATGCAGTAGTGTGGTAGGATGTAGTTGATGGAGAGTATCTTTATCTACAAGAAGACATATTTGAACCAGTACTTGAAGAGGAAGAATTCAGTGATGAAGAATTTCTTCAATAAGATGATGAAGAGTTAGATCGTTTAGTAGATAATCTAGAAGAACCTGCTACCATGATGGAAAGACCATGGTTTAGATCTTGAAGAAACTTGTATCATGATGAGCCAGGGGGTAGAAGACCACCAGTAAGAGGAAGAGGTTATAACAGAGGAAGACAAGTAGGATTCCATTTAATTCCTCCTACTATGAGAAGGCCAAAACCAAGGCCTATACAATTTGATTACTCCAAGGCAAATAATAATTGGATGAAGAATAAGTTTCGTTTCTTATTTCCAGAAGAAAACTCTGATGTTCATCCAATAATTCCTCAGTATTTACAACATGATAATGATCTACTTGAAGATTTTGAAGATGAAAATATTGAAGAAGATTATTTTGAAGAACGCAATGAAGACTGCTTTAACTTCTAAAAAAGATGCATAATTGATCAAGAAAGAGAAAAAATTGAAGTGGAAGAAGAATTTGAGCAAGAACTGGGAACACAAGAAGAAATTATAGTTCCAAATCCTGAACATTGCAGACTTGTTTTTACTACTATACCTGTAGTTGAAGAGCCAAGGCATGTGTACATAACCCAATTGGTTCATGGAAGATATACTCAATTTATTCCTGTTGAAATTAACAAGAAACTATTTCATGCCCAAATAGATATGGCCCAATCATATGTAATTGGGAAAAGTTGAATAATAATCAGGATTATAAATCCTTAGAGATGTGTTTAAGGAAATTCTTTTGTTTGTGTAATATCCCCATCCTCGAATTAATGAAATCAGAGGACCTATAGCCTATCTTTATTTCCCATACCTTGAAGGGGGATTTAAAAGTGAAATAATCTAATAATAATTTTTTAAGTTGTTCAAAAAGGTACTTTAAGTTATAAATTTGGAAAATGATAATTTATTATTATTGAATGGGGCCAAAAATAAATATTGGATACATAGCCAAAAAATACTTAATATTCGTAAGCTGGAAAAAAGTGAATATTCAATTAAAAGAAATATTAATTTCTTTTAGGGTTGGAATGGAAAAGTGAATAATAAAATAATTGGGGGAAAAATAAATTATTATTCAAACCTCCAATCAAAAATGAACACCCTTTTCCAAAGGAAAAGTTTGCAGCTTCAGCGCTACATCCAAGAATGAAAACCTTCGGATTTGCAGGTAGGAGGATGAAACCCCTCATACCCAGTTGAGGATTCCACCTGGGGTTCACGTTTATGCCACCAATTTCAGAGGAAAATCAGTTTTGGAGGCCCATTCAGCAAAGGTGTCATACTTTCAACCAGGGTGTAGGGTTTGAAGAAGGATTACAGAGGTACATGAGCATAACTAGCAACAACGTCATTATTCATGGTTGTTCCTGGGCATCACCCTTTTCAGTGTTGTTGGGTTGTAGGTATTCATTTCCAGACTTGGATGTCACTCATCAGGGCATCTATCACTATTGCACCTTGTTTTGGTGGACCATGTGTGGTATTTATTTGTTGAATTCATTGTTAATTGTGAATTTCAGTTAGGGTTCTATTCAATCAAAAGTAATCAGTAGTTTTAAATAAAAATCTTCATTTGGGCTTATTCCATTTTGTATAATTTTGCATTGTGTATTTACCTAGGGTTTTAATTAACATATTAAAAAAAACAAAAGAAAATCAGAATAGTGCAAAATCTTTAAAAAGGTATATTACAATTGCATCAGAGCTAATTCTCTTGCCAATTTGTGAGAAAGAATTATTTTGTAGCTTTGACTTCATGCAAGGTAGTGACAGAGAAGCCAAGTATTACTAGAGAGAAAGGTTAGGGCAGCACGATCCAAAATAACTTGCAAGGAAAGAAAAGAAAGCTATGAGTCACAGCAATAGGAATGAAGATGAAGCCCATATTGAAAGGCTTGTACAAGGCCAAGAACAATTAGCTGAGATGATGGCCCAGCTAGTCCATACTATGCAGAATAATAACATACAAAGGCCTTACAATGGTGAAGGTAGTTCTTCGGAGGCAAATAATAATCCACCTATTTAGAGGCCAACCATTGATTCTATGGCCATGCCGTTCTAGCCCAACTTCATCCGTAGGGAAGAGGTGGTTGCGGAGGAGGAAGTTCAACCCTCCATAGGGGATGATATTGCAATCAGTTATGAGGAATACAGGGTCTTACCAAATGAAATTAGGGAGGCTATCTCTCTCACTAATTTCATAAATTTAAAGAAAAATAGGGGTGGTCAAAGAGCTGAAACAAGGCCACCAACAAATCAGAGGGACCTCCAACAAGCAATATGGAAGATAACACTTCTAACAATAGTTACTAGGTTTGGAAATTCGAATGCGTTCGGGGGGCGAAAAAAATGCGGAATGTGGAATTCTTGAAAAAATCCGGTAAAATCCGGTTTGAAAAATATATATATGTATATATATGCAAAATATTTTGATCTACTAAGGAATGAACATTAATTTAGCACTTGCAAAATTGAGAAATGCATAAGAGTTTCAAACTTGAATTGCATCAAAAGATTAAAAATTATTCATAGTATAGAGCCTAAGTTCAAAATTGATATAGAACTTAAGTTTCAAACATTTGCAACATCAAACCCAGCTTCAAAATCAAAACTAGCAATAACACTAGCACCATCAGAAAATACTCTATCCAGTTCATCAACACTATCAATATTTTTCTCAACTGCTTCAAATGATGGTTCTCCAAAATGAAGATTGTCATCTTCTTTTGCAAAATTGTGCTCAAGCAATCTTAAATTGCTATGAACAAACATGAGATCTGAGAGCCTTTTGGCTCTTAGTCGGTTTCTCTTGTTAGTATGGATCAAATCATGCGTTCTTTAATTTATTTCGCATCCAGAAGCACTGACACATTGACTGTGGACACACACGGCAAGCTTTTGGAACTTTGGAGTAGAAGAACCATATGTCTGCCACCATAAATGGGGATCCATGCTAACAATGTTTGCTTGTGCTTCCTTGAGGGAAAACAACCCTTCTTGGTTCTTGAATGTAGCCAGCTGCCTTTTCACCTTAGCCTTTTCATCTTCATCTTGAACCAACCTGTTTATTGTTGCCAATACACCATTCTTTACCTTCTCACTTGCATTATGATCCACCTCTATCAACTTTGGATTCTAATAGCAACCTGCTGTATGTATAGGTCGATGTAACATGTTCCATCGGAGGTCCACAATGTTTGAAATCTGTTGAACTTCATCACCATCATCTGCCAATACTTTTTTAATTTGCTCTTTTGCTTGCTCCATGCCCTCATACACAAAACTAATACAAGGTTGCATGCTATCAGCCAATCTCAACAATTGGACAAGCGGCTCAAAAACCTTTAAGGTCTTCTCAACGCCCTCCCAAAATGAACTAAAGATAATTCTTTCAATGTCCTTTGCAACATTTTCCTTAGAAAGCTTAGATTGTGTCCATTCTAAACTAACTACAACTTTTTTCAATGTTGTCCTCTCCTCCACCTCTCTTTGCAAAGTGATAAAATTAGATGCAAACTTTGTTTCAGCTGGAGAGAGAAGTTCACGCTTTGCAAATGAACGATACAAGGTCAAAGTCAAGCGGTAATTAAGTATAAACTTTGAAGTTTGTTTCCCTTCTTTGACAACATTATTTACTCACTCCAACTTTGCAAAATCTTCAAGCAAAAGATCTAAAACATGAGCAGCACATGGAGTCCAAAACAAATGAGGAACCTGCCCATAAGAAGTTCTGCTGCTTTTCAATTTGTTGCATTATCCGTAATAACTTGGACAACATATTCCTCTTCAATCTTCAGAATAGCAGATTCAATGCATTTGAAAATGAAATCTGCAGTCTTCACATCATTGCTTGTATCAATTGATTTGATAAACATAGAACCTTTAGGACATTGAATCAATATATTGAGGAGGGGTCTTCGCTTTGTGTCAGACCACCTGTCACTTATTACTGTGCAAGCTGATTTTTTTCGATGCCTTTTCATTTTATCCAAGTTCACTAGATACATATTACCTTTTCTTCCAGCAGAACAGTTCTTAGGCTTTCAAAAGATGGCATTGTATACCTTTTCTCAAAATTGGCGATCCCTTCTACCATTGCTTTCGTATGTGGATTTCGAACAGCATTGAAGGGGATAGCATTTGCATAAAAAAGCGGGCCACCAATCTATCTACCTCGTGTTTTTCTTGCGGCTTCCACATAGCTTTCAAAGAAGGCTGGGATGGGGACATTTGATGTGCACTTTCACTAGCTTGGATAGACGTTGGGGGATGCATTGAGCTAAAAAATGAACCAAACTGTGTCAGCCTTGCGTTGAATTTTCGCCCTCTTTGAAGATTCAAACGCTGATGCAACTGTCTTTATTGCATATTTGCTTCGGATTTGACTTACAAATGGTGCATACATGGCGTCCTACAATGCTATTGGGCAAATCTTCATATCTGGGCCTCGAATATAATGGTTTCAAACCCTTGTTAGAGTCCCTGTGATATTATAATAATTGTAATTTAATTTGATTTTATAATTATAATTTTAGATTTTTTTTATTTTTTATATTTGTTTTTAAATTTAAATTTTATTATATTTTTAGTTTTATGTAGATATATTATTTAATATTTATTATTATATTTATATTTATTTCTTTAATAGATTTTATTTTATATTTTAATTATAATTTAAAATGTATAATAATTTTATATTTCAATTATAATTTATTTTTTTATAATTTTTGTTTTAAACAATTTTAATTTTTCATTTTTTTTATTTCATTTTTTATTTATAAAAAAAAACCAAAAATTATATTACTAGAAATAAGAAATTATCAATACAATGCCAAGCAATGGTACTAATACTCCATGTGGTACTGATACTCCATGATCTATCCTTAGACATCCAATAACATAAAGAAGAAAGAGCATATTATCATCTTATACATGAAGAAAGAGCATATCATCATCTTATACATCCAATGAATGTAACTAAAGAATCTTTTCAATCTGATGTCATTTCTCTAGAGACCATGTCAAAGGCAAAGGACCAAAATTAATTAAATATATTTAGTTTTATTATTAAATTTATTTATATAATATTCAAAGTTCGATTCTATTTATATTTTAAAATATAAATTAAAAAAATATTATAAATTATAATGTTTATTTTTTTATTTTTTTTTATTTTTTAATATTTATTTTTAAATTTAAATTTTATTATATATCTTATAGAGATGTACTTTTGAATTTTTAGGTTTAGGTTAAAAATAGTTTTTAATTTTTTTTTTAATATTTATTAATTTTATATTAAATTTTAATTAATAGTTTTATTTATTTTTTTATTTTAATTTATAATTAATTTAAAATTATTATGTAAAATTATTATTTAATATTTATTATTATAGTTATATTTATTTCTTTAATAGATTTTATTTTATTTTTTAATTATAATTCAAAATGTACAATAATTTTATATTTCAATTATAATTTTTTTTTTAATAATTTTTGTTTTAAATAATTTTTATTTTATTATATATTTAGTTTCATAATTTTATTATTATATTTATTTATATAATATTTAAAGTTTGAATTTATTTATATTATAAAATATAAATTAAAAAAATATAATAAATTATAATGTTTATTTTAATTTTTTTATATTTATTTTTAAATTTAAATTTTATTATATATCTTATAGAGAGATGCACTTTTGAATTTTTAGGTTTACGTAAAAAATAGTTTATTTATTTATTTTTTAATATTTGTTAATTTTATATTAAATTTTAATTAATACTTTTATCTATTTTCTAATTTTAGTTTATAATTAATTTGATTTAAATTAACAATCTGTAATGTTTTTTTTAAATAATTTTATTTTTTTATGTTTTTTTTTAATATGTTCTTATATATTTATATTTTATTTTATAATTAAAATTATTTATATTTAAATAATAAATTAAATTATTTATATTTTATTTTATAATTAAAATTATTTATATTTAAATAATAAATTAAATTTAATTTATTATTTAAATATAAATAATTTTAATTATAAAATAAAATATAAATATATAAGAACATATTAAAAAAAAACATAAAAAAATAAAATTATTTAAAAAAAACATTACAGATTGTTAATTTAAATCAAATTAATTATAAACTAAAATTAGAAAATAGATAAAAGTATTAATTAAAATTTAATATAAAATTAACAAATATTAAAAAATAAATAAAAAATAAAAAACTGTTTTTAAGAGTATAAAGTTCTAAACTATTAAAAATTTATAAAACTAAATTATTTATAAAATTTTAACCATACAACAAAAAAAAAAGAGGAGGTCGACCTACTTTCTTCTGTCGTTGGCCTGCGGCTTGACTCTGCTCCACGCCTCCACCACGTTGCTCCCGGCGACTGCTGGCAATGGCGGAATTTGAATCTCGGCCTTTCTTCACTGCTACAATCTGCCGCTTTAAACCACTCGGCCACTCTCCCCCAGCGTTGAGACCACTCGTGGGCAGGGAAAATTGAAGCCAGGGAATGGCGAGTCACTTCACTGTCGAATGCGTCTCCTGCTCTCCACCCTCTACGCGATTGCGAACTACTCCTCATGACTCAATCTCTCACAGTGACTCCTCAACGGCATTGTATTTTCATTTTATTTCACAAAGAGTGCCTAGAAATAAATTTTTTTAGAGTTTGTAGCTATCTTTTTAGGGTTTTTGACTATTTTCTACAAGTTTTGACTTTTTTTATATTTTAATGTTAAAAAATACAATGAACCGAATTTATTAATCCAGAAGTCCGCAAAAATGCAGAATGTTCTGGATTTTGACCAGATGAACTATGCTTCTAATATATGATGGTTCCGGTAAGTGTACAACATTCTCCTGGATACAAAAATTGGACACATTCTTATCATCGAGGCCAATGATGGAAGAGGAAGCCATCAAGTTTGCCACTCTTCATCTAGAAGGTGTAGCACACGAGTGGTGGTACCATGGTTGATCACACATGGACACAATCACATCCACTCATACGTGGAGTTTAGTACCAGGTTAATAGAGAGATTTGATAGAGTTGACCTGAAAATCCATTTTCGAGAGTTAGCTCAACTTAAACAAACCAATTTAGTGGATGACTTTGTTGCTGATTTTTCAGAAGCTTTGAGTTATGTTGCTTGATGTGATTGAAAGGAGGCTTGTGGTTTTATTCATAGAGGGTCTAGCTGAACCACTTAGAGGCTTAGTGACAGCATTCAGCCCTACCTCTCTACAAGAAGCCATTAAAAAGGCTTTGGATCTTGAAACTGCAGCCCCTAGAGGAAGTTTCCAGCCTACATGACAGCAAAGACAAACAACCTATGGGCAGCAAAAAACAATCCCTTATGGGAAGCCAAGGACAAATAATTATGGGCAGCCAAAAACCACTTCTTTTGGACAGAAAAAGAAGCCATTACAGTGGGGTTCTCAACAAGAATTTCCTAAGACCATCAAGAAAATTGAAACTAGAAATGAACTCTGAAGAAAGAAACTTTGCTTTAAATGTAAGGATCCTTGGGAACCAAGCCATAGGTGTCTTCCAAGAGGCCAAGTACATTACATTGAGGTGATCTTCGATGATGAAGTGGAAGTAGAGGAACATGAAGTAGTAGAAGAGGGAGAACTAGTAGCAAAGGCTACAGTGGAGGAGAAAACTTCTGATAGTACCTTTGCTACACTTTCAGATGCACCTCAATATCATCCATTCAGGATCTGTGGAGTGTTAAAAGGACATAAGGTAACAATTTTAATTGATAGTGGGGCAACCCACAACTTCATTGATGAGAGTTTGGTAAAACAGAGATGGTTGCTGACAAAGGACTTTCAAGGATTTAATGTTATGTAGCAGATGGAATACCATGCACCAAGGGTCAAGGGCCTGGACATTACTCTTGGTAGGCACAAAGTTATTAATGATTTCTATGTAGTTGGCATAGGAGAGAGAAATCCGGTTTTAGGTGTACAATGGCTCCATTCCCTTGGATAATTCACACAAAACTACAAAACCATGGAGCTGAAATTTCAATTGGAAGGCAAAGAGGTCGTACTTCATGGTATGGCCAATGGGGCTCCAACATCAGTTACAACTAGAAGCATGGAGAGAGTTTTTTGTAAGGGAAAAATAGAATGCGCAGCCCATTGCTTTATGAGTAATACATCCACATCCAGTGATAAGAGGTCTTACCATGTGGATATTCAATCCATTTTGGACAGTCATGGTACAATATTTAGTGATTTACCTTCAGGGCTGCCACCTGATAGAGGTTTTGAACATATTATAGAGCTGAAAATAGGTTCTAAACTTATTATGATTACTCCTTACTGCTGTCCTAGAGATTTCAAAGAGGAAATTGAAAAGACAATCAAGGAGTTATTGGAGATGGGTCATATTTGACATAGTTCTAGTCCCTTTGCATCTTCTGTTGTCTTAGTAAAGAAGGATGGAACCATGAGGATCTGTATCGATTACCATGCCGTGAATAAGAAAACTATCAAAAACAGGTACCCAATACCCAGAATCAAGGAGTTGTTGGATGAATTGCATGGAACGATATACTTTTCTAAAATTGACTTGAGATTCGGTTATCACCAAATCAAAGTAAGAGATGAGGATATACACAAAACAACTTTTCGATGTCATTTTGGACATTTTGAATTTGGTTATGCCTTTCAGTTTAACCAATGCTCCAACTACCTTTTAATCATGCATGAATCATGTTTTTAGTGAGCGATTGAGGAAGTTTGTTTTAGTGTTCTTTGATGGCATTTTGGTGTACAATAAGACTTGGGAAGAGCACATGAAACACTTGGATACAGTGTTAGGAATATTAGAACAATAGTCTCTTTTTGCTAAAGAGTCTAAATGTGAATATGGTATGACCGAGATTTTATATTTGGGACATATCATCAATGCCCAAGGAGTACAGGGTGATCAGGAAAAAATTCAAGCAATAATTGATTGGCCACCAGCCACTACTTTGACCTAGTTGAGGGTTTTATTGGGATTTTGCAATTATTACAGGAGATTTGTGAAAGGGTTTTCACAACTTTCTATTCCATTGACTGAATTTTTAAAAAAATGGAGCTTTGAAATGGTCCGAATCAGCCCAAACCACATTTGAAAAGCTCAAGGAGGTAATGAGTACTTGCCCAATACTTGTTCCAGATTTCTCTATTCCTTTTGTGTTAGAATGTGATGCATCAGGGGAAGGAATAGGGATTGTTTTAATGCAAAAGGGACATCCTATTGCCTTTGAAAGTTGGAAATAGAAAGATTCAGAGCACGGATTTTCTATCTATGACAACAAAATGTTGGCTATCATGCATGCCTCAACAAAATTCCGACAATACTTGGTTTGTGGTAGATTTGTGGTCAAGACTGATCACAACAATTTGAAGTTTTTCCTCAACCAAAAGGACGTAAATGACAGGGGGCAAAAGTGGGTAAGCTTCAAGCTTATAATTTTGATTTAGAATATGTAAAAGGTAAAAATAATGTGGTGGTAGATGCTTTATTTAGAAATCATTTTCTATGTTCCATGTCTATGATCTCTGTGGATTGAAAAATGTTAATAATAGTAGAGTATGCCAAAAATGATTTCACTAATGAGATCCTTGAGGGCAAAGTATAGGATGACAGGTACAAGGTAATTGATGATCTCATCCTCTACAAGGATAGGATCCGTTTAGTTCTTGAATCAAAGATGAAAACCAAAGTCTTGAAAGTTGTCCATGATGCACTCTTAGCTGGTCACCTAGGGTATTTCGAGACTTACAAGCAAATAAGGGACAAGTTCTTTTGGAAAGGACTCAAGGGGAAGTCCTCCAATACATCATAAAATGTATCACTTGCTAACAGAATAAAGTAGAGCATGTTTTTTCAGGACTATTGCAGCCCTTGTCAATTTCGAATCAAAAGTGGGAGAGTATTTCCATGGATTTTATCACAGGACTTCCCAAGGTTCCCGGTAAGAGTTGTATTTATGTGGTGGTTGATAGACTCACTAAATATGCTCATTTTTTTGCCATTCCTACTGAGTTTAAAGCTCCTTAGATTGCTGATTTATTTTTTAGAGAAGTGTTCAGGCTACATTGTGTGCCTAAGAACAATGTGAGTGACAGGGACAACCAGTTCCTTAATTTGTTTTGACAGGGGCAAAATTGACACTAAGCGCTAGCTACCACCCACAAACAGATGGGCAAACTGAAATTGTCAATAAATGGCTTGAAGGTTACTTGAGAAATTATGTGGTAGGGCAGCAATCAGCTTGGGTTAAATGGCTTTATATGGGAGAGCGTTGCTACAATACCACTTACCACATGTCCATTGGCATGTCGCCTTTCAAATCTCTATATGGGTATGATGCTCTTTCCTTTGTTGATTTGGTTATTGTTGATAGTAGAGTGTTAGGGGCACGAGACTTAGTTGCTCAAAGCCAAGACATATTGATCATGCTTAAAGAAAACCTATAGCATGCTCAAAACCAGCAAAAATTATATGCAAATCAACACTGTACAAAGAGAAGTTTTGAGGTGGGAGTCATGGCTTTCTTAAGGTTGCAACCATACATGCAATCTTCTATCAAGAAGAGTGGAGCTGAGAAGCTTAAACCCCATTTTTATGGGCCATACAGAGTCATCAAAAGGATTGGGGAAGTTGCCTACAGACTTGAGCTGCCAGAGCATAGCAAAATACATAATGTTTTCCACGTATCATACCTAAAAAAGACATTGGGGTAGCATGTCATTCATTCCATTGAGTTGCCTCCCTTAGATGTTGAAGGCAAACTCATCTTGGTTCTTGAAGCTATATTGGATGTCAGAGCAAAGAAATTAAGAAACGAAACTATCACAGAGTATTTGATACATTGGAAGGATCTACCAACAAAGGATGCTACTTGGGAGGGTGCATAAATTCTTGAGCATCCCAGTTTGCAATTTGATTGTGGGCAAGCAATTTTGGGAAGGGCGGATTGTAATGTTCTCTTGAATTAATGAAATCAGAGGACTCGTAGCCTATCTTTATTTCCCGTAGGATAAAGAGGGATTTAAAAGGAAAATAATCTAATAATAATTTATTAAGTTGTCCAAAAAGGTACTTTAAGTTATAACTTTGGAAAAAGACAATTTATTATTATTGAATGGGTCAAAAGTAAATATTGGATACATGGCCAAAAAGTAATTAATATTTATAAGTTGTAAAAATGTGAATTTTCAATTAAAATAAATATTAATTTCTTTTGAGGTTGGAATGAAAAAGTGAATAATAAAAAACATTGGGTCAAAAAGAAAATTAAGGAACGAAACTATCACAGAGTATTTGGTGCATTGGAAGGATCTACCAACAAAAGATGCTATTTGGGAGGGTGCATAAACCCTTGAGCATCCCAGTTTGCAATTTGATTGTGGGCAAGCAATTCTAGGAAGAGCAGATTGTAATGTCCCTGTTCTTGAATTAATAAATCAGAGGACCTGTAGCCTATCTTTATTTTCCATAGGCTAAAGGGGGATTTAAAAGGAAAATAATCTAATAATAATTTATTAAGTTGTCCAAAAAGATACTTTAAGTTATAACTTTGGAAAACGATAATTTATTATTATTGAATGGGGCCAAAAGTAAATATTGGATACATGGCCGAAAAGTAATTAATATTCATAAGTTGTAAAAATGTGAATATTGAATTAAAAGAAATATTAATTTCTTTTAGGGTTAGAATGAAAACATGAATAATAAAGAAATTGGGTCAAAAAAAATTGTTATTCAAACACCCAAACAAAAACCAGCACCCTTTTTACAAAGGAAAAGCTTGCAGCTTCAGCGTTACTTCCAAGGATGAAAACCCTCATACCTAGTTGAGGATTCCACCTAGAGATCACGTTTGTGCTACTAGTTTTAGAGAAAAATTAGTTTTAGAGGCCCACTCAGTAGGGGCATCATACTTTCAGTCAAGGCATAGGGTTTGAATAGGGATTGCAAAGGTACTTGAGCATAACCAACAACGACATCACTATTCACGGTTGTACCTGGGCGCCATCCTATCCAACATTGTTGGGTTACCAGTATTCATTTCCAAACTTGGATGTCACCCATCAAGGTATCCATCATTGTTGTACCTTGTTTTGGTGGATCATGTGTGGTATTTATTTGTTGAATTCATTGTTAATTGTGAATTTTCAGTTAGGATTTGATTCAGTCAATAGTAATCAGCAGTTTTAAATAAAAATCTTCAGTTGGGCTTTCCCTGTTTTGTGTAATTTTGCATTGGGTATTTACCTAAGGTTTCAATTATCATATTCAGAAAAACAAAATATTGCAAAATCCTAAAAAGGAATATTTCTATTTGCAATAGAGACAAACATTAAGAACTTATGATAATTCAATGAAAGAAATTCTTACGTGATTCCTTTATGCTCGACGATATGCTAGTTGATATACTTCTTGGGGGAGCATCCATAGACAAAAATTCTCCTTATGGTAGCACACCAAAGAAAATTTTGTTTACTTTGCAGGGAGAAAGATTAAGAATCCCTCTATTAACATATGCTACTAAGCAATTCCCTAGATCCATGATTCAACACCCAGAAAAATATGTCCTAGAGAAATTGAGAAAATAGGACAACTCGATAGAGAAGAAATTGATCCTCAGAAATTCCGGCAGAAAAGAATGCCAGAAATAGAAATAAATTTGCAGGTAGGCAATCAAATGAAAATAGGAAATAAAATTCCTATACCTGCAAATGATTACCAATACATGGAAAAGGCTATTAAGGAATTAGTTGATACTAGACTAATTGAATCCTCAACCTCTCCATTCTGTTATGCTTTTATGGTTAACAAACACTCAGATCAAAAGAGAGGAAAGGAAAGAATGATTATTAACGACAGACCATTAAATGCTATAACAGAGACATTTCCATATCCTATACTAGACAAATCCTATCTACTACAAAATCACATCACTCTGTTATTCCTGTTTCTCGTGCTTGAGCCCTCATGCTATTCTATCTTATTTTGTGTCTTCAAATACATTTGCTCGCTTTAAGGGATTTCCCAGTAAAACTTTTGTTCCCAGGTTTTCAGGTTGAGGACAGAATAATGGCAAAATTCATGAAGAGGCTATGAAATTCTTAATGACGCTGAGGTTGAAGGATTCTTTGAACTTCCACAACAAGATGTTATATCAGACTTTGTTTGAGCAGGGAGAATCATCATCTACAGTACTACAGATTGATGTCACAGAAGAAGTTGTCAAGTACTATTACATATTATACTCCACCTGCTATTAAACATTTCAAGGTTTATAATAAGTTTGAATTGAAGAATGATAATGTCTGAGGAAAGATATTTTATAGGTCGATGTTTAAATCTTTTGTGCGACCTAGAGTAAAAGCTTTTGAGTTAGTGAACTTGATGGTGAAGAGGAGGAGCTCGAAGAAACCAAGGAAGCAAGAGGAGCCATGGCAAAGAAGGCTTATTTTCAGAGCTAGGTGCAAAACAAGAGGTAGGTGCTGTAATGTTATAGTCGACAGTGGGAGTACGTATAATCTAGTGTCTATGGAAGTCATAGATAAGCTGAAGCTGAAACTGAAATGTACACCACACCCCGAGCCATATAAGGTGTCTTGGTTATTGGAAGGGCATGAAAATAGGTTCAAATCATGATAGAGTTTTGTGTGATGTTTTGCCTATGGTTGCTTGCCATATTGTGTTGGGGGACCACGGCAATTTGACAATAAGGCTACCTATGATGGAAGGAACAATATAGTTTCAGCTGAGAAGAATGGAGAGAGGTGGAGCCTACTTCCATTGAAAGAAGAGACTGGAGTCAAGAAGCACCAAAATCATTGTCTTGCTGAATACAAGAAAAAAAGCCATAGGAAAGGAGCAGAAGGAATGGGACTTTGCAGGTCATGATGCATTTAAGCTTGTGGATAAAGAGGCAAGAGAGATTGAAGAGATGTTTCTAAAA
This sequence comes from Torreya grandis, assembly GCA_037957365.1. NCBI lineage: Eukaryota > Viridiplantae > Streptophyta > Pinopsida > Cupressales > Taxaceae > Torreya > Torreya grandis. The sequence goes on from JARHVA010002460.1 coordinate 1,120,550, forward strand.
GAACTAGAAACACATGAAGAATGAGAGATGGTAGACGACAGAGTTCATAAATTTTTGCTAGAGGTTGAGCCAAAGAGCATTTGGATGAGGGAAGATGAAGGGTGTCACGCATAGAGGAAACGAATGAGATGGAGCAGCTAATGTTGTTATCAGCACAAACATCTATAGAAGAGGATGAGATTGCAGCAAAGATCTCATTGGAAGAACATAAAAAAATTATAGTAAGTGATGAAGAAGATAAAGAGAGGTTAGGGCTGCTTGGGACAACATTTCAAAAGGAGATGGATGATATTTTTTAGGGCACCTTGAAGATGAAAATATCTGAGAATGATGTTGGTGCAGCAAAGGTCGAGAAATTGATTTGACATGGCATTGAGGGCAACAAGAGAGGATGACATGAAGACTATCCTAGAGGTAGCAATGGAATATATGAGCAATCTGCTTGATGCCCAAAGGTATGTTGAGTTTTTTGAAAAACAAGCTTTGAAGGAAGTAGTGGATGAGGTGTACTCTTGGAAAGGAGTATGTGACAATAGTGTTAAAGACACTTTCTGGAGATGAACTATAGAAGTGGCCAAAAGCCTTCAACAGAGTGGAGAAAGAGGAAGAGAGCATATTAGAGGAGGTGGACAAACTATGCCCAAGTAATGGGAAAGGGAAAGAGAAGGGTGATCAGAGCTAAGTGAACGATGGTCTATGGTACATCAAGTGGCTGGAAAAAGAGGAAGAAGCAAAATGATAAACTTTATAGATACCTTACAAGGTGGATGGGGACACCATACTCATTGGCCAAAAGAGTGGTTCCACCACTCACCCTATCTTAGCGAGTTGAAGCTCACAATGTTTTATACCTTGTGTGTATGATGCAGGAGCATCCAAGGGGTACGAGCAATCTTGCATCAACCAAAAATATGGCACGGTGAGGTTGTTCCGAGGGAAGCATCCACACTAATACTTAAAGGAAATCAAGCATATCAGAGGATTAATTTCAGGCAATATCATGGTTCCAAGTGAGTTGGTTGAGTTTCTCAACAATCAGTAGAATTTGGGAAGTGGCTATCTCTGTTGAAGACCTAAAAGTGATAGGTTTTGGGGCAAAGGCTACAAGGGCATGAAGAACACCTTCCAAACCATAATGTGATTGCATATTTCAAATCTCAAAATGTTATGCACTTTTAAAAAAACGACGTCTCATTTCAAGTTCATATGCAAAAGTTATGGCCTCTAGAAGCTATACGGTTTTGCGAATTATGCGTGTCATGTGCGTTGAAGAATTTGTGTGCAAGTGAATTTTTTCGTGCATTAGTCTTTCTTGTATGTGGGAGTTGTGTGTGATTTTTTGTGCACGAGGGTTTTTGTTTACGTAAAGTCTTTCTTGTGCATGCGAGCTTTTATCTGCTCAATTTTTATTGTGTGTCGAATCTTACTTGTGCGTAGGATTTTTTGTGCATGCAAGTTATCTTGTGTGTGAAGTCTTTCTTGTGCGCGGGAGTTTTGTGCACGTGAGTTTTCGTGCATGCTAGTTTTCTTGTGTGCATATGTTTTGTGGAATAACTTGTGTGCATGTGAGTATATGCACATGAGTGTGAAGTATATGTTCATAGTTTGTAAGCCAATATAAAGTTGTAGATGTTATGTTGTGTGTGTGCACTGTAATTTCCTCAATTGAAGTAACAAATATTTGTGTTTTATTCCTTTTTTGCACATGAACCATATGCTGCCATTGTTGAGTGTCAACTTTCTAAGTTGCATGGTCTAAGGCTATCCTTCATTGACCCCCTAACCGTGACTACATTAGTGGCACTACTTGTCACCTTTGTTCATCTTGCCTTTGTGTGAAGCTAAATTCGCTAGAGCCTTCTAATGTTGTGAGGCCTTCTTAGGTTGTTCTCCCTTGCGTGGCATGTTCTCCTTCTGCACAAGAAGGTTAGATGGTGCACGAAGTGCATGTTGTCTCTTGCGCGCATCACTAGATTAAGATGAAAACATTTGCTTCATCTTTTTCTTGGATTTGATCTTGGCGGCGTTGTGGTTAGCTTGACCCTGTGTGTTGGAAGTCAAGAAATCCATCTTTGCGTAGATAGAAGGTGAGAGTTTGTTGATGTACTTAGACACTGTATGTTGCTTCATTGAGTCCTTGCAATAACATGCAATGTAGTCATGGAACTCTTTGGTGTAGTCTTGAATCAACTGGTCCTTATGCTGGCACAATGGGTGGAATTTGATGTGCTCATCCTCGTAATGTTTGAGGGGGGTATTACTCCATAGCACTAAAAAATGAACTTCAAGTATCTATGGGCTCAAAGTCTTTCTTGCACTACACATTGAAGGTTTTCCACTAGTGCGACATTGAAATGGACATTATGAGCTTACAAAATTGGATGAAGAGTTTAGTGCTTGCTCCTCAAGGGTGTCCCGATTGAGTTTCCGGAATCCTGGGATGATTGTAATGTCCCCTTTTTCAAATTGAATAAATCAGGGGACCGAAGCCTATTTTTTATTTCTCATAGGCTAAGGGGAATTAATAAGGGAAATAATTTAACAATAATTCATTTAAGTTGTCCAAAGTTACTTTATGTTATAACATGAAAAAAGGATGCTTAGGTGTATTATTATTAAAAGGGGCCAAAAAGCCATATTAATTACATGGCTAAAACGTAAATATTTATTAAATAGCCAAAAAGGTAATAATTGCCTTAAAAAGTTTAAAATCTTTTAGGGTTTAGGTGAAATTGGAAAGGTGAAATTAATAAAAGGACAAGTGGGTCAAAAAGGAATGATTGTTGATTATTCATTATTCACTTTTCACTATTCACTATTCACGATTGAATCCATAATTCTTTCAACTTCTAATTTTGAGGATGGAAACCCTCCAACCTTCAAAAGTGACTCCATTCAGGGGTCGCAATTGCGTAGATTTACAAGAGACTTTCATATTTGTGTTGGCTGAAAGGGAGTAACAATTTTTCAGAATTTACCAGGAGGGTTTCAGAGCAACAAAATAGGATTTTTTTATTGTTGAAAGGCAAGGTGTCACTTTCAAGGCAAATCGTTGCTCCTAGGGCAAAGGCATCACACTTACAGGGTAAATCAATAAACCTAGGTCAAGGGTGTTACATTTATGAGGATTGTCATAAAGCATCCAAGGTCGAATGTTGTTTCAAACTGTTGTTGACTTTTGAAGGGCTGTTGTAACCTTCCATTACTAGTCGTTGACCTTGCTGAGCTAGATGTTGACTTTTTTGCATTGATCATTGGGTTTAAGGCTATTGAGCCATTTAGAATGTTGTCATACTGCTGCAACTAGGGTTTCAGGGGTTGTGGCCTCCTCACAAGTTGTTGAACTTGTCAAATAATAAATCACAAACTTGATCAGGGTAGGGTTTTCAAGGAAAATCCATCTTTTATGCTTTATCATGTTGTTTCAGTGCTAGGGTTTTGTGGATACATAAGGAATCATTGATATTCAGACTTTACCATACTTTATGTACCTTCCATAATTGTTTTCAAAATATTTCTATGTAGCAAGTTGATTGAAATAAAGAATACATTTGTGAGTTGTCGTCATTTTGTATTGCATGTATTACTTTGGTGTTTGATTGAATTTCAAAATTAAAAGGAAAAATTAGAATTCAAAGTTTATTTTTGAAAGGGATATTTTAGTGGTATCAGAGCTAATTTTCTTGCTAGCTTGTGGGAAATAAATAATTTCCAGCTTTAACTTCATGCACGAAAGTGATAGAGAAATCAAATATTACCAGAGAGAGAATAGTCCAGAACAGCCAAAGGAAAAGAGAAGAAAGCTATGGGTAAGAGAGACCTAGATGATGTACGCTTTGGCAGGGTTGTGCAAGGACAAGAATGTTTAGTAGATATGATGACTCAATTAGTCCACACCATGCCAAATATGAATGTGCAAAGTGCTCAAAATAGTGAAGAATGTTCTTTAGGGGTGAACTACAACTAGTACACTCATAAGCCCATCATTGGCTCCCTTGCTAGGCCTTTCCATTCTAATTTCCTTTGTAGGGAGGAAGTGGTTCCAGAAGTGGAAATTCAGTCATCTATGGTGGATAAAATTGCTACCAGCTATGAGGAACGCAAGGTTCTAGAAGAAATTCAAGAAGCTATATCTCACAAATTTTATAAATTTGAAGAAAAACAAAGGTGGACCAAGATCTGAACCTAGGCCACAAGCCAATCAAAGAGGCATTCAACAGGGTTTGGGAAAGTTGACATTGTTTAATTTTGACAGATCCAACAAGCGTACAACTCGTGCTTGGATCAAAAACTGGATACTTACCTATCTCTCAGGCCATGTTGGAAGATGAAGCCATCAAATTTGCAACCTTTCATCTTGAAGGCGTAACACATGAATGGTGGTACCATAGGTTGATAACTCAAGGACATAATCTCGTCAATTCTTATGGTGAGATTAGTAGCATGTTGATTGAGAGGTTTGATAGAACTGATCCAGAAATTCATTTTCGGGAATTAGCTCAACTGAAACAACACAATACAGTAGATGATTATGTGGCTGAATTTCAGAAGTTATCTGTGATGGTACCAAATGTAACAAAGAGGAGACTGGTGGTATTATTTGTTGAAGGGTTGGCTGAACCACTCAAGGGTTTGGTGAAAGCTTTCAGCCCTACTTCTCTTCAAGAATACATTAAAAAGGCTTTGGATTTGGAAACATCAGCCTAAAAGGGAAATCTTAGTCTGTGGGACAGCCAAAATCATTACCTTATGGGCAGCCAAAATCAGCACCTAATGGGCAGTCAATGACATCATCTTTTGAGCAACAAAAGAAACCAATTCAGCTTGGGTTTTTCAACAAAAGGAGCTGCAAAAGCAAGCAAAGAAGTAGAAACCAGAAATGAACTCAAAAGGAAGAAATTGTGCTTAACATGCAAGGATCCATGGTAGCTAAGGGATAGATGCCTTGGAAAAGGAAAGATAAATTACATAGAGGTGATATCAGATGATGAGATAGAAGCAGAGGAACCTAAACCAGAAATTAAAGGGTACCAAACCCTGAAAGAAGGGAAGGAGATAGTTTAGGAGGCGTCCTTGCCACACTTATTTCAAAAGGTACTTGTGCCGCACTTTTTGGTGCACCCAAATATTACCCTTTCAAAGTTCATGGAGTTGTGCATGGTTATAAACTCACAATGCTGGTTGATAGTGAGGCAACCCACAATGTCATAGATGAGGGGTTGGCAGCCATAAGAGGTTTGAAAACAGAGGATGTTGATGGGTTCAATGTTATTATCGCTGATGGTTTTACTATTCCTTGCACCAAGAGGGTTCAATGTTATTGTTGTTGATGGTTCTACTATTCCTTGCACCAAGAGGCTTCAATAGTTGGAGTTACACTTGGTAATCACAGGGTGTGTGATGACTTCTATGTTGTAGGCATAGGAGAAACAAATATGGTTTAGGGGGGAGTGGTTACATTTCTTCGGAGAATTCACACATAATTACCAAACCATGGAGCTGAAATTTAGATTTGATGGAAAGGAGGTGGTGCTTCATGGTATGGCCAATGGAGCCCCTACAGTTGTCGGGGCCAAAAGGATGGAGAGTTCTTTTCGTGAAGGACAAGTAGTCAAGACAGCCAGATGCTTAGCTTTAGAAGGCATTCGTACCTTCTCATTGTATGGTAAGTTGGGTAAACACGATTTTGATATTCACAATTTTATGTCTAAGCATAGTATGGTGTTTTTGGAATCAAGCCACATACAAGTTTGCCACCCTTGGGTGTATGAAGGAGAAGTTCACATGAATGCCAGAGTAGCGTAGCATGAGCATGGAGTGAATCCAGACTCGGACATTTGTGCAAAGGATCAGCAACAAGACATGAAGGGAATGCGTGGTGATGGGATCCTACCATCAAGTGATAGAGGGAATATACCGAGGGCAGCTATGAACCAAGTTGCTATTAGTAACGCTGCTGTCATCACTATTTCCAGCCACCACATTATTTCAGTTGCACTCATATGGGTGGATATGCAGTTTTGTAGTTGTGCCAGTGGGATGTTGCTGGTTTTGATAATTTTAGATCATGAGTTGCTGTTATCAGTCATGAACAGCTTCAAGTTTGCACATTTTAAGGGGGTCTTATCACTGGATGATGTGGGTAGAAGTTCTCAATTGAAAGAAACAAACATTTCAGCCACCCTTTTTTTTATTCGGGTGAAATTTCAGGTGGTTTGTGACTGCTGTAACCTGTTTCTAACCCATGCACAGTCGGATTTGTGCCATATTTTGGAAGGTACAACTTGTCATATCGTTGAAGGATCCATTGGAACTCAAGGTTATGGTACTCTAGATTCTTCATTACAAGGGGGATTGAGGATTGGGACTTGCAAATTTTCAAGGTTGTTTTGAGATTCTGGTATTTGCAGAACGGATCAAGCATTGCTTGACAACGAGCAATTTTGGAAAGAGCGGACTGTAATGCCCCTTTTTTCGAATTAAATAAATCAAGGGATCGAAGCCTATTTTTTATTTTCCATAGGCTAAGGGTAATTAATAAGGGAAATAATTTAATAATAATTACTTTATGATATAACATGGAAAAATGATGCTTAGGTGTATTATTATTAGAAGGGGCCAAAAAGCCATATTAAACATGGCCAAAAAGTAAATATTTATTAAATGGCCATAAAGGTAATAATTGCCTAAGAATTTTTAAAAGCTTTTAGGGTTTGGGTGAAATTAGAAAAGTGAAATTAATAAAAGAACAAGGGCAAAAATGAATAATTATTGATTATTCACTTTTCACTATTCATGATTGAATCCAAAAAAATTTGACATCTGCTTTTGAGGACAGAAACCCTCGATTACTATCCGGTTTGAGGACAAAAACCCTCCAACCTTTAGAGGTGACTCCATTCAGGGGTTGCAATTGCGTAGATAAACAAGAGACTTTTAGATTTGTATTTGCTGAAAGGGAGTAACAATTTTCAAAATTTACCGAAATGGTTTCAGAGTAACAAAATAGGTTTTTTCTACTGCTCAAGGGTAGGGCGTCACACTTTCAGGGCAAATTGCTGCCCCTAGGGCAAGGGCGTCATACTTCCAAGGTAAATCGCTACACCTAGGGCAAGGGTGTCACATTTCTGAGAACTGTCATACAACATCCAAAGCTGAACACTGTTGTTGACTTTTGAAGCGCTGCTGTAACCTTCCATTGTTGGGTGTTGACTTTTTTGTGCTGGTCACTAGGTTTTTGGGCTGTTGTACAATCCGAAAGGTTGCCATACTGATGCAACTAGGGTTTTGGGGGCTGTAGCCTCCTCAAAAGTTGTTGTACCTGTTGACCATTTTGGCCTTACAGGCCAAAATCAGTCTCCTTCCCCTTGTTGTTCTAAGCCAGTTCAAATTTGGTTCGCACAAGTCTTCCGGCAAAAGATGAACCAGTTCAAAGAATGCAAGGCTTTTTACAAAGCTTCTTCAGACTTTTGGCGGAAGAAATTCACAAGGAAAGAGGCCGAAAATGTTCAAGACACTTTTCCTTAAGGTTGGAAAAAGTGGTTTGACGTCAGGGTTCAACGACATGATCTTTCCAAAGAGCTTAGAGCTTTGAACTTTGAACCTTGAACCATTGTTGGTTCAATCGGTTGGTTCAAAGTCTTGATTCAATCAAAGGGTCCAATCAGAGGTTTCAATCAGTTGGTTCAATCATAAGGTTCAAAATGTTTGGTTCAACGAGTTGGTTCAACGGCTTGGTTCAAGTAGTCGTTTCAACAATACATCTAATTCACAAGGGAATTGAACAGACACGACTCCTTGCAAAACACAGTGTTGAACCATTGAACCGTTGAACCATTGAACTCCAAAAAACGGTTCCGAGTCAACCAAAAGGTTCAACGACAGAGACCCAAACAAAGAAAAGGCCGAAGGAATTGACCAAGTGGCGATGGGCGCGCGAACGTCAACTTTACGGCAATGAAATAGCTGTTGATCTTTAAATGCTTAAGCACGAACCCGAAGGAATTCAGAGGCCTTCAAGCCAAAGGGCTCAGATTGCCAAAAGGAGCCAAACGAGATATGGACAAAACAGCGCAAGTGGCAAAAGGGAGGTGCTGGCAGGAGAGTTATTCTAGCAGTTGAAAATGTCTCCGCCAAGCGGTCATCAAGGAGCGCGAATAGTGAAGACACGCTGGTTTCTTTCACACTTAGCATTGATGAGCAGACAAACCGCGTGAATATCTTGAAGGAGCGGTCTTGTTTGCAGACAAAGAGGCGCAGCCCATGCTTTCACAATAATTTTAAACGCCTAAAGTCAAAACTGTAGCCGGCACAGCATTCTCTTTCAAGCGGCTTCCTCTTCCCAATGCTCTCAACGCACATGGGCTACTTGTAAAAGGGCGCCAAAGTCTTTTCCAAAGGGCGCCATTTGCTTCTTCCCTCTGGATATATAATGGTAACTTCTCATTTGAGAAGGAATATCTCTCAGCTTGTATGGCGTAGCCCTGCAGGAAATTTACCTTGAATAAAAAAGAAGCATTTTTACCTCCATTTTGAGCTTGCACTTTCGTATATGTCTATGGCTTTGTCCTGTGTTAAGTCATTTTCCTTTATGCTTTAATAGAACGATTCCACCATGTCTAGTCTATTGTGAGTTCTTCTTTTGCAGGTTAGCTAAAAGTGTCCCTAGCAGAGTATAGGCGCATGTGAACAGGCTGCCATAGTGTGTCTTAGAACGCCTCTAGTAATTCTTCCTCCCTCTATCTCCACGGACCCCTAGCTCACTGATGTAGAAGAATTTCTCGTATCAAATGCAGTGTATGTCAGCTTGTTCTTGGAGGAAAGTGTATGTCAACGCTGAGTAGATCAACCATTTTTGGTGCATCACCATTTAGTTTAGGTTCTTTTTTCAGTCCTCTATTTCCCCCCCCATTGTTAGCAGTAAAAAATTCAGAGCCTCAGAGATGCATCAAAGGGAGCTAGCCCTTATCTAGAGATTAACCCCTCAATTTTGCCAGACCCACAGCAAGAGGGGAGTCTCCATTGTGTCGCGTGGAAGACAGAAGCTCAGCGTGCTGTCAAGGGTGCAAACCCACAGCGTCAACAGATTTTGGCACGCCCGGTGGGACAAACAAGTTTGTATTCAAAGAGTTGAAGAATTTTTGGTGTGTTCTTCAACCAACCAGCCTTTGGAGGCTTTTCATCAACACCAATGGCGACTTCGAGTTAAATCAGCTGGTTAAGCAGTCCTGGTGCCCTCAAGAAATCACACTTTTGTATGTATAATTCCATTGCTCAGAATCATGGACCTTGTTTTCCTTAATATAACTTTGATCAAGCTTAGGTTGTTCATGGATTCACCTCAAGCAGTTCTCCTAGTTGCCCTTCAACAGTAAGGGAAGTAACACTAGAATTTGAGAAGCAGGTGATGGAGATAGACAGATTGGATAAGTAGTATAGATATCTGCAAGAATTTATGTACAAAGAGAAGTGTTTGTTCAGGCAAGCTCAGGCCTTGCAATCCATGAAGGAGGAGGTGTCAAAATGGAAGAATCCATCCATTCAAGGCAATCAGCCCTGTGTGCCTTCTCCCATTCCAACGCAGCCCCTTCCTTTTCTAAAGAAAGCCCCCTCTTGTACACCAAATCCTTTCTACCAGTTAGCACATGCTCACTCTAGCTCATCTGATGCAGTAACCAATCCTGCTCTTAATCCCTTGCATCTAGCTTTTCAACATCAAAGGGCGTTAAAGCAACCTCTCATGGAGATCAACCTTCTCAATTTTTTAGATTGTGAATCCTCCTTTGAAGGGAATACCATGAACCAGCACACCTCTCTTCAGGGAACTCTTCATGTACATCAACAGTCCCTTCCTAATCTTCCTCAGCGTCCTCAAGTCTTTCAACATGATGTCAAGATTCCAAGTTGGAAAAGGGAATATCATGAACCAGCTCGGGACCTCGAAGAAGATAAAGTTGCTGCCTATTCACAAGGGAAAAGTTCCAATCCCAAGGTCATGAGTTGGAAGCAAACAATGGAATCATGGGGCAGAAAGGAGGAGAAAGGTTTTGCTCAAAACCTTGAAGAAGATGAAGTTGCTCCTACTCATCATGATGATGCTTGTGACCTCCAAGAAAGACTCTTTCAAGAGAATATAGCCAAGCGAATTGCAGAATTGGAGACCAGAATGAGATTCCTCAGCCAAAGTGTGATGGACGATTCAGATCAAGCAAAAGATCCTACATTTGAACACACCCCATCTACACTCTTTCAAGAGAGCTATCAAGCCACAACTGATATAGATGAGGTACTAGCCAAATGGAAGGAGGAGAATCATTCGATTCTAGCTCAAGCACTGCCTCCTCTTCCACATGAGTTTAACCATCAGCCTTCCACTTCATCCCTTCTCAAGGAGGGACCTGTTTTGCAAGAGGCAATTGAAGAAGAGGATCCAATTTGCAGCTGCCCAAGAGGCTATCATGGATGACAATGAGGAGGAAATCATCATGGATGCTCCCTTTGAAGACATCATCAACAATGGAGAAGACACAGGTCATGCATACATGCGGATGTTCCAGCAATATGAAGAGGAAAGTAAGCATGGTGAGCTCTCTCCTCCCTTGTTTGATGAACTTCATTGTTGTTTTGATGAGGAGGATGACCATGCCATGGAACCCGAGTTGGAGGAGGATCAGGAGGATATCTTTGAACAGCTAGAGACTCTGGTCTTTGAGAAGGAAAAGGAGAGCCCTGTCTATCTTGAAAAAGAGAGCCTTGAACAAGAAGGTGATGTTCTGTGGGATGAGCAATCAGTCTGTGATCTCATTTCAGACATCACAACAATCACCCTTCTTCAAAAAAGCCATGATCAAGCAGAAGATGAGTTTGACAACGTCTTCAATAAGGCAGAAGGAGACAAGCCAATCCATGATGCATATCAAAGTGCTTATGCTGATAAGCTAGAAGCCATTAATTTTTTGATGAAACACACCAACATGAAGAACTAGCAAGAGGCAAGCTTCCAAGAACAAGATGAATACATATATGTTGGAAGCATGTTTGCCCCCGATTCACTCAAATACAAGCCAATCAAGGTGGCAGGCAAGAAGAGCAAGTCGCCAGATCTCCATTCCGTTCAGCCACTTGTTTGGCACCATAAGTTTTCTTGCCATAAAGGAAACTTAAGAAGTTTCCCCTTTGATCGAGGAGGGAGACAAATATACCTAGTTAGCTGTACATAGTAGTTTGCTTTCAGTTTTTCTTTCCCTATTTTCCCTAAGTGTTGTTTGCACAAATAGTGTTTTTTAGCCTTTGTTGTGTGTGTTTTCCTTTGTGTTTGGGGTAAAAGCTTCATGATTGATTCTTGGATCTCTCGAGGCTGTTGCTAACTTTTCAAGCTGCGTTCTGACTCCGTGCCCAATCGACCTTGAGGCTACTGGTTTCTTAAGCATAGGAGGCATGCTTCCCCTGGGAATCGCCAATTCGTTGACCATTTTGGTCCCACAGGCCAAAATCAGTCTCCTTCCCCTTGCTGTTCTAAGCTAGTTCAAATCTGGTTCGCACAAGTCTTCCAACAAAAGATGAACCAGTTTGAAGAATGCAAGGCTTTTTACAAAGCTTCTTCAGACTTTGGGCGGAAGAAATTCACAAGGAAAGAGACCGAAAATGTTCAAGACACTTTTCCTTAAGGTTGAAAAAAGTGGTTCGACGTCAGGGTTCAACGACATGATCTTTCCAAAGAGCTTAGAGCTTTGAACTTGGAACCTTATACTTTGAACCATTGTTGGTTCAATCGGTTGGTTCAATCAGATGGTCCAATCGAAGGGTTCAATCATAAGGTTCAAAGTGTTTGGTTCAAGCGGTCGTTTCAACGATACATTTAATTCACAAGGGAATTGAATGGACGCGACTCCTTGCAAAACACAAAGTGTTGAACCATTGAACCGTTGAACCATTGAACTCCAAAAAACGGTTCAGGTTCAACCAGAAGGTTCAACAACATAGACCCGAACAAAGAAAAGGACGAAGGAATTGACCAAATGGCGACGGGCGTCCAAACGTCAACTTTATGGCAATGAAATAGTCGTTGATCTTTAAATGCTTAAGCGCGAACCCGAAGGAATTCAAAGGCCTTCAGGCCAAAGGGCTCAGATTGCCAGGAGGAGCCAAGGGATGACAAAGGATAAAGCCGGAAGGAGCCAAACGAGATATGGACAAAACAGCGCAAGTGGCAAAAGGGAGGCGCCGGCAAGAGAGTTATTCCAGCAGTTGAAACAGTCTCCGCCAAGCGTCATCAAGGAGCGCGAACAGTGAAGACGTGTTGGTTTCTTCCACACTTCGCATTGATGAACAGACAAACCGCGTGAATGTCTTGAAGGAGCGGTCTTGTTTGTAGACAAAGAGGCGCAGCCCATGCTTTCACAATAATTTTAAACGCCTAAAGTCAAAACTGTAGCCGACACAGCATTCTCTTTCAAGCAGCTTCCTCTTCCCAATGCTCTCAACGCACATGGGCTACTTGTAAAAGTGCGCCAAAGTCTTTTCCAAAGGGCGCCATTTGCTTCTTCCCTCTGGATATATAATGGTAACTTCTCATTTGAGAAGGAATATCTCTCAGCTTGTATGGCGTAGCCCTACAGGAAATTTACCTTGAATAAAAAAGAAGCATTTTTACCTCCATTTTGAGCTTGCACTTTCGTATATGTCTATGGCTTTGTCCTGTGTTAAGTCATTTTCCTTTATGCTTTCATAGAACGATTCCATCATGTCTAGTGTATTGTGAGTTCTTCTTTTGCAGGTTAGCTAGAAGTGTCCCTAGCAGAGTATAGGCGCATGTGAACAGGCTGTCATAGTGTGTCTTAGAACGCCTCTAGTAATTCTTCCTCCCTGTATCTCCACGGACCCTTGGCTCACTGATGCAGAAGAATTTCTCGTATCAAATGCAGTGTATGTCAGTTTGTTCTTGGTGGAAAGTGTATGTCAAAGCTGAGTAGATCAACCATTTTTGGTGCATCACCGTTTAGTTTAGGTTCTGTTTTCAGTAAGCCTTCTCTCTTCCCCCCCCATTGTTAGCAGTAAAAAATCTAGGACCTCAGAGATGCATCAAAGGGAGCTAGCCCTTATCTTGAGATTCTCCCCTCAGTTTTGCCAAACCCACAACAAGAGGCGAGTCTCCATTGTGTCGCGTGGAAGACAGAAGCTCAGCCTTCTGTCAAGGGTGCAAATCCACAACGTCAACAGTTTTTGGTATGCCCGGTGGGACAAACTAGTTTGTATTCAAAGAGTTGAAGAATTTTGGTGTGTTCTTCAACCAACCAGCCTTTGGAGGCTTTTCATCAACACCAATGGCGACTCCGAGTTAAATCAGCTGGTTAAGCAGTCCTGGTGCCATCAAGAAATCACATTGTTGTAGGTATAATTCCATTGCTCAGAATCATGGACCTTGTTTTCCTTCATATAACTTTGATCAAGCTCAGGTTGTTCATGGAATCACCTCAAGCAGCTCTCCTAGTTGACCTTCAACAGTAAGGGAAGTAACACTAGAATTTGAGAACTAGGTGATGGAGATAGAGAGATTGGATGAGCAGTATAGATATCAGCAAGAATTTATGTACAAAGAGGAGTGTTTGTTCAGGGAAGCTCAGGCCTTGCAATCCATGAAGGAGGTGTCAAAATGGAAGAATCCATCCATTCAAGGCAATCAGCCTTGTGTGCCTTCTCCCATTCCAACGCAGCCCCTTCCTTTTCTGAAGGAAGCCCCCTCTTGTGCACCAAATCCTTTCTACCAGTTAGCACGCGCTCACTCTAGCTCATCTGATGCAGTAACCAATCCTGCTCTTAATCCCTTGCATCTAGCTTTCCAACATCAAAGGGCGTTAAAGCAACCTCTCATGGAGATCAACCTTCTCAATTCTTTAGATTATGAATCCTCCTTTGAAGGGAATACAATGAACCAGCACACCTCTCTTCAAGAAACTCTTCCTGTACATCAACAGTCCCTTCCTAATCTTCCTCAGCTTCCTCAAGTCTTTCAACATGATGTCAAGATTCCAAGTAGGAAAAGGGAATATCATGAACCAGCTCGGGACCTCGAAGAAGATAAAGTTGCTGCCTGTTCACAAGGGAAAAGTTCCAATCCCAAGGTCATGAGTTGGAAGCAAACAATGGAATCATGGGGCAGAAAGGAGGAGGAGAAACGTTTTGCTCAAAACCTTGGAGAAGATGAAGCTGCTCCTCATCATGATGATGCTTGTGACCTCCAAGAAAGACTCTTTCAAGAGAATATAGCCAAGCGAATTGCAGAATTGGAGTCCAGAATGAGATTCCTTAGCTAAAGTGTGATGGACGGTTCAGATCAAGCAGAAGATCCTACATTTGAACACACCCCATCTACACTGTTTCAAGAGAGCTATCAAGACACATCTGATATAGATGAGGTGCTGGCCAAATGGAGGGAGGAGAATCATTCGATTCTAGCTCAAGGACTGTCTCCTCTTCCACATGAGTTTAACCATCAGCCTTCCACTTCATCCCTTCTCAAGGAGGACCCTGTTTTGCAGGAGGCAAGTGAAGAAGAGAGGATCCAATTTGCAGCTGCCCAAGAGGCTTTCATAGATGACAATGAGGAGGAAATCATCGTGGATGCTCCCTTTGAAGGCATCATCAATAATGGAGAAGACACAGGTCATGCATACATGCGGATGTTCCAGCAATATGAAGAGGAAAGTAAGCATGGTGAGTTCTCTCCTCCCTTGTTTGAATAACTTCATTGTTGTTTTGATGAGGAGGATGACCATGCCATGGAACCCGAGTTGGAGGAGAATCAAGAGGATGTCTTTGAACAGCGAGAGACTCTGGGCTTTGAGCAGGAAAAGGAGAGGTTTGTCTATCTTGAAGAAGAGAGCCTTGAACAAGGTGATGTTCTGTGGGATGAGCAATCAGTTTGTGATCTCATTTCAGACATCACAACAGTCACCCTTCTTCAAGAAAGCCATGATCAAGGAGAAGATGAGTTTGACAGTGTCTTCAATAAGGTAGAAGGAGACAAGCCAATCCATGATGCATATCAAAGGGCTTATGGTATTAAGCTAGAAGCCATTGATTTCTTGATGAAACCTACCAACATGAAGAACCAGCAGGAGGCAAGCTTACAAGAACAAGATGAATACATATATGTTGGAAGCATGTTTGCCCCCGATTCACTCAGATACAAGCCAATCAAGGTGGCAGGCAAGAAGAGCAAGTCGCTAGATCTCCATTCCGTTCAGCCACTTGTCTGGCACCATAAGTTTTTTTGCCATAAAGGAGACTTAAGAAGTATCCCCTTTGATCGAGGAGGGAGACAAATATACCTGGTTAGCTGTACATAGTAGTTTGCTTTTAGTTTTTTTTTGCCTATTTTCCTTGTGTTGTTTGCACAAGTAGTGTTTTTTAGCCTTTGTTGTGTGTGTTTTCCTTTGTGTTTGGGGTAAAAGCTTCATGATTGATTCTTGGATCTCTCGAGGCTGTTGCTAACTTTTCAAGTTGCGTTCTGACTCCGTGCCCAATAGACTTTGAGGCTACTGGTTTCTTAAGCATAGCAGGCATGCTTCCCCTGGGAATCGACAATTTGTTGAATATTTTGGCCCTGCATGCCAAAATCAGTCTCCTTCCCCTTGCTGTTCTGAGCCAGTTCAAATCTGGTTCACACAAGTCTTCCGGCAAAAGATGAACTAGTTCGAAGAATGCAAGGCTTTTTACAAAGCTTCTTCAGACTTTTGGCGGAAGAAATTCACAAGGAAAGAGACCGAAAATGTTCAAGACACTTTTCCTTAAGGTTGGAAAAAGTGGTTCGACGTTAGGGTTCAACGACATGATCTTTCCAAAGAGCTTAGAGCTTTGAACTTTGAACCTTGAACTTTGAACCATTGTTGGTTCAATCAGATGGTCCAATCGGAGGGTTCAATCAGTTGGTTCAATCATAAGGTTGAAAGTGTTTGGTTCAACGAGTTGGTTCAACGGGTTGGTGCAAGCAATCGTTTCAACGATACATCTAATTCACAAGGGAATTGAACGGACACGACTCCATGCAGAACACAAAGTGTTGAACCATTGAACTCCAAAAAACGGTTCAGGTTCAA
Source organism: Torreya grandis (assembly GCA_037957365.1). NCBI lineage: Eukaryota > Viridiplantae > Streptophyta > Pinopsida > Cupressales > Taxaceae > Torreya > Torreya grandis. Next base: position 1,136,647 of record JARHVA010002460.1, read on the forward strand.
CCAGAAGGTTCAACGACAGAGACCCGAACAAAGAAAAGGTCGAAGGAATTGACCAAATGGCGACGGGCGCGCGAACGTCAACTTTACGGCAATGAAATAGCCGTTGATCTTTAAATGCTTAAGCGCGAACCCGAAGGAATTCAGAGGCCTTCAGGCCAAAGGGCTCAGATTGCCAGAAGGAGCCAAGGGATGACAAAGGACAAAGCCAGAAAGAGCCAAACGAGATATGGACAAAACAGTGCAAGTGGCAAAAGGGAGGCACCGGCAGGAGAGTTATTCCAGCAGTTGAAACAGTCTCTGCCAAGCTGTCATCAAGGAGCGCGAACAGTGAAGACGCGTCGGTTTCTTCCACACTTCGCATTGATGATCAGACAAACTGCGTGAATGTCTTGAAGGAGCGGTCTTGTTTGCAGACAAAGAGGCACAGCCCATGCTTTCACAATAATTCTAAACGCCTAAAGTCAAAACTATAGCCAACACAGCATTCTCTTTCAAGCGGCTTCCTCTTCCCAATGCTCTCAACGCACATGGGTTACTTGTAAAAGGGCGCCAAAGTCTTTTCCAAAGGGCTCCATTTGCTTCTTCCCTTTGGATATATAATGGTAACTTCTCATTTGAGAAGGAATATCTCTCAGCTTGTATGGCATAGCCCTGCAGGGAATTTACCTTGAATCAAACGAAGTATTTTTACCTCCATTTTGAGCTTGCACTTTCGTATATGTCTATGGCTTTGCCCTGTGTTAAGTCATTTTCCTTTATGCTTTCATAGAACAATTCCAGCATGTCTAGTGTATTGTGAGTTCTTCTTTTGCAGGTTAGCTAGAAGTGTTCCTAGCAAAGTATAGGCACATGTGAACAGGCTGCCATAGTGTGTCTTAGAACGCCTCTGGTAATTCTTCCTCCCTGTATCTCCACGGACCCCTGGCTCACTGATGCAGAAGAATTTCTCGTATCAAATGCAGTGTATGTCAGTTTGGTCTTGGTGGAAAGTGTATGTCAAAGCTGAGTAGATCAACCATTTTTGGTGCTTCACCGTTTAGTTTAGGTTTTGTTTTCAAAAAGCCTTCTCTCTTCCCCCCCCCATTGTTAGCAGTAAAAAATCCAGGACCTCAAAGATGCATCAAAGGGAGCTAGCCCTTATCTAGAGATTCTCCCCTCAATTTTGCCAGATCACAGCAAGAGGGGAGTCTCCATTGTGTCGCGTGGAAGACAGAAGCTCAACCTTCTGTCAAGGGTGCAAATCCACAGCATCAACAGTTTTTGGCACGCCCGGTGGGACAAACTAGTTTGTATTCAAAGAGTTGAAGAATTTTGGTGTGTTCTTCAACCAACCAGCCTTTGGAGGCTTTTCATCAACACCAATGGCGACTCCGAGTTAAATCAGTTGGTTAAGTAGTCTTGGTGCCATCAAGAAATCACATTTTTGTATGTATAATTCCATTGCTCAGAATCATGGACCTTGTTTTCCTTCATATAACTTTGATCAAGCTCAGGTTGTTCATGGAATCACCTCAAGCAGCTCTCCTAGTTGCCCTTCAACAGTAAGAGAAGTAACACTAGAATTTGAGAACTAGGTGATGGAGATAGACAGATTGGATGAGCAGTATAGATATCAACAAGAATTTATGTACAAAGAGGAGTGTTTGTTCAGGCAAGCTCAGGCCTTGCAATCCATGGAGGAGGTGTCAAAATGGAAGAATCCATCCATTCAAGGCAATCAGCCTTGTGTGCCTTCTCCCATTCCAATGCAGCCCCTTCCTTTTCTAAAGAAAGCCCCCTCTTGTGCACTAAATCCTTTCTACCAGTTAGCACACGCTCACTCTAGCTCATCTGATGCAGTAACCAATCATGCTCTTAATCCCTTGCTTCTAGCTTTCCAACATCAAAGGGTGTTAAAGTAACCTCTCATGGAGATCAACCTTCTCAATTCTTTAGATTGTGAATCCTCCTTTGAAGGGAATACAATGAACCAGCACACCTCTCTTCAAGAAACTCTTCCTGTACATCAACAGTCCCTTCCTAATCTTCCTCAGCTTCCTCAAGTCTTTCAACATGATGTCAAGATTCCAAGTTGGAAAAGGGAATATCATGAACCAGCTTAGGACCTCGAAGAAGATAAAGTTGCTCCCTGTTCACAAGGGAAAAGTTCCAATCCCAAGGTCATGAGTTGGAAGCAAACAATGGAATCATGGGGCAGAAAGGAGGAGAAAGGTTTTGCTTAAAACCTTGAAGAAGATGAAGCTGCTCCTACTCATCATGATGATGCTTGTGACCTCCAAGAAAGACTCTTTCAAGAGAATATAGCCAAGCGAATTGCAGAATTGGAGTCCAGAATGAGATTCCTCAGCCAAAGTGTGATGGACAGTTCAGATCAAATAGAAGATCCTACATTTGAACACACCCCATCTACACTGTTTCAAGAGAGCTATCAAGACACATCTGATATAGATGAGGTGCTGGCCAAAAGGAAGGAGGAGAATCATTCAATTCTAGCTCAAGGACTACCTCCTCTTCCACATGAGTTTAACCATCAGCCTTCCACTTCATCCCTTCTCAAGGAGGACCCTGTTTTGAAAGAGGCAAGTGAAGAAGAGAGGATTCAATTTGCAGCTGCCCAAGAGGCTTTCATAGATGACAATGAGGAGGAAATCATCATGGATGCTCCCTTTGAAGACATCATCAACAATGGAGAAGACACAGGTCATGCATACATGCGGATGTTCCAGCAATATGAAGAGGAAAGTAAGCATGGTGAGCTCTCTCCTCTCTTGTTTGATGAACTTCCTTGTTGTTTTGATGAGGAGGATGACCATGCCATGGAACCCGAGTTGGAGGAGAATCAAGAGGATGTCTTTGAACAGCTAGAGACTCTGGTCTTTGAGCAGAAAAAGGAGAGGCCTGTCTATCTTGAAAAAGAGAGCCTTGAACAAGAAGGTGATGTTTTGTGGGATGAGCAATCAGTCTGTGATCTCATTTCAAACATCACAACAATCACCCTTCTTCAAGAAAGCCATGATCAAGCAGAAGATGAGTTTGATAGCGTCTTCAATAACGCAGAAGGAGACAAGCCAATCCATGATGCATATCAAAGGGCTTATGGTGATAAGCTAGAAGCCATTGATTTATTGATGAAACACACCAACATGAAGAACCAGCAGGAGGCAAGCTTCCAAGAACAAAATGAATACATATATGTTGGAAGCATGTTTGCCCCCGATTCACTCAGATACAAGCCAATCAAGGTGGTAGGCAAGAAGAGCAAGTCGCCAGATCTCCATTCCGTTCAGCGACTTGTCTGGCACCATAAGTTTTCTTGCCATAAAGGAGACTTAAGAAGTTTCCCCTTTGATCGAAGAGGGAGACAAATATACCTGGTTAGCTGTACATAGTAGTTTGCTTTCAGTTTTTCTTTTCCTGTTTTCCCTAAGTGTTGTTTGCACAAGTAGTGTTTTTTAGCCTTTGTTGTGTGTGTTTTCCTTTGTGTTTGGGGTAAAAGCTTCATGATTGATTCTTGGATCTCTCGAGGCTGTTGCTAACTTTTCAAGCTGCGTTCTGACTCCGTGCCCAATGGACTTTGAGGCTACTGGTTTCTTAAGCATAGTAGGCATGCTTCCCCTGGGAATCGCCAATTTGTTGACCATTTTGGTCCTACAGGCCAAAATCAGTCTCCTTCTTCCCCTTGCTATTCTGAGCCAGTTCAAATCTGGTTCGCACAAGTCTTCCGGCAAAAGATGAACCAGTTCGAAGAATGCAAGGCTTTTTACAAAGCTTCTTCAGAGTTTTGGCGGAAGAAATTCATGAGGAAAGAGATCGAAAATGTTCAAGACACTTTTCCTTAAGGTTGGAAAAAGTGGTTCGACGTCAGGGTTCAACGACATGATCTTTCCAAAGAGCTTAGAGCTTTGAACTTTGAACCTTATACTTTGAACCATTGTTGGTTCAATCGGTTGGTTCAATCAGAGGGTCCAATCGGAGGGTTCAATCAGTTGGTTCAACCATAAGGTTCAAAGTGTTTGGTTCAACGAGTTGGTTCAACGGGTTGGTTCAAGCGGTCGTTTCAACGATACATCTAATTCACAAGGGAATTGAACGGACGCGACTCCTTGCAGAACACAAAGTGTTGAACCATTGAACCGTTGAACCATTGAACTCCAAAAAACGGTTCAGGTTCAACCAAAAGGTTCAACGACAGAGACCCGAACAAAGAAAAGGCCGAAGGAATTGACCAAATGGCGGCGGGCGCGCGAATATCAACTTTACGGCAATGAAGTAGCCGTTGATCTTCAAATGCTTAAGCACGAACCCGAAGGAATTCAGAGGCCTTCAGGCCAAAGGGCTTAGATTGCCAGAATGAGCCAAGGGATGACAGAGGACAAACCCAGAAGGAGCCAAACAAGATATGGACAAAACAGCCCAAGTGGCAAAAGGGAGGCGCCGGCAGGAGAGTTATTCCAGCAATTGAAACAGTCTCCGCCAAGCGGTCATCAAGGAGGGCGAACAGTGAAGACGCAACGGTTTCTTCCACACTTCGCATTGATGAGCAGACAAACCGGGTGAATGTCTTGAAGGAGCGGTCTTGTTTGCAGACAAAGAGGCGCAGCCCATGCTTTCACAATAATTTTAAACGCCTAAAGTCAAAACTGTAGCCGACACAGCATTCTCTTTCAAGCAGCTTTCTCTTCCCAATGCTCTCAACGCACATGGGCTACTTGTAAATGGGCGCCAAAGTCTTTTCCAAAGTGTGCCATTTGCTTCTTCCCTCCGGATATATAATGGTAACTTCTCATTTGAGAAGGAATATCTCTCAGCTTGTATGGCGTAGCCCTACAGGAAATTTACCTTGAATAAAAAAGAAGCATTTTTACCTCCATTTTGAGCTTGCACTTTCGTATATGTCTATGGCTGTCCTGTGTTAAGTCATTTTCCTTTATGCTTTCATAGAACGATTCCATCATGTCTAGTGTATTGTGAGTTCTTTTGCAGGTTAGCTAGAAGTGTCCCTAGCAGAGTATAGGCGCATGTGAACAGGCTGCCATAGTGTGTCTTAGAACGCCTCTAGTAATTCTTCCTCCCTGTATCTCCACGGACCCTTGGCTCACTGATGCAGAAGAATTTCTCGTATCAAATGCAGTGTATGTCAGTTTGTTCTTGGTGGAAAGTGTATGTCAAAGCTGAGTAGATCAACCATTTTTGGTGCATCACCATTTAGTTTAGGTTCTGTTTTCAGTAAGCCTTCTCTCTTCCCCCCCCATTGTTAGCAATGAAAAATCTAGGACCTCAGAGATGCATCAAAGGGAGCTAGCCCTTATCTTGAGATTCTCCCATCAGTTTTGCCAGACCCACAACAAGAGGCGAGTCTCCATTGTGTCGCGTGGAAGACAGAAGCTCAGCCTTCTGTCAAGGGTGCAAATCCACAACGTTAACAGTTCCCGTCAGAGAATAAATTACAGACTTGATCAGGGTAGGGTTTGCAGGGTTTTCAAGAAACACCCAACTTTTACACTATCATGTTGTTTCAGCACTAGGGTTTTTTGGATATGCAAGGAATCATTGATATTCAGACTTTACCATATTGTATGTACCTTCCATAATTGTTTTCAGAATATTTTCTATGTAGCCAGTTGACTGAAATAAAGAATACACTCATGAGTTGTCGTCATTCTATATTGCATATATTACTTTGGTGTTTGACTGAATTTTCAGAATTAAAAGGAAATTTCAGAATTCAGAGTTTATTTTTAAAAGGAATATTTCAATGACTTGGAGAATGTCTTCCTAGCATCAACCCCCTGACAATTACTTCTTTAAGATACTCTAATACAAAACTGAGTGGATGTCCTTTCTGAGTTTGTGCTCACTTGTTTACATGCATATGAAAGCTATTGCCCAGATACCAATGATTCAAACCATGGGGCCTAGGATGGCAGCTCAGAGGACAACCTTGTAACTTGGCTGGTAAACTATGGGTTATAGAACATGCAATGGAAAAGTATTACAACAGTGTAACCAAAACACATTCAAATGCAGAATATTTTCAAAATGATGCAATTTCTATTCAATGAGAGAATAGGGTGAAGTACATAGGTGTATAATGTTCAACAAGGTTGACAACAGGAGGGAATTCCAGTGATCAAAAAGGGGGGAATACTTTCATAAAGTGATACAGAGGACCATTCAAAGTTATATATAGAGGGTCGTTTGAAGTTAGATACTCGGGGCATTCTAACATTTGTGCTTGTGATCTTTGGTTTCATCTCTAATCCCTTTAGGGTCAGACAACTTACAAATATATATACGTCATTACAAGAAGGAAGTTACTGTTGACAATTCTTCCACAAGTTAGATTGTCTCTTGCTATTTAGAAAGTTCACATTGTTTTCCTTGACCAAAAGAGGATTTCTACGGACTCTTCCGACACTTAGGCAACAGAAAGGGCCTTCGCAACTTTTCCGAAAGGAAATTTTTAGAGGTCAAATAGCCCTTGCGGAGGGCAGAAAAGATAGAAAGAGCCGATGACAAAGTCCGAAGAAATGCGAAAAAGTTGCAAAAGGCAAGGAAAAGTCCATTTCAATTTTTCCGAAGGGCAGGGTATCCTTCGGAAGGGTCACTTTCAATATTCCCGAAGGGCACCTACCCTTCGGGAAGGTACAGGAGCTAATTCAAGGACCTTTGCAAAAAGCCCGAGTGCCCTCCAATTTTCCCGAAGGGCACGGGCGGAGGACACTTGGTTGGTGCCGAAGGGCACTTGGTCGGCGGAAGGGCACATTTAAAATCCCGAAGGGCACATTTCAAAAGAAAAGGCAAGGTAAAGAATCCTTCGAACAAAAAGTCCGAAGGAATTCGGAAATGGCTTAAGACAAAGAAAATTAAGTGGGAGCCAAGGCACAATAGAGACCTTCGGACTTTTTGTTCGAAGGAATGCGGAGAAATTACAAAAGCCGAAAGAAAGAACACCAACGGTAAAAATCCAAGGAGCTTCAGAGAAATTGATTTGGAAAAAAGCGAAGAACAACCTTCGGGCTTTTTGTCCGAAGAAATTCAGAAAGGCTTGGAGCAGACATAAATCCGAAGAAAAACAAGACTAAGACAAAAGACAAGGGCAAAACAAAGGAAATGAATTCTTTCAGACTTTTTGTCCAAAGGAATTCCTTCGGACAAAAAGTCCGAAGAAATTCAAAATACTGCGGGAAAAAACCCGAAGAAATATAGCCGAAGGAAATACAACTTCTGGTGACGTCCCGCAAGCCGTCAATTTTTGACCACGGGAAGTAACCGTTGAGACCAAAGAGACAAGAAATCCAAAATAAATGGAGGCCGACTGTGCAAAAGAGAATAGAAGACAGATAATCTGACGAAGGAGTTGAATACGGAATCATGACAGAAATAGACACGATCAGAATTAGAACAAAATACATGCAAGCAAGAGCTATTTTCGAACATAAGAGCTATTTTCGAATAAACGGTCAAAGCTTCAGTTGACTGATTATTAAAGTCCTGTTCGTCTCCATTCAGCGTATACATCCGAAGATCTAATCCAGCTTCAGCAGGAGTTCCGAGTTCGAACGATGAGTTGACTATTCCAAATTTAGAGGTGACTAATTGATTAAAACGCCGCTTCACTAGAAGCTTTCCATGCGAAGGAGAATGATCTCTCCATCCAACTCAGCTTAAATAACTGTTAACTCAGTTTTCAAACGCTACAACTCGGCAATCAAGCAACTCACATGGAGTTCTAAATTTAACATTTGCGTAGATTTCCATGCAAAAGGAGGTGGGCAGTTAATAACAAAGATAAGTTCGCTTCATCAAGCGAAGAAGCTTCATGCAAGGACAAAAGGGAAAATATATTTTATTGAAAGGCCAAGTAAAGCCTTGAGTTAACCAAAGTGAATCTTTCTCTTCAAGTTTCTACGCCAATCTTTGGCCTCTTGTAATTTTCTATATAAAGACTTTCAGCCTTGATTAAAAATCATCCAATCTCTCTTGGTTAGACCAGACTCTGCCATTGGTGAGTTGTGTAACCTTTTCGATCAATAGAAGGATTGTATTTTCAGATCTCAAGCGTTGGCATAGTGTATATTTCTTCAGCAATTTGCATAAGTGGTAGATTTCTCTCCCTTCCCAAATTTTGTTTCATACCTAGTTGCTATATTATCCTTGTGCAGGTCATGTTAAAGTATTCTTTATTGTCTTTTGCTAAAACTGTAAGTGGATGTTAGGCTGCTGCAAAGTGTCTTTTATCAGACCTCTCTCCACCATTTTCCCTCAGGTTTTAGTTATTGGATCGAACCTCTGCATGAAATACTTATGCATAAGGGATTAATTGAAGTCTAAGGTCTTCCTTCTCCCTTGTTCATTCAGTGTTCAAGGTTCCAAATTGAGTGGATCAAAAATTCTGGTGTATTACCCCTTTTAGGTAGGATTTCCCCTTTAAGTTTCCTTTCTCCCTTTTCCACGGTAGTCCGCAGCGTAGAGGTCCTAATTGATACATCATACAGGAACCAGCCTTCTCTGGAGGTTCTTCTCACTATTGAGGCACCCACCCTCGTGAGAAGATCCCATTGTTTCACCCGAATAGAGGATTGGTCGTTTCATGCACGTCTTCGAATCAGGGCGCAGCTCCAGGTTGACAACAATTACATAAGAGGATGATTACAAAATGGTTCCTCTTCCACTTGAGTGATGGTTCACCTTCCTGCATGTGTGACAATTTAACTTCCTACAAGTGTGATGGTTTGACTTCCAACCTCATGGTTTGCTGATAGGTGCTCTAGCATGGTGTAAGCACAACAAGTGCCACCTAGCATGCCCTAGAGTAGCGGGAAGCTGCCATGTGGCTGCGGAGTTCTGATGGTCCTACGTGTTGTTGTAGAGCTCCACATTGTGCCGCAAAGCACTACATAAGCATGCAAGGGTGCCACAAGGCTGCACGGATGGCACGAGAAGCCACAAGACTGCACGGATGGCGTGAGATGCTGTGAGGCTTAGAAGCTCAAAGTCCTTAAGAGGAGCAGGTGGACTGGTGCGGTTGTGTGGAGATCCTTTATCTTCTTCGATAATAGTTGTGGCAACTGTAACGTTCATTGTGTAAACTCAAAATTCATAAATCTCCCTTGACAACAACATCAATTGACCTAGGTGATGGTATCACCAAGTTTTTCTAATTTCAAATTTCACTAACAATATAATAGTCAAATTGTCAAAATATGATGCATTTGAGTTGGTTGATAGAAATATGTATCAGCAGCTTGTTGGTAGTTTGATTTACCTTACAACAGCTAGACCTAATATTAGTTTTGCAGTCAGTATATTGTCTAGATTGCTGAATTGCCCTTGGATGGCTTATTGAAAAAAAAGGGTGTTGAGGTCTATAAAAGGGACTTGCATTTTGTACAAACAAAAAAAATATCCGGTTGAGTGGATTCACAGATGCAGATTAGGCAGGCGAAATTGATGACAAAAGATCTCATCAAGTTATGCTTTCATTTTAGAGTACAGTGTAATTTCTTGTTTAATTAAAGAGCATACTTTTGTTGCATTTTTATAGATAGAGGCAGTGCATAAAGCGCCAGTTAAGGAAACTTGTGAAGTAGTTTGGTTGCATGTTATTTTGGATGATTTTAATCATTTGGCAAAAGCATCCAACACTTTTGCATTGTGATAATCAGAGTACCAACAAGATGATAAAGAATCAGTTTTTCTTTCTTGAACAAAACCTATTGAGGACTGTCAACACTATGTCAGGGAACAAGGAAGATTAAAGAAATTGAGTTAATTTATTGCTGCACACGTGATTAAGTTTCAGACATTTTCACTGTGCGAATAAATTTGAAAAGTTTATAAGTCAATTAGGAATCATTGCTTACAAATTAAACTTAACAGGGGTGTTAAACATTTTGTAATGTTAATTTCTAAATGTTTTCTTAAGTGTTATTAGAATCCGTAATTTATAAAATTATGATTTTGTGTCATAGGTCATACAGTCATATTTTTAAGTATTGAAGTTGGGTTTAATACTATAATTAGTTAAATAGGTGTTGATAGTTACTAGCAAGAATAATGGAACGAGTTGGCATATATATGGTGTGCTAGATATTCATTATATGATGAAGAAAGCATATATGTTCTCTCTCTTTATTTCTATTTGCAAAGTTAAAGCTATCATTTTACTTAGTCTCGTCTCATCTTGTATTTCTCTCCTATTTGTCTTGCGAAGATAGAGCATGCATATTTAAACTTGAAACTTTTGTAATTTATATTTTGTTCTATGATGACATTGGAAAATTGGGTGATGATCTTTGAACTTTGAATCAGAATTTATCACAGTGTTTTATTATGAATGGATAGTGACAATTTTGCATAAGGCAATGATTCACTTTATTGGAAGTTAAATTGTGTAATTTAAATTATATGGTTTATCATTAATTTAGTAAAAATGCTTTCTAGTAGTATTTTCTATATTTTTTCAAATATATTTAGTCCCCAAGCCTCCTATGTCCCTGAACTTTGGGGATCTCTTTAGTAGTCTCTAAAACTCATACCCCGATTCTTGCATCCCCATCCTTGAAAATTGGTGTAACATTGTTATAAGGCATGCCACATGCATTGACCAGGCAGGTTTTATTGTATTAATCCTCTGGTTTTTGTCAACCTGATACATTTTCTTCTACTTGGGACGAAAATTAGTGGATAGGAAGATCTTGAGCTTCTAAACTATTCCACTTCTGGTGTTGATAACGAGACCTTATCTAATAATGTCCCTTCTTGGCCCTTTGCAGATTGGAGCCACATTTCACTATCATATATGTAGTGTGCAAATTGTGAGCGTCTCTGAAATGCTTCTGATGAGAGCGTTCCCAAATGCACAGATTACCCTTATATCTCTTATATTCCTGCATGGAATGAGGAAATGGTCCCTCCAATTACTTTATGATTAGAGAGCACAAGGAACTTCTTGATCCTATTCATAGTTTATCTACAATTTCAAATTTAACTTTAGTATTGGAACTGCTATGCAAAATTTTCCATGTAAATTTGAAGTTATCATTTGAAATTTTTAGTTCCGAGTTTCAACAGACTAATGTTTTGTGTCTCTACCTATCCTAGAAACTAGTAATCTAGGCCCTTCTTTTTGCATTTAACGAATTCAGTACCTCATATATCTGGTATACTATCAATTGACGAGCAATAGCATCCCAATTACTGAATTCTAAGAGTTGAAAATCTGCAGGAATCATCTGAGGAATTCATATTTAAAAACAGGGAGGCCCTCGAGAGTGAATATGTTAGTCTTAATCTTCATCACTGGGTTGACCTAATTTTTGGCTACAAGCAACATGGCAAGCCAGCCATAGAGGTGGTTCATTGCATGATCAAATTTTGTGATATTTTATTAGATGTGTCTGATTTCAAAAGACTTTTTTCTGTGTATATTTTTTCTCTTTTCAGTCATTGTCTAATTTTGTCTTTGTAAATCGGTTCTCTGGTCACAGGCTGCCAATGTATTCTATCATTTAACTTATGAAGGTGCAGTTGATCTTGAAGCTATGGAGGACGTATTACAACGAGCTGCTGTCGAAGATCAAATTGCAAATTTTGGACAGACACCCATTCAGCTTTTTCGGAAAAAGCATCCTAAGCGAGGCCCACCCATGCCCATTGCCCACCCATTATACTATGCTCCTGGTTCTATTACATTGACTTCAGTACTTCCTGCAGTCTTTCAACATCCGTCTGCAATAATATTTATTGGTGTGATAGACTCAACTGTTATACTTGTAAGCCAGGGGCTTATGATGTCGGTCAAAATGTGGCTAACCCCACAATTACAGGCTGGAGGCAACTTTACCTTTTCATCGTCACAGGTTATTGAGAAAACTTGGCTCTCTTAAACATAGCTTTCCCTATTGAATCTTATTATAATGAGAATGTTTAATCTTGATAACATGAGTTATGGATATTAGTAATGGCCAAGTAGCACTACCAGACAATCTATTTGCAGTCTGGTTAGCTTTCAAGCATTCCAAAAAAAAAGAACATAAAGAAAAGAAATTAATAGTTTTGTGCTAAACGGCTAATGTCATATCACACCTGAATTTCTTATTGGAGTGTGTGTTTAATTTCTGTGCAGGAGGCATTTTTTGGTATTGGCTCAGATCTTAGTACTCCTCGTAAGATATGTAGTCCTTTGGCTGAGAACCTTGAGCTTGGGACACAGTGTTTTGCCACCCTACAAGTTCGGTCATCAAGCTTTATGCTGAGTTGTGGACATTGGGAGAACAGTTTTAGAGTTATATCATTGAATGACGGACACACTGTTCAAAGCATAAGGCAGCACAAAGAATTGGTTACATGTGTTTCAGGTATTTGATGTGTACATTTTCCAGCAATGCTTATGAAGACTTCATTCAAATCCAACAGTGCTCTTGTAATCTTACATGAATTCCCTGCCACAAGTTCATATGCTGGCCCTGATCATAGTTTTCAACTTATTTAGCTGGCCATGGACTATAATTGGAAGTAAAATAAGAGTTATAAGTTTAGACCAGGGGAGTGTTAGAATAAAATATGTTAAGGTTTAAGTTTTAACCGCATATATGATTGTCAATGTATTCTGTTTTCTGATTTGAAAGTAATAGAATGTAGGTAGCTTGTTCTGCCCCATGTATGAATGTCAGTTTTAGTAACCGTAATTAAATCATTAAACCAGACGTACACTCAACTGTCTGTGTTACATTGTCCAAGTTTTAGATCTATGGCATACTTTCAGTTACAGTAAATAAGATCAAGATTTTGTAATAGAAATTAAAATGATGAAGCGCCAGTTCTACTGGATTAGGTGATTCCTATATATATATATATATATATCAATACACAATCCCAGCTATCATGGAATATTATAGAAATCTTTATAGATAAATTTACAGTCCTTTCACACTGGTATTGTGTTTTAATATGTATGGTATTTAGACTTTGCACTTTGCCTGAAGTTCACCGTTTGAATAAAGGCCATTCAACAAGTCCATCCATGAGACAACAAATTCCTGTATGTTATCTTCTTCATGCCTCCATTTGATTCCTTGTAGAAAAACTACTACTTTTTTTCTTTTATTTTTCCCGATGTCCTTTACTATCCAATCATGCCCATATTAAATAAGTATTAAAGGACATTTCTCTATAGCCGTGTCTCTTCATTACTACTCACGTTAATATATATATATATATATATATATATCTTTCAATTAATATATGCTAATATATTCTTAGAGTTTTTTAAATTATACATGTGACCATTTAATTATATCTCATACTTAATTCTAACTTTAATAGTATTCTAATGGAGTTTTTTTCACATAACAATCCATTCTTAATCTTCATCTCGTGGAGTAACACCATTCATGCCTGGTATATTTTGTAACCCTTGGCCTTTTAATTAAATACTATGTGGGGTCTACCAAACTGTGACTTAGTTATTCTAAATGTGTGTCATTTATTAACCTAGCTTTCAATCTAATTTTTCAAGTCCATATGTTTCTTCCTTGAGGACACAATCTAATTTTGTAGCTCAGCTTAGAAGAGGAATTTCATTGAAATTCAGCTGACATTTGCATTTATCTTGTTTTGTCATAGTGGCAACGGACGGAAGTATTGTGGTTACTGGCAGTCATGATACAACAGTTATGGTATGGGAAGTGATACCATCTACCAGAATTTTCAACAAGAAAGTCCGAGATGCACAGTCAGCTCAAGATCGGACTCGGAGAGATCATATATTATCAGATAAACCTCGCCATATTCTTTGTGGACATGATGATGTTGTCACTTGTGTAGCTGTTTCAATTGAACTTGATCTTGTTGTGAGTGGATCGAAAGATTCAAGTTGTATTTTGCATACCTTACGGGAAGGTAGGTATGTACGCTCTATTTATCATCCAAATGGAAGTGCACTGTCCAGGATGGTTGTATCACAACATGGACGACTTGTCTTGTACTCTAATGATGATCTCAATGTTCTTCTCTATTCAATCAATGGGAAGCTAATTGCAACTTCTGAATCAAATGGCCGGGTCAATTGTATGAATCTCAGCAGTTGTGGTGAATTCTTAGTTTGTTCAGGTGATAAAGGACAGGTTATATTGCGTTCAATGCAATCACTTGAAGTTCTGAAGCGGTATGATGCAATGGGAAAAGTTATTGTGTCACTGTCGGTGACCCCAGAAGATTGCTTCTTAGTTGGGACTCAAGATGGTAGTCTTCTGGTGTATTCAATAGAAACTCTTCAGCAGCGTAAGAATAGCCTTCTTCAAAACATAAAATCACTAACATTTGCAGCTGGGTAGACAAGTCGATAAGTTGGTTTTAGGCACAAGGCAATGGATCCGCTGCCCAGCATACATTGGTCAACTGGCAGTTGCTTATGGCTTATTCAGGTACTATTTTATCATTATTAGTTGTCTCAATTCAATGTTCTGTTTAAGATATTATGATATGGATAGGAAATACTTCTTAAGCTTAGTTCCAATGACGGAACAGACTATACAAGATATCCTGTTTTTCGATAATTCTTCTTATTTTCTTTTCATCGGGAAAATGTATGTGAACCAAACTTTTTATTTTCTTCTCCCGAACAAATTTGAGAGAGGATTGTGGTGAGGGTGTAAAATACTAGAATGTGTTAGATGTAGGCAACCAAAATCAACTGTGTTTATTTCAAGGCTTAGTTGTCAATGGGTTATTTGCAGGATAATATCTAGTTTGTCGCATGGGGGTAATTTAGTGTCTCTCTCACATATGGAAGAGAACAGCAATACTAGTTACAAAAGGAGGTTTGGATTTAAGTCAGTTCACATGACTTGGGATTTGTTCAGTCTGTTTTTATGTTTCAACAATTAACAAATAGTTTCTCATGATCTAGTGGCCTCTAGATTTGCATGGGTGGTGAGGCACAGCTGAGACATACTTCTTGAGGCTTGACTTTGGTATTGCTATGTATGCAGGGGCATTTGTGTGATAACATACATAATGAAGGTATGCCAAGAGGCAAAGAGGACCAAATTTCACCTAAAATAACTCTCTTCTATCATGTGCGAGTCATATTGCATATTTCACTGCACATTGATCAGTGGATTAATGAAACCTCGTGCAGGCTTAAACAAACTTGCACTATTGTTCACATGCAGAAGTAATTTATTTTTACTGATGTTGGTATGATTATTCTCAAGCTTTACATAAATCAGTTTGTTTTATTCCCAAATGTGGAAGCCACTGGCCACATTCATATATTTCCTTGTTTTCTTCATTTCATGTAATTGTAGTGCAGTCTTTGCAGAGGTGGAACTTATATGAGGTCTACAGCACCATGTATTGAAAATATCTAATCTGTTAATGCACCTCAACACAACATGATTTTGAACTGGAAACTTCACCGAGTTCCTAGTAGAAACTGATGCCACATATATAAATTGATTCCTGACGGAGAAAGTTTTGCATGAACTGTAAATTGGCAAATATTTTTGGTCTCATTTCTGGGAAAGATACAAATGGTAGCATTGCTGGATTCTTGGGTGATAACAGTAACTTTATCAGAGTTATTCTAACAAGCATGTGTACATCACTGTATTCAACATGTTCATTGTATTATACAGAATGCAAGTTTCTATGGTTTCCAACAACCTTCCAAGTTCTGGGCCATGTTACATATGCATCTGGAAAAATGTATTACTTAATATATGCTTAATTTATCCCTTCGGAAATTCTCCTTGATGTGGAGAAGCTGTACATTATTATCTGACAATTCTTTACCTTATCTTGAGGTAATCTTTCAGAGTCCGTAAGCTAATTTCTGTGCAGATAATGTAAGTATTCATTCTTTTGAAGCTACGAGACGTCTGTTCAAGTTGATGTACTATAATTATTGGATCGGTGCTATCAAGTATATTCTTTTAATTTAATTGATAATATCACCTTGTGTTCGATTTTTTCAAGTTGGAAGTACTTCAATATGTGTGTGAGATGTCTTATAATTCGTGGCATATACTTCTAAAGTCAAGTTTAAACCTCTGAAACTTTGATTGAAACAATTAATATTAACAATGTCAATTATTATAAACAATGTCTTTGCAAAACCAGCATAGTGGAAATGCCAACAAGGCAACATTATCTCATTTTCTTGAGATAGAAGTAGAGTGAAATTTATGAAAGTTGAAACTTGGCTTCCAAAAAGCTAGATGTTGCCAAAATTTTGTTGGGTAGTGTTGTAAGCTATAGGAACCATGAAAGATGGTTTCAGTTCTTTATGATAAGGTAATTGTCAAAACATTATCTGCCCAATGATGGTATCTAGTGTGCTTAAAATAATCACATCTAGTCATAGAATGTGGCTTTACGAAGATGATTTTCATTATTTTTGAAATACAATTATTATGGAAGTGATTTATTTCATTGAAACATACAGATTATATATTTTTAGTTTGAAATCATTATTTAATCTCAAAAATGTGGCTTTACAAATTTGATTTTCATTATTTTTGAAATACAATAATTATGTAAGTGGTTTATTTAATTGAAACATACAAACTATATATTTTTAGTTTCAAATCAGTGTTTAATCTCGGAAAAAAAAAACAGCTTGGATTTTAGGATTTTGTACATAAAACCCCTTGCGAGTCATCGAAATTATTGTTTTAATATAATATAAAACTACCCTCACCTATAACTAACCTCAAAGAAAATATGGTTACATAGGTGTGCATACCTGACCAATCAATTGAAGGAAAATAATAGTAAAGCACAACAATGTGTTGGTTGAAAATGCTCTTATAGTGAAAGTTATGTGGCTGTCTAGGCTTCCCATGTAGGCCCTATGGCAGTTTAATCAAACTACAATATGCTTATGGTATATTTTTGTCATGTCCTCTTTTTCAAATAAAGTTAACATTTTTAAGTTGTTTAAGTGACTTATTTTTTATGAAAAAAAAGTGACAACTTAATATTACTTTATTATTATTATAAATAAAAGAAAAGCTTGAAAAAAGGGAAAAGTGGAAATAAAATAAAAATGAAAAGTGAAAATTGAGTCTATATATTGAGAGTCTTCATTGTAATACATTCAATTTTTATTATCAATATTTCTCAATTAATTAAGCCTTCCAATTCATCCATTTTCAATATAAGGACAAAAACATTTATAGTCGGAACGAATTGTGAGAACGAAAACTTTCATCATTTAAATTTAGGTTTGAGGATAAAAACTTTATAAACCTTTGAGATGATTTCATCATTAAATTAATCGAAATCTTTAAATATCAATTCAGCAGAGCACTAAGGTTTCGTATTTGTACAAAAATAAGATCACAATTTATAATAAGGTTTCAGTTGTCTAGTATAGGGAACACAACTAACAGTTGGGTTTTTAACGCTAACCATGTGATCATAAGGGTTTCATAAAATATTTTTTTGCCCTTTTTAATATCAGGGTTGCAAAAATAAGAACAAATAAATTTTAGAGTTTTAATAATAGCACACTACGTTTTCAATAGCAAATATAAAGTAGAAATTTCATAAATATTGTTAACATTCCTTTTTACTCTAATTTTGGCAATAAACCTATTTTGTAAAAAGATTATAGAATTTAAATAAAGTTGAAATTTTAAAATACAATTTTGTTATATCTTTGAAAGCAATTGTAGAATCATTTATTTAATTGTCAATTTAGAAAACATAGGTTTACATAAAATTTGGAATTGTTCAAATTTGTTCAAAAACAGACATTAAAGTGGTATTAAAGCAATGATCTTTCTAGCATGCAAAGTAAGAGATAAAATGGACAAGCATTTGGAAGAGCATCATATTAACATGTTTGATCTAGTGGCATCAATAAAAATATAGCCAGACAGAAAAGAGTAAGAAGAAGAATGCCAACAACTCAGAATTGATTGTGAGGCTTATTGTGAAGAATATTATAATCTAAGTTTGAAAGTTTATGCTGACTCGACCCTCCGATATTTTTGTGGCTTAAAAAAGAAGCGTGAGCTAAGAAGAAGAGGAAGAAAGATCACTCAAAATTGTTTAAACAAACTTTTCACATATGATGTAAACTCTGACTTTACCTTTGAATAATTGTTGAAGATGCTTGAAGAAGGTAGAAATATAAAATTAAAGAAGAAAGAAGAGTAGCACAAACCAAAACTTCAAAAGATTGCTAAGAAAGAGACCAAGGAGCAAAAACCCAAGAATTCATCCATGAAGAAAGAAGAAAACCTAGAACCATAGCTAAAAGAAAGTAAACAAGAGAGGGTTCAGTGTTGGTGGAGAGCATTGATTGAAAGAATATGGTTCACTAGGATTACAATGGCTACTTCAATTATTCAACATTTTATAAGGTCTTGGCTTTCACCCAAGCAACAACAAATAAAAGAAGAAGACGTTGCAACGACTATCCAATCTAATTACAAAGGTTTTGTTTAAAGATAATTTTTGAAGATGAAAGCAACGGTTTCATATTTATAACATGTTGTAAGAGCTTGGCTTGTAGACAGGGGTATAGAGGAGAACAACAGTGTTTTCAGGCATGAAAGGGCTTCTATTGTCATTCAATCTCATTACAGAGGTTTGATTGAAAGAAGACAATTTTTGAATTATAAAGCAACTATGTTACTTTTGCAACAAGTTGTAAGAGTTCAGATTGCAACTACACAGAATGAAAGGAATAGTTAGAAGGCCCAAGTTACGGCAATAAAAATAAGTTAGAGTCATATCCAAGGATGGTTCCAATGGTCTTAGTAAAATTTGCAAGTCACCAAGATTAAGAAAATTCAATCTATTTATAGGACTTGCAAACATAAGAGAAATCAAATTAAGGCTATTGTAAAGATCCAATGTTCATAAATTTGGTCAAAAATTTGGTAACTAAGATATGTTGCAATCCAGATTCAGAGTTTTTGGCGACGTTAGTTGGTTAGAAAGTATCTAAATGAACATAGGGTATTTGCTATTGTGATCCAAAGTCGGTTTTAGGGAGATCAATGTTGAAAGCAACGCAAGTTATGTATGGAGGCTTTAACTAATATTCAATGTGTCATCAGAGGAAGAATTATGTTACAAACTTATTTGAAGCATTAAAATGTTGCATGCAAATTGCAACATGTTTTCTGAGTTTGGACTAGCAAACTCCCAAGGATAGTTTGGGATTCTTTGGAAAGAACAGATTGTCATGTCTCCTTTTTCAAATAATAATAATAATAATAATAAAGTTTATGTTTGTAAGTTGTTTAAGTGACTTTTTATTTTTTTTAAATGACAACTTAATATTACTTTATTATTAATGGAAATAAAAAAAGGTGAAAAAAGAAAAAAATAAAAAATAAAATGAAAGGTAAAAGTGAAAATTAAAGCTCTAAACCTAAAAGTATAATCATAACCTTAAAAAGTCACAATTGAGTCTATATATTGATAGTTTTCATTGTAATTTATTCAATTTTTATTATCAATATTTATTAATTGATTATGCCTTCTAATTCATCTGTTTGCAGCAGAAGGATGGAACGAATTGTGAGGATGAAAACTTTTACCATTCAGATTTAGGTTTGCGGATGAAAACCCTCACCATTCAAATTTAGATTTGAAGACAAAAACTCTCTAAACCTCTGAAGTAATTTCAGCCAAAAATTATAAGTGTGCTACATTAAAATCCTTAAATATCAACTCAACATAGCATTAAGGTTTCAGATTTGTGCAAAAATAAAATCACATTTTACAGTAACGTTTCAGTTGCCTAGGACAGAGAG
This sequence comes from Torreya grandis, assembly GCA_037957365.1. NCBI lineage: Eukaryota > Viridiplantae > Streptophyta > Pinopsida > Cupressales > Taxaceae > Torreya > Torreya grandis. The sequence goes on from JARHVA010002460.1 coordinate 1,156,431, forward strand.
CACAACTGAGAGTAGGGTTTTCAGTGGTGACCAAGGGATCACAAGGTTTTCATAAAATATTTTTATCTTTTTTAAAGATCAGAGTTTGTAGAAATAAGAACATCAATTAAATTTCAACATTTTAGGAGCAACACACTACTCTTCCAACGTTTAGTATAAAGTTGGTATTTCATAAATATTGTTAGCATTCCTTTGTAATCTGATTTTGGCAATAAACTTATTTTGTAAAAATATTAAATAATTAAAATAAAGTGAATACTTTCTTGTGAACTTACAACTTTGTTATATCTTTGAAAGCAATTGTAGAATCATTTATTTAATTGAAAATTTAAAAAACAAGAGTTTATGTAAAATCTAGCACTGTTCAAATTTGTTTGGAAATAGACACTATAATTTCATTAAATATCTGTAATGTGTGGAGCATATTACAATGGCGATCATAGAGATTAAGTGATCTGATAATTACGGGGACGTGATCTTATATGTACTAGTTGATTTAATTTGCAAAATATTGTACGAAAAAGCATGGATGCCTTTGAGGAATTTGTCATGGTAAAGGAAGGTTTTCATTGTGATGAGAATTGATGAGAAATACATTATTATCATGTGGGTTGTCTCATTAGCTTAGTGTAAGTTGTTTCTTTGAATTCAATACCATCTCTTCAAGATGATTTATTTATCTTTCTATTATTAGCACTGCCTAATTTCTAGTTGATTAGTGGCTAAATTTAAGGTTAATAAAAGTTATTTTTGGCCTTTGATACTAGCTTCAAATTAAATTTTGCAATTTTTTTTTTTTTTTTTTTTTCTATTGTTGATATGAGAAGCAAAATTGAGGATAATTTGTAAATAAAATTATTAAATGGTCTAAAAAGAAATGTGTAGCATAGATAAAATAAATATGAAGGTCAATGTTTAAAGGGCTCTGTAGTCCATAATATTAATAATTTTTTTTGGAAAGATCTGTAATACAAATTTTTGAAACTATCGATGTTTCAGATCATTGTAATATTATAATCTTAATGATTAATCATGTAGAGTGATTCAAAATGTTGATGGTTTCAAAATTTTGTATTACAAATTTTTTTCAAAAGCTTTTTATTAAATATAAAGATGTTCTACATTATTATCTTGAGCAAAATGAAATATAAAAAATACAAACAATTTGGATAATTATAATAATATTATTAACTTGAATATGAATATGAGATTTATTTTATAACATAATATTTATTTTAAATGAAGAACAATTAAAATAACCAATAAAGAGAAAAACACATAAATTTATATTTTATTTTAGTTTTGAAAGAGAAAACAAGAGAAATAGAAGTTTGTGTATGTGAGAATAAATTAATGTCACCTTCTCTCTCTTAAATAGAGATACTTTTTGAGGTGTTTTGATTTTAAAAATTTATATAATAGGTTTACATTGCATGTTTTTTTATTTTGATTGCAATTGCCCAAAGCTCTAAAAGATTAACATCCATTGATATTCCTTAGCACGATATTCTTGGTCGTACTAGGTATTGCCTTTCAAATTGGGTTACTTGATAATTGTGTCATCTTTTGTATAGGACATTAAGGGTTCCCAATTACTTATGGACAGCCTCTTCAATAAGCCCAAAGATACAATCATGCTTTAATTTTTTCACGAAGGTGTACTCATCTAGCTTTATTCTTTGTTAGCTTTATCTTCAGTTTTTGGTAGGAATATTTTAGAGTTGTTAAGTTTAGCTACCCAAGTCATAAACTTAAACCACTCTTTAGCCACAATGTCCAAGCTCGTGATCACATTTGTAGATATCAGTGATTAGTGATTTGCTTTTGTACTCTTATTTCATATGATCAAAAAAGGGTTATATCTTGTTAATTAGTTTCAAATATGAAATATGAATGAATTAGGGAAGTTTAATTTAATATGTTGTTACCTTTATTTAAGGAGATTTTATGAGCGATAAAAACAACAAGGATAAATATAGCAACAAAAATATTAGTTAAGCATTATTATTGAAATTGGAGACTATCACAATGAGTTGCCACTCCATTTCCTTGTCTTATGAGGTGGCAACACATAGAGTTTCAATCACATGTGAAGTAACGAAGGTAGCAAAATTGATACCCCATTTGCCACAAATTGCATCTATCTTTTGATCTTTGGCAATATCCTTCACAACCGTGGCTTTGAGTAACAACCAACCCTGATCAAGACAACCACCTAGACTAAATTTCAATTGCTTCACATCTTCATGGATTGCATGAGTATTACTTGTCTCAAATAAAACATTTTGAACATCAATTAATTGAGCAATTTTAAGGGTATCCAACTAAGTGATGGATTGATCAGAATTTTTTATGATTTTAAGTACGCAGTCAACCAAGAAACCTTCTCTTATCCTAACACCCAACTGTGCATGAAAAAGATCTTTAGCACACCATTTGAGAAGCTTTTCATCCTTGATAATCTCAAAAAAAAAAAAAAAAAAAAAAGCTCTTCAACAATTACCTTAATTTGAAATCATCCACAAGCCCAATAAAAAATAAATGCACATCCTTCAAGGAAAACTTGCTTTTCTTGCGAAGCATTTCATCACTCTTCTCCCTAATAGCATTAACAGAAAATTCATTTCCTTTACTTGAGCATCTATTTCTTCAAAAAGAAGACCCCTCCATATTAGAATAGATAAAAACTTGCATCAAACACAAAGCCAATGTAACCTTAAAATGTATAGTTTTTGGAAACCACAAAGCTTGCGGGAGGTAGGAAAGGAGGGTAGAGTAAAAACCACAACAATGGAAATAAAGTCGACCTTATGAAACGAAATAGACTCCCTCCAATAACTAATGACCATCCTTTCTCAACCAAGAATAGCACTTAGACCACAAAAATTTAACACAACTACAACCATTGAAAGATTGCATGCAATCATAGTTGGAAGGAATGGAGAAATGCATGGCGTTTTTGAATAGTAAAATAATGCTAATAACATACATAAAATTAGGTAAGGTGTATCCTTCATGTTCCCAATGATTGTTCTAACGTGAACTTGTGTGCCACAACGATACATGCTTTATTGATTGCTTGATCTCTCTATAATACGTGTGAGTGCTCAATATATTTTTTATGAATGATTGCTAAATACTTCATGTCAAATGAGTTATAATATTTTTATATTTTATATGCAATTGAATTCAAATCATGACCCTATTATCCCCAAACTGACATCAAACAACTAAAAATAAAATAAGATGGGATAAGGGGGATGGGTGCCCTTAACTTGAAAGGACTTAAAACACAAGTCCGTGAGTGTTGGGGGTGCTACAAATAAACCCAATCACGTTGGGAGTGCTTCGAATAATGTGCCTAGAAACCCAACAAAAAAAAAGAGATAAAAAGGGACCACATGAAAGAGAACACAACAAAACTTGAAAAATGTACCGATAATACTTAATTTTTTCTAATTATCGATAAAAAGATAAACACACTAAAAATATGTCATATAATAACTAATAAATTCCTTAAGACCATTTTTAAGTGTTTATATATATAAACTCAATATACTATAATATAACAATGGAGATTATATTATAATAAAAATGACACTCCTATTAATATAAAAATTTATTAATTGAAAGATAAATATATTTACTTACTCAATCTTCCTTCAATTTAAAAATTGCTCTTAATAACTTAATTAATTGAAAGCCTTGATCTTCAAAAAGTCTCTGCATTCATCATACAATAACTAATTCAATATTAAAAATAAAAAATTGAAGATTCCCCCTCACTTTCAACTTTAAGAGACATTTTTAGCATTTCCTTATTTTCAAACCTTCCACATGACATTGGAGCTACCTATTAATTTTAGGCTTACTCTAGTTGAACTAACCCACAAGTCGTAACAATCACTTATTGTCAAAGGAGCAATTCTCAATGTGTAGAGTTAAGCTGCTTTGACTTGGTAGTGCATATCAAACTTCTTTTATTACTTAGGGTTTCACACCTAATCAGAAACGTTTTTCTTAATACTTAAAATAAGATTGTATTAAACTTATAATAACCACTTATGTTACCTTGAAGGGTCCTACATGTCCTAGTGAAAGTTTCATTGATTCTTAAGAGCACACAAGATCATCATGCAAGCCAAAATAAATGACCAGGGAGAGTTCTACAAAATCTTTCAGCCCTAACACATCTCCCTAATCCAAAGAGTGTTTTTCTCGTTTCAAATAAAAGTAATTAGAGAACTTGGTAAAAATAATATGTATATGTTAATACTATCGCTATTCCACGTAGCTTCAGATAAGTATAACATGTCAATATTGTCACTACTCTACAGAGCTCCTGACAAGTATGATGATGATTAGGAATGGTAAATATAAATATACAAAAATCATAAAATACTCGTCTATATAGAATCTTTGTACACCGTATACATGTGTATGATCATACGACTGAATTTGATAAGTTCCACCTTTCAAATCCCAAATTTAAGAAGTTTATCTGTTGATTCAAATCAATACCAATAATTTGAGTTAATGTGAGGCTAAGTAGGATACTGTCCTATCGCTTAAAACTCATGTTCCCAATTCACCACTCTTTCCTTAGGTATCCATGACCTAATGATCTTAAAATGTGAACAATGTTTTAAAGAATCATAATTTGATGTTATCAGATCATTGAAAGCAAATTTATATGCTAGATGATTCTAGATGTATCCTCGTACATACAAAAGAGATCATACAATCAATCCATAATTACATTAACTTACTATGAGTTAAACATACTTGTATCATATTTCACCGCTTAAGTTATTATATTATGCTCATGATTAAGAGGAAATAATGTTATAATTAACATAACATACATAGGTCAAAAATCACACCATTCTTTTAACAAAATAATATCTCCTTGCTTGCTCAGCTAACACACAACAAGCTAAAAGTTTATTCCAATCCTTACATTGACAAAATGTTTTGTACATCATAAACCTTACTCGTTTTCGACGACAGGTATAAAATATCTCTTTCAAAACAACATGCCATAATCAAAAGAGAACAATATCAATCTATGCAAGGGTGTATAATACTAATTATAATCAACTTATAATTCCTAGTATAAAATTTAATATATATATATATATAAATCAAGGTTTGCCACCTCACGTGGTCTCAAAATCACAAGTTAGGTCAAGTATTTACTCTAAAAAATTATATGTAAAAAGTAGAGAACTGTCATTTCAAAAAGAACTCCTACTTATCCTCCCAAGGTAAAAAGAAAACACTGCAACTTATTGTTGCTCAGACACTACCTACTCACCAAATTTGTAAGTATGGTGTCTCAATCTATCTCCATATCCGGGAGAGAAATAATAGTCACAAAGATATAACCATTCATCCAATCCTACCACTTCTTTCTCACAAGAATAGAACATATTCTCCCACAAGGGAGTACAATCAAACAACATTCATAATCAATTCTCATAAAAGAGAACACTAAATCAATATAAAAAAATGTGAATTCTCTCAGCAGCTCATAATGATATCAAAGGAGAATGAGATGACAACGATTCATCTCTAAGCTAACTAAGAGAGATGACACTTCTTCTTAAACCACTTATCTTAAGAGTGCAAATTCCATAAACAAACTTCAAACATAGGAATTATCAAGCAATACAACAACACTCCACTAAGAATATTTCCACCGCCCTTGGTACTAAAAGAAAATTGGTCTTATGAGATTTTTCACTCCTGGGATTTATAAATATAGTCATAAAACTAAAGCACATAAATTTAAGAGAAGCATACCGAGCTTAATAAACACTTACAAAACTCAATGACAAAGATGACTTGAAAATCAAGGACATCATCATACTCGAGGTGTTCGATCTAAGTGATCAAATTATGGTAGAAGGCTTTTGTTCATAACTCATGAACTATGTCGTATACCTGTCTACCCAAGTCTCGAATACAACCATCGCCAATGAACACTGGATAAAATGATCCTCTAAACAATTCAAAGGGGTACAAGTGATCTTAAGGGTACACACTCCATGTTCCACACACATTTTACAAAAGTTACAAAATTCAATCATGGTGTAACATGGTTTTGCACTGAAACATCACAAGTCCAAATACTCATGCAAAACTTCATGTCACTAGGTTCACAAGACACAAAAATATGAATGAACTCATTAGGTCCTAGAGTTTGAGTCACAATTTTGATACCACATGTAACATCTCCAGTGGAATCTAACTAAAAATACGTATAAAAATCTGATAAACACATATACAAAAGTTGATTACATCTCAAGAGTCTAACAGAGTTAATCGAAGTATTTATGTGCAATCATGACAACAACCCATATTACATAAATATAGATCTCTAATATCATGAGAGAATAACAACTCAATAGAGAAAGTAATTATGACATTTTAAACTCGACTCATTTAAATACATAAAAACCATTGTCACTGGGCATCAATGTATAATTACAACTCTTCATGACAATTTTACAATAATAAGTACAATATAACACAATAAATATGATACTTAGTTGTTTTGAAGCATAGTTTCCAAATTTCAAGTATTTATGGTAATCTCAAGTGTCCTTTCGATAAGTAAAACTATTGTGGGGAGGGAAAGCATCATCTGAATGCTTTACCACACCAACCATAGACCAACAATCCCATGCACTATCCCATAATGGAATGACCCTCTCTTCATGGATAGGTAGCTAGTGACGATGTGGAAATCTAGAGAGACTAGCAAGTACCCATGTGTTGTATGATTATATACTAAACATGCGTATTATAAAAATCCATTCTATTGCAAGATATCGCATAAAAATGTGAGTCACACTTATGAAATGATAATGTCTCACTAAACATACTTTGGCCCAAATATTTACAAATAATAATATAAAAATGAACTATAATTTTATCAATTTCATGCACACCACTTGATCAGACTATCTTTATCTAACATTGCAATCCCAGTAAACTAGTAAAGTCCGTCTCACTCATTACTCTACAATAGCAATGTAGATTGATCAAATACAATTCAACCACAAGATTCAATAACTTACATCCTACTAGTAAATGCATCACATGACACGCTATACATAAGAATAACAACAACATACATTTAGTTCGTAAAACATTATGCATTAATATTTCAGTATCTTCTATCTCATACTAGAAATAATAATTATAAATATACCATTTGAATAAACATATAATTTAACTATATCAATCAAACAATATAATTGGTTTTCAGTTATCTACACCTTATGACAACCCATATTACCAAGTCTAATATTTTGAGATTTAACTATCAGTTTTTCACAATCAGTTATATGAAGTAGTCTCAAATACACATAAACACAAGCATTATAAAAGTAACTATATATAACAAAGCAAATCCTCATTCCCACGGAACACAATAACATATCAACACAATATTTGCTAAATTCTTAGAGCTTGCATGCACACATACACAAGTCTACTAATTGTAAAAATACACACTATCCAAAGCAATAACCAATATGTATACAGTAAAACAGTCAAATGTGATATGAGTTTAGACATAATAACTATAGTAAGTACCACCTAAGCACAATATAATTTTATACTGTAGTACCCTATGGCATCCTATACTATCATAAGTTCCCAATTACATAACAACACATACTCCAAACTTATGATTTTCAAAACTCAACCGATCCAAGTAGATAATAACAAGAAGACAATAAACAATTATACCATTTGGATATACTGCATACAAGCTTACCAAAATATCACATCATATAAACATGCATCATGATGCACCATTATGCACTAAGTGTAACTAAGTATTTATACACAATAATACACTCATAGTATGTAATGCACACAAGTATTACATACTGAATACATATGACTAACCATCAATCACATTATTAGTAGTGAGTCAGATAATTCATAAAGCCATTATGACTTTACTTTTAAACAACTCATTTGCTTTTAGGAGATTGTTCCAAGGGTTAGAGTTCATGATCTTTAGGTAATTTAATGATTTATTCAAATTATCTAATGAACTATAGGTATAATCTTTATATATTAACACTTGTACATCCTAATGTGTACCACATGTAGGTATTCTAATGCTATGCAATTTCTAAACCACGGTTTAGTATTTTTAAACGTAACTACTAAGTATAGTAATCAATTCATGAATACATAGAACACACTTTGCACACAATAGCTAGAAGAAACTGAACTTCATTTTTCTGAAACATAAGTAATTTAGTTTCACAATTAGTTTAGATTTGATGGTTTATAAGCAATCATTTGCTAAACTATGTTATTCAATTCTTTCACTTTTTGATTAATATTTCTCCCGAGAATATTAACTAAAGAAGACTCCCCCAATTTTCTAATTATCTAGAAGTTATAAACATGTAATATCAATTTCTGCATGATGAGTTATCATATAATAAGTGATCTCAATATTTCACACGGTTTACCCTATTTTATTAGGTTTGCTTTATTCACCTAGAATACTTGTTATCCCAAACAAGAAAGTTTATAAATCACTGTACATTATCTTTACCCAAGTAATTCATTAATAACTCTATAAATGAAACAATTTGCTATGGTTTTAGGCAATATACTAACATCATCTATTTAATTGAAATCTATTAAGTATATTTATTTAATGTAGTTTATACCCAAGTACACATCCCGAGGTACTATTGCACACTATAAAGCATATTACGCCCATTTTTCGACAAGCTCTCTTGTCAATAGCCATAAATGTATAACTTGTTATAATTTTAACTTCTATAAGATGGGTTTCATACATCAAGTAATCCCATTATCCCGCATGGTTATCTCATAATACCCAAATTATTGCAATTACCTAAGGTACTATTACCTTCAACTAAAATTGTTTATATGTCATTTCCACTAATAATTGCAAATCAACTATCAATGACACCATATATGTGGAATAATCTTCTTGATTTTTAGGTAAACAAATATGGTTTATAATGTCTACTGACATCACCTTTGTATATCGAAAAGTTCCCCATGAGTTATACCATCATTTTATATGAAGAATCAATAGATTGAGAAGTAGATTAACTACTCGCGCTATAATAGAATAAAAAGAAAGTATATTTTGCCATCCTTTTCAATGTCAAATTTTGCAATATAAAATCTAATAAGGCAAGAATAATTTCAATCTTGCCTCCACTTCTAGCACCATACACCGTTTTGATTTCCGTTATCAACTTAAGCGTTTTTAAAAAAATGGATAAAAGTTTATGTTTATTTGCAATCCACCAAGTTTTAAATCAACACCTGTGAGAGAATTAAATGTCCAAGTACAAAATAGACTTTAAGGATATAGAACCCGAATCACAGAAAAAATGACACTATAGAGCTTTGTGAAAGACAATTCACATAATGGAAAACAACAATATGAAATATACTCAGATGGGTTGGAAAGATAAAACAGGGCAACACCCATAATCAAATTATTTGATTCTAGGGTTTACCAAATAATAAAATTGAACTCTTTGATGTTATTATTTGATGTTAAATCTTAGTAACCAAATTATTTGATATTACATACCATTATACCGATTAACCAGATGGCGTAAACCATTGTTGAGGAATCGAGTAGTAAACTTAAGTCAGGGTGTCATATCCCATTACAGTATACCATAACAAGTATTTTATCCAATGAGCTCGAATCATGCAGATTAAAATTGTATAGGAAGAAAAGTAAAATAATCTGGTTATATCCCATCCTAATATGTCATCCAAACCTGGAGTTACATCATGTTGTTGGTTGGTTATCAATTTAACTTAATAACTACTCCTATGTACAATAAAATACAGTGACTATAAATATAGTAATTATGCTATGGGCTTACGACATCAATGCCACAAAATCCAAACAACGATCCAGAGGACTGAGTTTTACAATATACGATGTCACTCCCATTCAACTATATTATTCAGAGTGGTAAAATGAGTAAATAAGGACGCTTATATGACTAAGAAAAATTTGACCAGCGATGTCAATTATCTAAAAATAAGACTATGAATCAGATGTATGATGACACCAACAATTAGAATATTAAAATATTCTTCTATATAAAATATGGTGATGCCACAACAAAGATTAACTATATAATCAATATTCTAGTTTAATTTTGCAGAACGACACTTTTATAGTGCCATAGTTTGCACTAAAGCTAGACACCTCTGCTTTAAAATTGTTATTTCATGGTTCACTCATCATGTTTATACTAACTATATTTTATTATGCATTTTATTTTGCTAACATGCAGTCAATTTACAAGATATATAACTAGATCTAAAAGTCATGGGGAGGTGTAGTAGTTACAAATACACAAATCTGCTAAATTTAGTTTTATCAAATTCATATATTAGAATCGAAAACATCACCTCCCTGACAAAAAAATTTGAAAATTTTCAACGCTTCCCATTTTCCTCTGCCTTCTCTCCTTCCCCCTACTTGGTTTCCACCCTTCCTCCCCCTCAAAATTCTCTTAAATATAAAATAGATACTAATTATTTTCTAGATTTTTGTTTTTTTGTTTTATCTTTTGTGTTTGCTACTTTTAAGATTTTTAATTCTTTTCTGGATTTTTAATTTATTTTTCTCTTTTTTTTTTTTGTTTTTTTAAAAACAAATTTCCTTTTTATATTTTAATATGAAATTTTAATTTCATATTAAACCGATTCAACATTTAATTATGTTTTAGCAATTAAATGATAAAATAATAATCCATATTAATTTTATCTTTATTAAATTTATCTTTATGTGTATTAATGACACATTAGACTGAGCACATAAAGAATTTATTTCTATAATTTACCTACTCAAGCAAATATAGAAAATAAAAATTCAAACAAACACCAAAACAATCATTTTTAAAATATATTTTCTACTATGACTAACTATCATGGTGTGTACAGGGTTTCGCTAGCTCTCTGTCGACCTACGATGTCTCCATCTACATCATCCTCTCCAATGATGATTTCTCTCCAATATACTCGAGGAATGAATTCCCCTGTGTCTACCTCACAACACGCAAGTAATTAAATCATATCACATGATAATCATAAAGCAATAATATATAATTGAATCAATACATTAATATACTGAAAAATGTAAATGTATACATAAACCAGTTCATAATAAGCAATCATATATTATCATCTAATTAAGCATCATTCTATTATCTCGAAGTAGTATGAAACTCAAGCTTAATTAGAAATATAACCAAATCTGAATTTATTAATTGCAGATATCCACGAATAATCTAGCAAGTTTGTCTGGGAAGGAATCGGGATGTAACATCCATGCTCGAGGTCCTCTCACTCATTTTCCCACCTATGTTGGGCAATCCAAGGTGCCTCTAGGACTTCTTGCATCAAACCCTCTAATCCCTCCCCTCTCTCCACTACAATCACCTTTGCTCAACGACATTGACTCCTCTGAGACTGTGGAGCACACCATGGCCTCAATATTGTAACATGTAGTGGAGGAATTTGTCCTCCTACCCTCTAATGCTCCTTAGCATGTCTTACCCTATTATGGGGTAAGGCTAATGGTGTCGTTGGATGCAGTTCTACAAACTACCCTAGAACCCTAACACAAGAGTTTGACTCTATTCACTAGATGTAGTGATTGATCACCTTGGTTAGCCCCCTAGCCCATACTGTAGATGGTCATGTTGTCCATGTGTTTACAATCCCTCTATAAAACATCCAAACAATAGCATCCCTGTGTATAGTATATAGTCTCAGATACTCGATCACACACCTAGTAGAAGGGTCTTGGGCCCCTCGCGTCATTTGGGGCAAGTGGTCTATAATTTAGTGTGGTAGGCTCGTCAACTAGTATATATGAAATTGTTCATATATTTAACAAGCAGATAAAATCATTGTCTAACATTGGTGTCTGACAATAATAAATCGCTAACCATATGGCCCAGTAGACTAGCTCCTACATGTCTGCTACAATCTCAAGTGCATTTCATGGTATAGGTGTCCCATTTAGTGGTAACCTTAGACTATCTTGTACATCCTCCAAAGTGATCATCACCTTTATTGTGTCTCCATCCGCCACCCATATGAAGGTGTCAGTGCATCTCTACCAGTAGCCCAAGAATATTGCTAGTAGATCAACATTGAGAGGCACTCTCCATATCTCTATGAGGCCTCTTAATCTGAAACTGATCAACTGAGTCATATCTGATAGTCTCAATAATAAATCAAATACCTAGGATGCATCGAGCATCTGCCAAATCTACAGTTTCCTCTACTCTTATAAAATGTCAAACATAAAAGCCCAATCAGTCTCCCATCAGAAGAAAATTAGTAAACAAATGTAAGTAAAATTCAAATTTTAACTAAATTCAATAAAAATAATTGCATTGGCCGTCTACATTGATTGTATCGGCCATTTTACTTATTTTCTATTACATTGAATATACAACATAGTATTGGCCATGTGATGTGTCTTTCTACTACATTAGCCATATGATTCGTTTTTACTACATCAACCATTTGTATCGGCCAAGGAGTATATTTTGTACTATATTGGCCCGTACTTAACCTCAACAACGAGTTTACGATTTTTTTGTCAGCGTAACTGCATTGGTCATGTTGATATAGTTATCACATTGTGTTGATTCTTTTGAAGGTCCTAAAAGTTTCTCATTTTGCCAAGAATATATATTTTTAATTCCTACCCTTTGCTCGTTGGATTTTTCTCTTTGATTTGACATTTGTTAGGGCAAATTTTTCTTCACGAATTTGCCCTAGTGCTTAGTTGACCTAAATCTATCATATCTACCCCTCCCAACATTAATTGCGCAACCTATCTCAATTGTTGCCACAACTAGCCTAATGCACACTCCTCCACGTTTGCCTATGCATTCTCTCACCATCGTCTCTCTCCACGTGAGAAATAGTCACTTAGAGCTCTAAAAATCTCAAAATTTTCAAATAGCAAATGTTCAAATGAACAATGTTTCAGCGTATTTATATCAATTTTTTAAAATTCAAACCTTTCCATATTTATCAATTAGATTGTGTTTTAATTATATGTTTGTTTCCATAAGTCCTTTTGACAAACTAAAAGAAGCATTAAAATCATGGCGTCATAGCCCGCACAGATAGCATAGTTGGTTAAGGGCTTTGGGTTCCTCCCATATAGGTCCTGAGGTCGTTTATTGCTACTTGGGTTATCCTAGAGTGTAGGATTGTTTGGGCCCAATCGCCTTCCCCAGGGATTAGTGGTGGCTCCCCCCACTTGCCACAAGGTTCGTTAGTCATGGGGGAATTGTTGTCGAAACACTGGGACACCAGAAAAAAAAACCATAGCGTCATAAAAATAGTACTAACAAAAAAAAATTGCAAAAAAATAGATTTCTCTTATTTTTTAGATTTCCCTGAGTAGCTATAACATAGCTTTGGTACCTCTCAACATTCTTATGTGCTTGGTCTACCAAAGTCGTCACAACACCACTTTGGTATCATCTATCATCTCTCTACATTCTAATCAAGTGAAGGTATGTATATGCATTTATTTATTTTCATTTACTATGATTTATCAACATTTATTTATAGCACTTTTTTTTTTTTTTTTTTGTGTTGCTATGTGTTCTCTCAAAGCACCATCTTATGTTACACTATTGTAACATGTGATGAGCATTGGATGAGGCATATGTATACACTTGTATTTTTCACTTGTGATTTCTCTTGCAAGACTTGTCAACACATCAATCTCCCTCAGTGCATGCCTTGAGGAGTGCACTAGAATTGGGGTGGGCCAACTTACGGTACTTTGTAAGAAAATCCCTCATGATCATATGTTATATTTGCTTATATTCATTATCATGTCCTCTACTCAGTTTAGCCTCCATTTGTTCTCTTTCCCCTCCTTTTGCTCCTCTTCTTTATGTTTGCAAGGCTTTTTCTTACTAACTCAATGCTACTAAGTTAGTTCAATAGTTTTCCCTATATTTTCGACTAACTTCACCCCACCATTTCAATCTCATCTATGTTGTCTCTTTTCACACGAACTTGGCCAAGCTGATATAGTACTATTTTCGCCCTATTTACATTTCTACTAACTCAACTAGGTCAAGTCTATCGACTTTTGGATAGGTGATTTTCAAAGATTTGGAGCTTCCACTTATGGAGGACTAGTTTGCACAAGGTATTTGAATGTCTTAAGGAGATAAGTTGAACCAACGAGGTGCACCCAATATTTAGGGTACCCAACTAAAAATACTTGAGTCTTCTTTACATCTTGAACTTCACCCACAACATCTATCACAAAGTACCACTTGAACCAAAGGAAAGATTGATACTACTTGAGTCAAAGGATGCATGCACTGACAAGTCAACCTAATATGTGTGTGTGTGTGTGTTACCATATGTTCTTTGCATGCTTTGTTTCTTTTGTTTGCATCTCTTGGTTACAACCTTAGTTTAGTTTAAATACCTCTTCGTTACACCACCTAATGGCATTTCTATCCCCTTATATTACCCTTTCTAAAGGAATCTTTGTTCGTTAACTCGATACTTCTTTTCTTAGGCACTTCAAGTGAATAGTTAAAGGATTGCAAAGGCCCTTCGGCCCTTTGGTTGGGAAGCATCCAAGACTTGTGAAGGTTGACCTCAACAAAATCACACATCGTAGAGAGGAATGTGTTGGATCCTACAAACCAATTTAGTCTAAAAGATGTTAGAAGTTGTCATCATTGTTATATATTGGGTTTTCTTAGTTTAAGATTCCCTTTGGTGCTTGAATTTGGATTATATCAATTACTGTCATGATCGAAATAAGTCCAGCTTAGAGTAGCACAACGCCCATCTAAGCCTCTTGTTTTTTCTTTCTTTGTATCATGGTAAGAGATGGTTTTTTTCCATTTCTTATGAATTTGGCCACAAATATCTTAAGTTATCATCAAAAATACTTCTATGGGAACCCAATGTGTTTATTGTTTGCTCATGTTCGACAGAATTTCAATTTATGGTGAGCGGTATGAACATACTCAAAATAAGTAAATTTAGAGCTTAAATAACACAACACCATTGTGTGTCACTGTTTATGGATAATGGAGTGTGGTCCCAAAAGTTGATCAAAAGTTTATCATTGTTTTTTCCAGAAGCTCTCTTTTCTTTTTATCATATTGACTACCCAAACATTAGATCTCTAACTGGCATACTGTCAGAAGGTATCAAATACGCTAATAAAGTCTTTGGGAAGGTCAGCCTCTTGATGCGCTAAGTAGCAAATGCAATCCATATAAATTAGCATATTACTGAGAAATACATTTCGACTGAGCAAGAAACAGTCACCTTGAATGAGTGACTAATTCCTCCGAACAAAGTAGCATGGTTGAGAAATACTTTACAAGCTTATGGTACAATCTAGCTATAACTCAACACCTCATGTCAAAACTATTGCACACTATTGGATTTCAGTCTCTTTTTTTTTTATTGAAGGATAAGCATCCCGACCTTCTTAGTGCCAAGGATTCCAATCTTCCCATTTTTAGTGTATTAACATTTTTTATTTGTAGTCAGAAAAGACTTTCGTAAACAAGGCACGTTACAACCATAAAAGTTGCAATAGAAGGCAAGGTTGATTTCTATGACTCCAAAGCGATCTCTCTATGACGGGTCAGATCACTGAGGTATTTAGTGGAAGTGTAATCTTCTGTATCAGAGGGCCCCACCAGAAATAATGACTGCGAAATTGGCATCCTCCCACAGTCTGTGCTTTCTAAGTTGTCTCCTTCACCTGTTAGAAGCTTCAGAACCTGAATCCCATGAACCAAAAATAAATTAAGAAATACTGTTACTTGAGAGCTTTTGAAAATAGGCACAAGTTGTTTAATTTAGCTTATGGCCTTGAGGCTTATAAAATTTGATGAATGCCGTTTCAAAAGTAGACAGAAGCTTGTTCAATTTAGCTGAACATTATTATGATCTGGACATTGGTATTGATGAACTTGCTTGATACAACTTACATGAGCCATGCAAGGGCGAAGGAGAGCAGACTGCTGAGTGCATAGACTAGCTGTCAAGACCATATGATTTATCTGATGAATATTGTATGAATCACCCAGAGAAGGGTCCACAAGCTCTTTGATGTTCCTACTGTCAATCAAAGGCTTTGCCTGCATTAATTTCATTTAATTCTATAAGCTTCGGTGTCCAATATGAAAATATAGGATAAAAGGAAGTTAATAGGAAGAGGAAAACTATATTGCTGCTACAAATTACTCCTATAACTCAAACGGAGCTTTGAAGATAATGACCTTTTGCTATATACTGTTGCAACTGAACCAAAAAAAATTGCTCATTTTGTGGGTAAGTTTTGAAGAGACTAGATGATTAAAAAAAACATACCCACATTACTAGATTTTTCTGGAAAGAGTCTATTGGACGACGTCCAGTAATGAGTTCCAGGAGCAACACCCCAAATGCAAACACATCTGTCTTCTCATCTACAATCCCATGCATGAAATACTCTGGTGCCAGGTAACTGCCATAATAACCACAAATGTTGTTACCAGACACATGGGACTTTCCAAAAAGCTTTAGCACTAATGAAGGAGAAAACCAACTCAGATATTAACTTTTCCTATTTAAAGTAACTGCAAAAGGATTCAGATCAGAAAGTTGAAACCCAATTGTATGTTTTTCCGTGATGAGAATCAAATCAAGCAGCACTTCTAACCATCAAACAATTCTGTTGTATTTCCAGACAGAAAAGAAAGGACTAGTTCACACATACAAAAGTACAAACAAGAAACAGAATTACCCACCCAAATGTGCCTACAATGGGTGTCACTGTGAGGTGTGTCCACTGCTTAGGAAGCCACTTCGCTAGTCCAAAATCTGAAATCTGCATTGCACAACAAGAGACTCCGTCATGCAAGGAAAACATCATCATCAAGTAACTGAAGCACATTACCTTACTAAGATATTGGTAAGGAGGAGCACTCGAGAGTTTCACCCTTAAAACAAGTAGCTATTGAAATTCAAATCCTCTTTGAGAGGCACTATGATGGAGAAGTGGGGGGTGATGGGCTTAGGTTTACCTGAGGCTCAAAATCCTCAGTTAGTAAAATGTTGGATGCTTTGATATCTCTATGAATTATCCGTCTTTGACAACCCTCGTGAAGGTAAAGAAGGCCTTTAGCTGTGCCCACAGCAACTCTGTACCGAATATCCCAATTCAGATGTTGGGGGTGTGGGCCTGGATTAGAACCAGGGAAGCCAAACCATCCAATACGACATGACAAGATAAAATTTGTAAGACAGTTTTCTCTCTGTTAAATAAACCAAGGCTAATTTGATTTAAAATACTGGAATAGATAGATAGATAGACTGTCAAGAAAGACAAGTAAACATTTGTTTTAGATGGAACAAGCCAATGAATCTATTTGGGAGGATATTGCAACATACCATGCAGCATTGATGCTAAGCTTCCATGAGGAGAAAATTTCAAAATGATATGTAATCCACCTTCAACGCAAAATCCAATGAGGCGAGCAGCATTGGCATGATCGATGTGCACAATAATTCCCAGTTCAGTTAAGAAATCACCAACCTTTTGCTCCTCTGTTTTACCCCTATTAAGTCTTTTGACAGCCACAATCTGTCCATTTGATAGGTATCCTTTGTATACCTCTGCATACCCACCCTTTCCTAATATATTATCTGCCATATGCAAAAGAAGACATTGTCTGAGTATCAAAAACAATAGCCTTTAATATCAGATTCCATCAAGATTTCTGCTAAGAAAGGATGTTTCATATTAGTGAAGTTTGCGAGGGAAGGTCAATAATAGCACAAGGACATGCATGAGCTCTATATTTTACTCGAAAATGGAGCAAGCTGGCATGATTCACAAACCTGGGCTGAAATTGTTTGTAGCAGATTCAAGTTCCTTGAGTGAAAAGCACTTCCAAGATGGCTTTGAGGTTAAATCTGTCAAATGTTTCTCCAAAGTCCAAATCTGATTGCAGAAAGATTGATTAGCTTTGCTCTGACTGAAGGAAGCAGTTCTTGAATGGAAATCACCGGAATTATTATTATGCCGAGCAGGCCTAGGTCCACTTCGTGGAGGAAAAGTGGACAGCCGACGGATCGATCCATGTTTCCACATCCGCAAGAAGTTTCGCCATTGAGATCCCTTGTGGCCTTGCCCTTTTTCATTCCCCCAATGTGACTGTGAGTGTGAGGGAGAAGTGACAATCGCCTTCCCTGTCCCTGAAAATGAATCACTAATATTACTAGTGGGAGAAGAACTACTATCTGAATCCAAACATGCTGCTGCTGATCCTTCCAAAACTCCTCTGGGCGAGCTTCTCCCCGTTTCTGTTATTTCACACCATGTTTTGCAGCTGCCTCCATCTTCTTCTTCTTCTTCATTCACATCAAAGTATACTTGTAAAACATTTGAGGAGGTCGACAAGCATGTTTCTGAATCCCTGTGGGTTTGATGAGGATCTTCTCCTGGTTCTTCCTCAACCACTCCTCTGGTTAAACTTTCTTTGGCTTTCTGAGAACAAGTTCTGTGCCTTTGTATTTCTTCTTCTTCAACATCATCTTCTTCTTCTTCTTCATTCACATCAAAATAGATTTCCACAACATTAGGTGAGGAAGGAGAAGGCAATTGCACATCCCCGCAGGGCCGATCTTCCATGTTTTCTTGTTCCACAACTGCTCCCTCTGAACTTCCGTCAGTTGGATCTGACAACTTTTGCCATTCTTTTCCATTGACATCAAGATTGGCTTCACTCACATCAAAATAGATTTCCAAAACATTAGGTGAGGAAGGAGGCAATTGCACATCCCCACAGGGCCGATCTTCCATGTTTGCTTGTTCCACAACTGCTCCCTCTGAACTTCCGTCCGTTGGATCTGACAAATTTTGACATTCTTTTTCATTGACATCAAGATTGGCTTCAATGACATTAGATGAGGATAAAGTCTGTTCCTGCAAATTGTCCTCTGAATCTTGTTTCAGAACACGAACCTGGATACCTAAAATAAAAATAAGAGGACTGAAGTCAAATAATAACTGAATATATTGAATTGTAAAATGATTTTAGTAGAAACAAAAGGTCAACAAAAAATCTTATTTTTCGAGTTCAACCAAAAAGTGCTAATCCCACGCAAGTGTTAAGGAAACGAAAACTTTATCCTACAAAATGTAAACAGCAATACAAGAAAAAAAAGATTTTCTGTCAAGTGCACTGTGATCCGGTATTTAGGGACCTCTTAAGATGGGAATATATCCTCCTTCATTTGGTGCCCCCAAACGGAAATAGGTACTCAAGATGGTCAAGCAAGAATTGGCATTGTTTATGAAAGGTGAGTTCAGGATTATGAACAATGTTGATGTAACTTTTCTAAAAAAAGAAATAGGTAGTCATATTTCTCCATGGGTTTTGAACTTGTGATAGAGAAGGAAAAACCCATTGTGTAAGAACAATCCATGAGGCCCATCCCATGTTCTTTTTGGTATTTTTTGACACTCCCAGGATTCATATGTAACAGCTTTACATAAAAGATAAAAGGAGAACTCTTTCTATTAGCAGAAGAAACCAAAAGGAAAAGCAGGACTACCTTCAGCTGAGAAGGAAGAAGAATCATTTTGGATATCAATATGATTCTTTTTAAAATGCACAACTTTTCCATTTTTCACAGTGATGACTGAGCACCATGCAGGTGCATTCTGCACGCAATAGTTTGATCTCGTCCTTTTCCACCTGTAACAAAAATTCAAATTTAACCACTAACAATTTAAAACAAGGATTCAACATATAACAAAAAACCAAGTTGAAAGTATAAATTTGGCAATCAAGCCAAGGAGCCAGAAGGTCGATATTACTCATTCAACATGTAGCCGATGTGGGTATGGTTTTTGGAGATGCTCAGCAGCCAAGTCAAGTCATTTTGGGATGGGTTTTAAGCTGAATTTAATCTAATCTTGGAGGGGTTCCCTACTTGGGAACATTGGATTGGGAACACTTGGATGATCAAGGACAGTTGCAAATTGTTATGACAGACTTTTTCTCTCAGCCTGGGGGAGTTGAAGACGGTGAGGCAAGTATCGACATTGCTTATGAAATGCAAAACCAAGACCATCAACAAAGAATGTTGAGTCAATGTCTCTAGGGGCAAAGTCACATATGTTAGCTGTGCTAAAGAGCCCCATTTTCCTTTAAGTAACATGAGATGCATTTCAAAACAAATTAAAAAAAAATTGGAGTGGTGAAAATGATAGAAGCGCCCAATGGTACCAGGTCAGGTGGTAAAAGCAAACAAATGGGCTTTCAAAGGGGGATGTCAGTTTCAAATCTTTGAAGACATGATAAGGTGTTCAAATTGGGTAAAATATTGTACAAGTACCCCAACGGGTATTGGGAAGAGAAAATTTACCATGATACAAAACGATCAGATGTGCCAATTACAAGAGTGGAGGCATTGAGAGCCTTTGCCTGTTGAACTAAGACTTCCTCCGGATGATCGCCTCCCTCAAACTTAATATCCATTTGGATCTGTCCACAACAACTTAAGCGAATTAGAAACAGAGGTCATTCATTTCCTGCTGCCTGCTGAATGCTGACTGCTGGCCCGTGCCAACTGAGGTAGAAATAATTGTACACCTGTTTTTGTTTGCAGAGTTGTCTGAGTTGTCGCAACTGTGCTCTAACGCTGCTTCTTTTGTTGACAGGAACGCATCTCTCCACGCCAAACACCTGTTCTTCTTCACTCCCACCAACCCCTGTTTCCACACCACAAAATAAGTATCCACCTCTGACACCAAAAATCTCGGGGAGGTTGAGACAATATTTCCACACATTAAATGCTTCGAGATAGTCTGTTTATACTCGCCCATTTAAGATTAGTAATGCAATGTATTCTTAGAAATTTTATCATGGGTTTATTGGGCATTACAGCAAACATTAAGGTTAAGTTTAGGCGCTCCAAATCCGACAGTTGCGGGTCATTACGTTCCCAAAGCGGGTTTAAACAAAGCAATATTGTACGAAGGGCCCAATTTCCTAAACAAAGAGTGGAATTGTCCTAAACAGAGACATGCAGATAATGCTCACCTTTTATAAGAGTAGATGAAGGATCACAGACGATAAGAGCAATCACGGCGTCTCCGGCTGCAGCCGCGGCATTGACTGTCCATCCTATCAATTCCACTCCTCCTTGCTGCGGATGGAATCCTATTAATATCACCTCCTTCTCCCTCACGGCCCTTTCCCTTTTACAGAACACCCACCCCGCCTCCGCCTCCCCCTCCTGCCCCATTCTCATCTTCTGCAGCCCTTTGAGTATATTACCACCAGAGTTCAGTGCCCCGCATTTTACACTTCACATCTCAGAGATCATATCCATGAATGCAGGAACCAGTGGAAATATTTGTATTGAATCGATTTCCCCCCTCTTAAATAAAAAACCCTTTTCCCGTTATGAAGTTGACAATAGTGTTTCCAATTCGTAAACATTCAATGTCAGGCGCTGCTGCTGGTGCTGCTGCACATGGTGGCAGTTTGTCAAACTCTACAACTACTAAAACAGTTTGAACATCACTTGCAAGTATACTTTATTTTAAGTAGGCGGCCATGCCATGTTCCCTCTCAACTTCCAAACAAGCATTGTGCGAATTATACAAATCAGTCAGAGGCGAAGAAGCTAACATGGGTACCCTATCTTTTATGATATTTCCACATGGGTAACAACATATAAACAGACAAACTTGGAAGGTTTGCTGTGGTGTTTTCTTCCCTTTATCGAGGTGAAAATGAGAGAAATGGAAAGGGATTGATTGTTAGATAGATGGGTACGTTGGAATACGAATACAGAGCATATTTAAGCACTGTTTTGGATGAAGTGAAGAACACGAGTC
The DNA here is from genome assembly GCA_037957365.1 of Torreya grandis. NCBI lineage: Eukaryota > Viridiplantae > Streptophyta > Pinopsida > Cupressales > Taxaceae > Torreya > Torreya grandis. Next base: position 1,178,407 of record JARHVA010002460.1, read on the forward strand.
ACGCCCCTCGCCTCGGTAAAAATTCCCGCTGGGAAACCGTCCCACAACTGACAAAACAAAAACAAAAACAAAAACAAAATATAAATAATTGATCGGGGTCGGGGTCGGGGTCGCCACTAATCGCGGGGCCGTCAAATTTGTATCATACCTACTTCTAAGCGCGGGCGACCGTCAAGCTGGGTCCAGTAACCCAATCTCGTCGGTCCACGTATGATTAATAATCCAAAGCTCTTTTTTTTTTCTTTGCTTAAGGAATTTCTTTCGGTGCGAATAAGTAATATTGACGCGAGTGACGAAGGCTTAGGTTATACGTGTCTTCTTCCTTCATATTCTCCTTTCTTGGGGGCTTGGCGCCTCCACATGGACTCCTATTATTTAATGTTTTTACAGGTTTTTTTTTTTGTTTTTTTGGTTTAATAATTGTATTTGAATTTATAATTTACATTATTATTTCTGATCCATCATTATGTAAGATTAGTTATAATTATTTAATTTTAAAATTAATATTTTTTAAAAAATTAAATATAAATAAATTATCAACAATTTTATTAGAATATAACAATCTATAATACAATATTATGGAATGAAAACCAAAAAAAAATCCTATATTATTGACTCTTTATCATCAATTAAAATTTTCTTAATAAAAAATGTGGGCTCTTATTTAATAGGAAAAGATTATTTTTTTTTTGGGTAAGTTTCACTCAGCGAGTGGAGCCTAGATTTTTTTAAATGTTTTAAGAGTATGTGTAGTAAATATGATTTATAATATTAATTTTTTAAGTGTATGATGTAATTTTTTAGAAGATAATAGATAAATTTTTTATATTTTTATTTATAATAAAATTTTAAATAAAATTTGTTTATTGATATTGATGAGATGTGGATGAGTTGGTAAAGTGATTTTGTTGTTACAAGTACACTTAGGGTTAAATTTCAAATGGTATTGGAGGTCGGTTGTCGTTGTTGATGGGATTTTTTAGGGTCAGTTATAACCGTTTATTGGTATTCTCATACTGATTGTAGCTATTGTGTTCTAGACCAGAGCTCCAGTCAAAATCATATAAGAGTAAAGTTCACACCAAAATTGAATTTCTCTATAAAAAAAAGTCTATTGATAAATTTATAGTTGGTAAAATAGTTGACTACAAAATAGAAGTAGAAATGGAAAACTTTCATTGCTTCCTTTTTTGACTACAACTTTCTCCCTAAAATTTGTTGCTCCTTGATTCTTAAATTTCTTATTTCCATATCTTTCATTTTTCAGGGAACCACCAATTTATTAATAATATGAGCACCTACCTTCCATAAAACACCTAGCCAACACTATTGTTTTAACCCTATTAACACAAATTAAACTTAATAATTGTGTGAATGGTTGTTGATTCAATTGGTGAAGTTGCTTGGCTCATAAAGAACCCATCACAGAACAATTCTTATTGTTAGCAAAATTTAACATGTGAAAAAAAAACTTAATAATAATTATATGTTTGAAATTTTTCAAAAATCATATTAAATAGAGGAAAAAATTTAATGATTCTAAAAAAATTATACATATATATTTAGTATATTTTGATTTTTTAATTTTAACTATGAAAAAAATTATAAATATATATTTAATTTTTTTAATATTTATTTATCTATTTTAAATATTTAAAAAAAAACATTGTATTAAGTAAATGGCCGTCATTAAAAAAAAATCCTTAATTAACATAATTGAGTATTAAATATTATCTTTAGAAAAAATTAATTCAAAGAGTATTAAATGTTATCCTTAAAACAATTAATTCAAAGCGGTCTTTGGCCACGTTGATTCATCGTATTCCAGATTATCATAAACCTAACAAAATGATATTCAAGAATAATAATAAATATATTTTATTATATAAAATAGTGATATTAATGTCCACCCCAATTTGGAAGCGTGAGGCGTGCTCAGCACTTAAAGTGCTCTCTCATTCATTTTGAAGACCATTTTTAGCAGGTCGAATTGTTACGTATGAAGCACTCTTAACAATTTATTCTTACTCCTTTCAATCTTGTTTACACCATTAAAATTTGCTGTCCAAATTTATAAAAAATTTGCTTCCGGGAAGAAGTGATAAATGTAATTTCAAGAGAACGCATATTTTGAGTCGTGAATATATCATCATCTTATATTTTGTTTTTATTTCTTCTAATGATTTGTATTATGTCTCTTCTCATAATTATTATGATTCATTTAATTATGATTTTATTATTGTTTAGTTTGTTTTTTTTTTTTTTTTTTTTGGCTTGTTAATTATTATTTTTTTTTTAAATTTTTTGTTAATTTTTTATTTTTATGAGATTTTTTTATTTGTGTTTTCTTTTTATGAGAGTTTTATGTTTATATCATTTTATGAGCAATATTTATATATCGAATGATGTTTAAAGAAAATATTTCATCTTTATATTTTAAATTTAATAGAGATGGAGTAATATTACATTATAGAGTATCCAACTTACAAATATATTTGAATTAAGTACACCAATAATTTGAAAGTTAACTCTTTAATTAACTTGTTTAAAAAAAAGTTAGCAAAAATCACTAATTTTTCAATCAAGATACATAACAAAAAAATTAATATTAAAAAAGAAAAAGATGTAAATTATTGTTCGTTCAATTGATGAAGATATTTGATTCACAAAAAACTTATCAAAATCAATTTTTATTACTAACAAAACTTAAAAAATATAAAAAATAAAATCTTGAAAAATTTAATTGAATAAATACCCCTCAAACTTTAATTCTTAATCTAAAATCACCACATAAACTAATAATCAACAAAATATATATAATACAAATATACTTTAACAATTTTATCTATAAAAAATATTTATTTATAAAATAATTTAATCACTATCTTTTAATTCCATGCACTGCATAAACATTGTTAAAACTATTCATCCATCCATTCATTCATCATATATTATGCTAATCTATCTTATATTTGACTTTATCTTTGTCTTCTATTATTTCATGTATGATTTAGATTATGCTTGTCATTCCTAACCTTTCTTTCAAAAATTGCTTTTGACTTTATTTCTTTTTCCTTACATGTTTTGGTATTAGTGTTGTGATTGTTTCAAATTAGTTTTGTCTTTTTCATATCACCTTTATTGTAGGTGCCTTTTTAATGTTATTTCACTTAATTATCTTCTTCTCAGTTTGCTTTGCCTTTTTCTAAAAATCTACAATGACTTCTCAATGATGCCGTCCTTTGCTTGCTATGGATTTATTTTTGGGTGTGTGATTTATTGGTAAAAAAATTGTTTTTCATGTTGCTTTTTATAAGTGCTTACCATGTGCTTATTGTAAGATGTAATATGTTGATTTTTTATTATAATTGTTCTCATTTATTTTAGTAGTGTATTTATAAAAAGATTGTATACATTATAGATATATCAGAATATATAAATTTTCACATATCAATTTATATGTATATAAACATACATATAAAGAAAATATAATTAATTATTCATAGAGTATGTAATATGTAAGGGAATAATCCCATCACCTCTCCTCTCTAGTTTGCAAGGTAATAGATGTTGTGGATATGGGAGTCTATGTCTTAGTCATGGACCTTAATCTTATGCCATCTCGCTTCTCGTATCTCGCAATATTTGCCATAGCATCCATTTATTTCTAGTTTAGTCATAAAAACTCAGTAAACATGTTCTAGACAAAGCCATCACTAGTGAGAGGAGGCATCATCACTAGTTTATTTATCTATCTATCTCCTCACTTAGTATTTCTTGGGAGGCCTTGGGCTTAGATATATGTGTTTGTGTGTGTGTGTGCGCTCCATGCTCAACTCCTCCACTTTGGCAAATCCCTAAAGATATGGTGTCCTAGCCTTACTAATTGGATCAAATAGGGCATGTCTCCTTGCCTCAAATGTAACCTACTTGATCATACATGGAATATCTTCTAGCATGTCTTTATATAGTCTTTTTATTGTATCCTTGATGGTAATGGTCTAATCCTCCATCACACATGTTTCAAATTAAGTAAATATTAATCAATGAAATCATAAATAATAACCAAATATTAAAAAATAAGTTTGTTTGATTGATTCATCTAGGTTTCCCTACTACCATCTTAGGTCCCATGTCGCCCAAATTGAAAAAACCACAAGTTGTTCCTCCTTTGACCCCTCTACTCTTGGCTCATCAAAACCCTATGTATAGTGTTTCTTCTCAACATACTATCCCTCCCTAGGATAGTGTCCCTCTCCCTCTTGTGTGAATTGTTGTGTTAGGTGAACCTTGCTCCATTGTGCCCTTGACCCCCCTATATCCTACATCATTGTCCCAATGTCTAGATGTCTAAATGTATCTCATCCTTCTCTTCATAAATCATGAGTCTATATGCCTCAAATGTAGGTATTGTGTGCTCTCTATCCTTTTGGGGCCATCGTCACGACTTGCACTAGATAACAATGACTTAAGGCACATATTGTGTCAACACATAGTCTCAATAATATATCATATTAAAATTACTCACTAGTGCATGGGAATCAACATTGGTACCACCTGCTATGATAGCTATAATATCTATGAGGCATCCTTGATCTAGCCTAGGTGATCTCTATAGGGTTTCCAACTGATGCCTATTTCCTCAAAAGAATCTATGAACCTCTTATAATGGGAGACATCAAAATCTTAGTACCTCTTTTGTCCCACAAAAACCCATCTCTAAGGATGCGGTCTTTCTTTACACCCTAATATATAGTGGGTAGGTCAACATGCCTAGTCACTACCACATTTCCATATACCCAACAATTTAGTAGTGTCCCTACTACAATCCATTTTGTGTGTGTCTCATACATAAATCTATAGAGGTACCTATACAAATGGGAGATTGTGTAATGCCCCAAGGATTATGTTGTATGGTGCTCTTCCATATCTTGCATTACATGACGAAGGTTGTATGAGCAAGATACACTCCATGTGTTGACCACCATGAGGGAGCTCATCAATACAACCATGTACTTTGGGAACTGTGTCATGTCTCACAAAACAATGATCCTCAATGGAATCCACCCTCTAGTATTAGGCTCTCTATCATTACTCATGTAGTACTCATGAGATGATCATTATTCATCCTCAATAGCCTTCCCTAAATTGTAACATGTTTCCCTCTGATATGAAGTCTCGATATCCTCCATATATATTTTTGGGTCTCATTCATCTCCCTTATTGGGAGCGAGAAGGTACATGTGTCATTATTCCACCACTTAAATAAATTAGTGATCATAGCATGGTTAAATTGCATCATGGGAAGACACGCTACATGACCAAGGAAAATCACATCAAGATGCACCCACTCAACCTCATCTAACCTTAGTGATTGTATTGTATTTAGCACAGTGCCATGGCAGAGCTCTCACACATGTATGGTATCCTACCTCACAATATTAAAATATAAAAACCAATGTTTTCTAACAAAATATATTTGTAACATCACAATGTTGCAGTTGTAAGTATCAAAAAGCAAAAATTGCAAAAAATGTTAAGAAACAAGTCCTATAAGGATCATATTGTCTTTGCCAAGAGTGTATGGGTCCCAAACTAGGTGAAAATATTCCCTTATGCTAGCCAATCATATTTAAAATTTTCAAAAAAAAAACACAAGACAAAATAAAAAAATCAACTCAAAATTACTTATCAGACCCGGTTGCTCACCTAGTGTGGTGGATCACCCCATGTGATCCAATTGGTGTTTTAAGAAGGCTTGTCGACATGTCATAGTAAAATTATTTCACATTTTTGTTTATAAAATTAAAAGGTAAGAATGAAATGAGTTTCTATTTTCACTTTCATTTTATATATGTTGGGGGAAAAATCCCTAAAATGCCATTACTATTTATGTGCTACTATTTTACATGTTTGAATGTAAATTGTAAATTATGAGATGATTGAATTGCTTTGGTGTATTGATTCATGACATCATATGGTGATATCTAACAAGTATTTTCTCATAGTTATCAATAATGTTATATCTTGTGATGTTATATTAATGAACCCGAAAACTAACAAGAACAAGAAAATTATCAATAGGCCAAGATCTTGAAACACTACTCAAAATTGATTTGTATTGATTGCTTGAAATAATTACAAACCCACACCATGTTAAAATATGCCTCAATTCGGATTTAGAGTTGACATACAAAAATTCTAAAAAAACTAACTTCTAAAATAAAACTTCTATTTTTAGTAAGTCACGCGTGCAAGCACGTGCAACTCTAAAAATATATTTAAATATTCTAAACATTAAAATTAGCCTATGGGACAAATTTCAACTAAAGTTGACTTTCGGTTCTAAAAATAGAAAAATCCCCAAATTTTTTTATTAAACTAAATTTTTAGACCCTATTTTTTCTGCATCATTCTCCTCTGGATGAAATCAACTCAGTGCCCATGAGTTGTCTTGATTGTGTTGCTACCATTTATCTTTGTCAATCTTCTTCAACTCCCATTCTGTAATCCAAGTGTTGTCTTCTTGCTGCAATCCTTCCCACTGCACCAAATACCTATTATAATTCCCTTGCCTTGTGATCAATATCTTCATATCCAAACCCTGCACTACTTCTTTCTGAATTTCTTCACCACGATCTGTGTCTTCCTCATCACCACCTTGTCTTCTTTGTTGATTGGTGATAACCTATATTAATTGTTGAACTTGCCTTTGCAGCTCTTTTATAGTCCGGTTCATCTACACAACACCTCCTCATCCTCTCGCCATTCTTTACTCCTCCAAGATTTGAACTTGCTCTGATACCAGATAATGAACGCGAAAACTAACAAGAACAAGAAAATTACCAATAGGCCAAGATCTTGAAACAATACTTAGAATTGATTCGTATTGATTGCTTGAAATAATTACAAACCCACACCACGCTTAAATAAGCCTCAACTCAGATTTAGAGTTGACATGAAAAAATTATAAAAAATCTAAAGTCTAAAATAAAACTTCTATTTTTAGTCGTTGCTATTTTTAGTAAGTCATGCATGCAAATGCGTGTAGCTCTAAAAATATCTCAAAATATTCTAAACACTAAAATTAGCCTATGGGATGAAATTCAACTGAAGTTGACTTTCAGTTCTAAAAATATATAATTTCTAAAAATAAAAAAATCCCTAAACTGAATTTTTGGACCCAATTTTTTTCGCATCATATATCTTCATCGATTATACTCGATGTTTTATAAAATTTACCTATAGCCTAGGGGTGATATGGTTGTCGTACTTGAGATCTAATTTTTTCTATGTTTTATGTGTTCTTCTCAAATCTCGAGGGGGGAAACCATATTCTATATTTTTTTTGTTCTTATTGATGTCATTATCACACATATTTTAGTACTTGTGATTGCTCATGATGACATGGATTGGAGGCTCTTGACTAGCAAGATGTCTAACTTTAATTCTTGATGATTTGAGGTTCCACCTTTACATACACACCTGTTTTTGGATTCATCCTCTATATATAAACATGTTTTAGGGTTTTGCAACTACAGAAAAAAAATTGAACACCTTATTCAATTTTTTGGCCAAGAAGAGATTGAGGCCAAGATCACATTCTCCATATGGGTTGGGCATCTCCACTCCAAACAAAATGAGCACACTCCAGGAGCAACATAAGACCGCATACCATAAAGTGTAGTCATTCTCTTAATTATTGTCAATTTTTCATTTTGACTATATTTATTTTTAGTTGGAATTTTAATCTATCTAACTATGTAAATGATTACTTGTAGGTAGGCATTGGACATTAAGGAACACTAGGGAAATGAAGGTCCAAGTTAAAAAAAGCCAACACAAGTATGCATTCTCTTTTATCCCTTTAAACCAATATTTAACATTACATTTAAATACTAGATTAAAAGGGGTGCATTTATAGACACAAAAAATTTGTATGAACTTTGTTTGTTTAATGTTTTTCATATATGGAATATCATTGTGAATGGGGCACTGATTGGCACTTTTATCTTGGTCTTACACTCTCTTGTCGACTCTATTTGATTGCATGTTCTTGTGTCTAAGCTTTCTTGATGTTTTTTAGGTCTATCACAAGGATCCCTAGTTCTGTTTCTTCCATGTTTGTTATTTTTAAATGCTTAGGATAGTGATGGTAAATGTTGCTAGCAGTGTCTTGGCGTGAATTACGAATATACTTTGAGTTTGGAACCCTTATTATTGGTTTTTTTTATATTTTTGGGTATTTTTGGGTCAAGTTGTACATGTCAATAATTCCCTAATTCAAATTTGAGAGCACTATATATACAAAGTCCCTAAGAGCATTCTAGGAACAAGCATCCATTAAAAGACAAGGCATACATAGAGCAAATAAAGATCTAGTTGATTGATATTTTGTTTTAGCATAGATCTAAAGTTTTTAAAGGAATGAATCTAATTATAGACATTAATTATTTACTTGTACCAAATGAAGACCTAAGGACCTAGGAGAAATTGCATTTAGACTTACACTCACATGAGTTAGCACACACACACACACACACTAATAGTAGAATTATGTGTCGTCTAAGACCTCTTCAGAGTATTAAAATGTAGGCAACGCTCAAGTATTTGGTGGGGAGTGGTTGATGTCAATCCAACCCAAAGAGCTAACCCTTTTTTTAGGTGTTGGAAGTGCAATCAGGGGTTTAAATCAAAGATAAGGAAAGCATTGATCCAAGTGCAAGATCGAAGGTGAACACACACATTACAGATATCTACAGGTGCAAGTGCATCGGTTTGAGGTGGCACAAATCAACACAATCAACTGGGATAGTGTCAACAAAGCCTAAACAATATCAGTCACCATAGTACTTTGAGCTTCATCGATAGTGTTCGTGTAGGGTTTGAGCTCTTGTTCCTGATCTAAGTAGTTATAATGTAGTCATATAAAAAAATTAGAGACTTTGGCAAACACAATAAAAATAGAAATAAAATATCAGCTAAGTGCACCTCTCCTCCATTTCTCTGTAAATTCTAAATATAGTAATTGTAATATCAATATAGGTTTTGCATTCAGAATTGTATGATTATTGCCCTATTTTACAAAATCTAAATATTTATAGTTTTATATTATTTTAGATCACATTAATCACAAAATAAGTAAAACAGATAAATATTTTACAACACATGATCATTTCTTTGATTCAAACCATGATACATATGTTACTCATTTTCCACAACACGTGACATTCATATCGATAAATACATGGCCTATATGTGAGCATCCCATTAATGGGATCATAGATTAGTAGGGACATGTTTTAAAAATTCAAAAAATATAAAAAAAATCAAAAATTCAAAATAAATTAAATACTCAAAAAATATAAAACCAAGACATATGCATGACATGTTTTACTGTAGACATGACTAATTAATGTTGTTTATCCTATGCATGGTGAAGTACGTGTCTATTTTCTATGCACATGTTTTTCACAATACGCATGAGTGGGTTGCAAGAAATATATGTTTCATACATTACACGAACATACTAATGTGTGACATTATTTACACCCAAGTGAAACCTTTTTACATTATAGGCATTCCTACACCAAGGGCATATTTGTGCACTTATCATGTTACAGATTTCTCTATTGTTCTATTTATTAAAGTGTATTGTTACACATTATTTTCTCTTGCTTATACTCTCTAGAGTGTTATATCATATGGATATTGTGCTTTCTTATATTAGATTATGATATTAATTAATTATGGAGACTAACATTGCTTGTTCCATGTGTGATTGATGTTCATGGTTATTACATTTTATGATCATTGATGTGTGTTATATTGTCTGTTCTATGAGTGTAATGATGGTGTTTTGTTATGTCATTTGACAGTTATGTTAGAGGATTCTCTTGTCCATGTCATGACCGTGTTGTTTCTATGTTAGATTAGAGCTATGTTAGAGTCGAGTCATGTCTTGAATGCATGTGTGCTTCATGATTATAATATTATGTGTATGTGTATAGTTATGTATATGACTATTTTTAAGCTTGGTATTATGAATTATATCACACATACTTTTATTGTGTGTGGTGCCATGATTTATATCATGCATCTATTGTGATGCTTATTATTACGTTCCTAATTGATACATCTACTTAATATGACACTTGTATGCCCGTTGCCTTGGATTACATATTTCATATGTGCCTGAATGATTAAATCTTTATACGATGACATATCTTATCATGTTTGTATACATACATTACATTTTTTGATATAACAAATAATGTGCATAACTCTGTCTTTTGAGATGAGTGATTCACAGGCTTCATCCCTCATATTAAAAGGGGGGCATATAGTGGGATTGTCTTATAGATTCAAGCCATGCAAACAAATATTTCACACTTTAGATCAAATTATGCAATTCAAGTGAGACATATTGGAAAATTTGAGGCATGTGTAGGGAATTCTAAGTGATTTTAAGGATCATTTAGGGTATTTTATGACAGTCTAAGACAAATTATATACCTCAAATTGAGAAGATTGAGGAATATTCTATGACATTATGATAGATAGATTATGACATTTTATATAACATTGAGGTACATATCAATTAGATTTAGGGCATGAATGTTGTTAATACAAATAATTTTCTATTTTATAAAATGTGGATCGATGAGGAATGGTGGTACTACATAAACACTTTAGATCTATAATCCATTTGGAACAGTTGATGCAAAGTTACATTTTGACATATGAACCTGTTTCAGGGTTCCATTTTGACATATGAACCTATTTTAGGGTTCTACCTTCACATACAAACTTGGTTTTGGGGTTCCAAAAAAGAATTGTGATGATATTTAGAGTAGTGCAATTGAGGTTTTTATGGTGCTCAAATTTTAATACTCTTCCTTATCCAATGTTGATTGAGACATTAACACTCCTCAACTCATGGTTTCAATAGTTGCATATGCTTGGGGTATAATCACCATATGACATTCTCCAAACGATTTTAACAAGTGGTAGCTTGATTCACCTACTCTCATGTGTATTCATTCCTTGACTTTTTAATGTCAAATAATTGAATGATTTAGATTATTAAAAAAAATCTATCATATGGACATTGATATATGTGTGTTTTCTTACAAGTGTTATGTGGATAAAATAGGGCATTTAGGGCATACCTATCAACACCAAGTGTGGTTGATCATAGGTACCAATTTTATTTTATCCTTTCAATCTAGCACTTTCAATACTAGACTAAAAGGGGGTATTTTTAAACACCTAAATTTGCTATTAGACACTTTGGCAACATCAACTTTGACATGCTTTGACATACTTGGACTTTGTGTACACATTTAACTATTACACACATTTTCCTTTATTTATTTACCCTCCTAATGTCTTGGCCAACCCAATTTACTAGATACACATATTTAGGATCACCCTAGTCCATGCAAGAACACTCCATTATCCTAAACAAATTGTCTCCATATCTCAGATCACTTATTTTCATTGCTAACTGGGAATAGTCAGACAATTACAATTTATTGTAGGTGTTTATCTTTTATTGATAGCATGTCTAGAAATACTCAATGACTATTTATCAAATTGGAATGTCTTTATTAGGTCAACTTAGACATGTTTCGTATGTTAGTCATAATGAGAAATATCAAAGAGCTAGCTATAAATATAAACTAATCTAAAGGTTGTACTCACTTGGATATTATATTGAGAATCACTTGAAAGCTTGATAATTCTTTTAGCAGTCTTTTGAACATAATCACAAAGGCACACATATGAATATCCCTCAAAAGTGTAACCTTAGAGTGAAGTTTGAATACAAATATATAGGTCAAAATTGCATGGTGTCAAGCCTTGAAAGCCAAACATTGTATTGCATTGCATTCTAGATTGATCATGATGGTGCAAACACACCCACCTAGGTAGGAAAACTATGTGTGGTTTGATCCCTCCTTGGAGTATTGGAATGTAGACAATGCTTAGTCACTCAGTAAGGAGTGGTTGGGGTTGTCCAACCCAACATAGTAACCATTTTTTCAAGGGTCATCTTGTGTTGAAAGTGAGATTAGGGTTTCAAATGTAGGAGAAGGAAAATATGGATCAACACACAAGACTAAAGGCAAGCACACACACATGAAGCATCTACAGGTGCAAGCAGATTGATCTTAGTGTCATAGACTTGTACTCCAACAAAGATAACACCAATAGGGCCTAGACAATAAGAGTCATCACAGGGGTTTGAGTTTTGTTGGGAATGTGCTCGTAGGGTTTGAGATCATGTTTCTTGATCTGAGTGGTTACAGAGTAGACATAGAGCAATTTTAGGGACAACGATGAATACAACAAGCAACATAAATAAGAAATCAACAAAGTGTATCTTTTTTCCATTGCTTTGTTAATTTCAAATATAGTAAGTGCAATATTAATCCAACCTTTTACATTGAGATTTGAATGATTATTGCCCTATTTTACGTAATCTGAATATTTAGTTTTACTTCATTTAAATCACATTAATGTGACAATAATTAAAACAATTAGCATGTTTAGAGTGCAATTGTTTATTTATCAATTATTTGTCCAAATTAAATATTATTGACATGTTTGTCAATCACTGTCATGTTTCCCTCTTCTTCTCATTCTGTAAGGTTCTCTTCCTCTCTCTCGTGTGTGTTTCAAATTATGTGTGTAATGTCGTGATCATTAAATGGTGTTGGTAAAACTTGCTCACCTTCAACACAAGGCCCTAAACTCATGTTATGTTCCCAAAAATTCTAGTTATCATGGTCATTATAAGATTAAAAAAAAAAGGAAATGTTTTATTTTTTAATATATATAATTAATTTGTTTGTTATCAATCATGGAGGGAGGGGGAATCGTAATTTTGCAAGTCAAAGTGATAGGCTATTGTAGATGGATACAGAACTCATTTCGTAAAATTGAAGTCTTGAATCCACACTCATAGAATAATAATGGTTGTGAGCTTGAGGACAATAATAAGTCCATCATTGGGCTGTGTGTTTGCAGAATAGATAAGGATGAAGGAGAAGGCAAACACATAGATAGCATCAAAGGGATATACCTCTTTCATCAGTGTTGCGTCCTTTCTTTGTACTCATAATTGCATATTTATTATGCCAAAATGCACGTGGATGCCTTTCACATTAATTTTTACCCAAAAATAAAACACAACAACAGCCTTAGCCTTCTTATTCACGTACACAGGAAAAGTAGAAATGAAGAGTGTTGAGTGCTACCGCTACCCACTCCCCAGATTAACAATTTTCAGATTCTAATGAAAATGAAATTGAAAATGAAAATGAAAATGATGGGCCAGAATTTGTCACGGAGAAAGTTTCGCTTAGCAGGGTGGTTATTTGACGCAATCAATCAATCAATCAATCGTTATCATTGTAAAATGTAGGCAAAGGAGTTTGGTGTGGTCTCACAGAGTCAATTATATTCCACTACATACCCAATTACATTCACCTTCTTATTGAGTGAGTGCCTTTCCGTGGACCCCAACCCACCTGTGCTCATGAATCTCCTCGTTTTAAAAAAATTCATTATGCTTTAATAATATATTGATATGAATGAATGGGGATTATCACACTATTATATACTTAACCGTTTCCTTCCATGGCGTTTAACCCGAGTGGTAGAGAGTAGGGAATAGAGGGTGAACTAATTCCGTCACCACTGACGGTGATGAGGCAGTTAACCAACTGAATTGGAAGCCTGGTTGTCGTCACGGAATTTGAGCAGTTAAATTGCAGTTAACGTGAAATTCGACCGTGGGACCCAAATACAAAATACAAAATACAAAATACTTAAATGAAATCCGGGTCACCACGTTCAGTTATAAAAGGAATACTAAAGTCAACCGCGGCAGTGTCGTATCGGAATAAGACATTAATATGTCGACGGCATTTGCGGAGTGGGGAGTAGGACCATCACTCTGGCCTGCAATTTGACGGCCAACCAACCTTGTCAGTGGAAATTTATATAACTATTAATCACATGGTTGGAGTATTTGTGGCTCAATTTCCATGTTGGTAAATAAATTCGATTTAAAATAATAAAATTAAATAGTCATCTAAACATATTCATATATAAGTAAAATCAAAAGATCAAATTATTAAATAGGTGAGATAGCTAAATATATTTAATAATGTTCTATGGAGACGCTGAATAATTCAAGAAGAGAGTTCAACCAAAAGAGGATCATGCAACGCCTACCCACCCTGAGTACTCTTTTAAGGAACTAAAGAAAGTATAATTCCCCAACTAAGAGGTAGTGACACATAGTATTCCATTGGATCACCACCTTGCATAGGGAAAGTCCACCAAGACGAGCCAATGGGAATGACTCCGTTGACATTTGGATGCCAATAGAGGAGTGAGATGTAAGTGCTAGTCAGGGGAGCACGACTCATGGTATAGGGAGCACTCCCTTGCAAACATTGAAATTTCATAGCCACCTTCTCTCCCTGCACTTAGATATATAAAAAGAATAAAGAAATAACAAATACTTTATCGTTAACAAACAATTGCATATAAATCTCTTCTTTGTTAAAATTTACTAAATTTCTAAACTTCCATAGCTAAAACAAAATAATAGCTTTGAAAATATTGTATAGAAAGATAATGTATGGAGGACACTGAGCATTGTCTCCAAAAAAGGCTATTCACTAATTGAGTGGATCTAGATGATAACACTCAAATAAGTTATGAATCCACTGTCAACGTATCTACACTCTAGGCCATATCCAAAAAAATGTGCCCAAGGGTTTCAAGTTGGAAGCAACCCAGACACTTGGGATTAGGAATCTCAATGTGCTTGAAATGCTCCCCAAGACGAAGACATTGATAAGCCAAACACCAAAGAAAGTGAGCTAATTTGGACTCAACCTTGGCATTCCAAATTCTATTAATTCTAGAAAGCCACATTCTAGGTGAGGATTTTAGACTCCAATGTTTATTGAGTTTATCCAAAGTCAAAAAAAAAAAAGGACTCACAATCTGATAGAAGGAGCCTTAGACAATAATTTTAGAAGGCAATATTGTAATTCCATTTCCAACGCTTTCACTAGGCAAGTGGGAGTTGAAAACCTATTTTATGAAGCATGACATATGGTATCAATTCTTGAATACGAAAAATAGAAGGCGAATATGAATTTAGCAACCTATGCTTCATTTTCAAAAAATGCCATACGATCCAATCCTGAACAGTGCAAATTATTTTTCTAAAGAGCCGAAGAGCTTTTATGCTGAGTATATTAACCAAAGGGAGGTTTTTTGTCATGATAAGGGACCACAAGAGATTGTGGCCATTAAAAGAGATATATGTTCAAAAACCATCACGAACCCACTTTAGATAAGGCTTCATTGCCTCAAAATATTTTTACATGCTCTTAGCCACAAAGGACCCTTATATCTTGATAGTGACAAAAGTAATCAAAAGAGTGTGAAATCTAATGTTTTTCCAACAATTATTTCCACAAGGAGGTTGCATGAGATTTTTCCAAGCCCCATTCCACTCAATAACTATTACAATCCAATTAACACAAAGAGGAGTGTTTTGTCTTTAAATATCAATAATGCCCATTCCTCTTTCGTGGTGAGAAGATAACAAATTCCCTAAGCTACTCTGTAGAAACCTCGGGGTTGCTTAGTATTCGCCCAAATAAAATATCTAAGCACCTTTGCTAATTTTTCATACAAGGCTTTAGAAGGAGCCCAAAAATAATAATAATAGACATGAGTTGTTGCAACAATTGTAATTGCAAACCTGAAACTTGCCCATAAGAGAAAGAGGCTTTGTAATCCAACAAACAATTTTTTTCCCCACTCTTTCAATCACATATTGACATAACTCAGAGGGCCATATGTCAAAGGTAAAGGGAATACCAAGGAATTTGAATGTCTCCCCTTTTTGGATCTACTTTCATTGATAATTTTGGAGCCACTCAAGCAAGGGCATCACACTCTATTTATAACACTAGGTTTTAGACCATTGCAGACTTGACCTAGAAGCTTTGTAAAAAATGTCAAGGAAACAAAGTGCCTCTTTGAAAGAGGCTTATTCTTCTACAAGTGTGAGGAGAGTCAATTGTAAAATTCCCATTAATGAGCTAAGAGGAGTGAGTAGGAAGAGTAAATCCCCTAATAAACCCTTAATCAACTCTGTGAGCAAGCAAATAACTAAATGCTTCAATAACTGAGGTATACAATGCTAGAGCACGAGGGAAACCTTGTCTCTACTTTTATTTTATTCTTTCATATTATTTAAATGAAATAGAGCTTTATTATTTTATAAAAATAATAAACTTGTTGGAAAATTGAGAGAAAGTGGCATGGGATCACACCCCAAAGTTTGTTAGACTAGGCCCAAAAAGTTTATGAAATATAAGAAAGAGTCAATTTTAATTAGTCCACATATTATCAACCACACATTCAAAAAAATATTATGAAAAATAAATAATTAAGCAACCAAAATAAGCAAGCCATTAGCAAGCATCGGATCCCAATCATCTAGTTAACACCAACCAACACTGAGATGACATCATCCTCAAGGAGGGGTTCCCAATTAGTGTTTATATTGTTTTCTTCATTCACTACCTATGTTATCCTAAGGATTTGCTTGCATGCCATCTAGGGAAGACTTGTGAGGAGATATGGCTAAGTCCATATGTGGGAACATGTTGTGATGAAGGGGAGGAGCCCAACCACCATGATTCATCGAAGGAAGCAAATGCTTTTGAGGCAAAGACCAAAAAACCCAACAACATATAACACATGAGAAACTATACAAGGGAGAATTTACCCAATAATAAAATAAGGTCTAGAGGTGGGCCACCTCCAACGCCACCTTGTTGGTATGCACTTAAATTTGTAAATACATTTAATATCACTATAACCTTGTTATAAGTAGATAATTGTTTAATTATAAAGTTAGCAATAATAATAATAATAATTTCTTTCCAAATATAAAAAGAGAATTTCCACTAAAAAAATATGCTAAATCTCTATGAATTTTTTAGGAAGCATAGGCCACTCGCTTAGGAGAATATGATGCTAAATGGAAGTCTATGACCCAAAGGGTTTGAAAAAATCAACAATACATGACCAAGCCTATAGCTCGATCTTTGATGTATAATAAAGAAAAATAATTAACAATCTCAATTTGGATACATAAGTGACAGTTGGAATGAGGAAAACCTAAATGTACAAGGTGACTATCCAAGGGTGGCCCTAATAAAA
The DNA here is from genome assembly GCA_037957365.1 of Torreya grandis. Lineage (NCBI taxonomy): Eukaryota > Viridiplantae > Streptophyta > Pinopsida > Cupressales > Taxaceae > Torreya > Torreya grandis. The sequence goes on from JARHVA010002460.1 coordinate 1,195,678, forward strand.
TAAACACTAAGATGAAAAAGCAAGCTTAGACTGAATAATAGAATTTCAGATGGTTTGAAACCTCCTAATGAGAAGTGGATTAGAGAGACCATCTCTCATTGAGATTTTGATATATGCATAATTGAGGTAAGAGTCATTCATATCGCTTACCATGAGCATACTTAAGGAATGGAATTTCAAGATACCATTTCCAATCCTTCCACCAAGGCTAACAAGAGATCAATTCAATTTTATACAAAATTTGAGTAGGAATAACATCAACCAACTCTTGGAAAGACTCTTGGCCATTGTTTTGAAGACAAAATTTGTCTTTGGCCCTAAGTCAAGAGAGCCAAGCCTCAAAGGTTCTAGACTAGTTTGAAAGCATGCACCCAAGGAACCTCTACAAAATGGACATCGTGAAAATTAATAACAAGAAACCACCATAGTGAGTGTTGGTTGATGGAGAGTCCATCATTAAAGTCATTTCCAATCCACATGAGCCAAGGCTTGATGGCTTCCTACACTTTACAAATGCTCTTGAAAATTAAATACCCCACAACTTCGATAGGAGCACACAAGATAAAAAGGTTTTGGAAGCCTGACTCCTTCCAAGAAGCTCTCTCATAAGGAGTACTAGAAGAGATACAATTATTTAGAAGATTTTTTTTGAGCTTCATTTCCATGAATAGCTCAAATTATCCATTCAACACATAATGTAGTGCCTTGTTGATAGACATCAAGTAGGCCCAGACTCCCATCTCATTGGGAAAAAAAATTCCCAAGGAACCTAGTGAAAACCTTTCCCATGTTTAGAATTGCCTCAATATTTTGGTATGAGGATTTAGAGGGAACCCAAAAAGAAAAATAATATATGCGGATTGTAGTGAGTACCTTAGTGCAAAAATTAAATTTAACAAAAAAATATGTAGTTTAGTAATCTAGTGTAATAGTTTCTTTTCTATCCTATTGGAAGGGTATATTGTAACACATAATGGATGCCAACGAAGAACAACAAATTATCATGTTGAATCCATTTCCAAGTATAATTTTTAAACCAAGGAGGAGAAAGAGTGAAATATTGACTATAACATTGTGTCTTTCTCCATTGAGTACTAGAGCTTGAAGCCAACAGGAGGTTGATGAGACCCGAAAATGCCCTCATTTGCTTATAAAATTATTTCCTAACTAGTTCTTTTTTGTCATAGTCTCCATTCCTAAAGAATAATATACTCATGTGCATATATGAAAAGTAAATCTTAAGTTTAATATGTTATTTATGAGTTTTCTAATATAGTTTAATGGTTTCATAATGGTTTGATATTTTCATGATTAATGGAATGGAAAAGATATAAGTCTGTTATGTTTTGTATCCTACAACCATTTTGGCAGATACACCTGTAACCTTTGATTAGCTAGAATTTTAAGACACAGAGCACCCACAACAACTATTATAAGTGGACATTTTTCTAGAATACAACAAAACTTCCAAATATTATCTTCCACCATCTTCTAGATCACTCAACAATCTCCAATAATCATGTAACATGATGAGAAGTTTTTATAATTGCATGGGAAATTCATTGGACCATGTTTTCATTATTGGATTGCACAATCATATGGTTTTAACCATCATAACATCCTTCTTATCTTCATCTGATTTCTATCACTACACATGATTTTTGGTTGTAACCATTATGTCTCTATTCAAATAATAAGGACTTTCCTTCCCTATATAAGTAGAAGATTTGTAGGTGATTACTAACATAACATAATATAGCATAAAAAGATAGTGAGTAAGAGTGATAGAGTTGTAATATTTTATACTTTTCTGTAGCAATCATTTTATTGCTACAAAGTTTGATTTATGTAATTAAAGTGATTCAAGATAAAAAAAATTATAATCAAAGAAGGATTTGAAGGATAAGTCCAACCAAGGAGGGCCCACTTGTGAGGATGTGATGTGAAAATATCATCTGTTAAGTAGATATTTCAATTCAGTTGTGTATTTTCATTCTAGCTTTATGTGTTTGTATGTTGGTTTTTCATAATTGGTTTCATTGTAATTGATTGTTCTTATATGTGAGTGATAAAGTATATTCAGTTCAAAGTATAGAAAGCTTCCAAAAATAATATTGATTTCCTTTATGTAGTAATTCCCTTTATGTAATTTCCCTTACATGTAAGTGTGTTTATCTTATGTCATTTACATTTACATAAAGTGTGTTTCCTATATGCAACCATTAGTACCTTAAGCTTTTTGAAGAGTCTATTATGCATATATAGTATTGACATATTACCAAAGTATATGGACCTTGAGTTGATAATTTAATGAACTAGCATTCTCAATAAACCAAGTGGTTGTCCTTTTAGAGCACATTTATCAGGTTGTATGTATAGTGATTAGACTATGTCAATTTAATTTGGGGATTAATTTTTTTAGTCATTTTGGTACTATTTCTGGGGAATGTGTCAAGCACTAGAATATGCAAAGGTTTAATAATATTTATTTATTTTATATAAGTAAAATTTCTTGGTTTCGTAGAAGTGAAATTTCCTAGTTTCATAGGAGTAAAATTTCCTACTTTCTAGAAGTAAAATTTCCCAATTTCTAGAGCAAATTTTCATGTTTTCTAGCATCAAATTTCATGTTTTATGGCATAAGATTTGTTGTTTTCAATATTGAATTTACTGCTTTCTAAGTTAGATTTTAAATTTCTATAAATCAGAATAGGAAAAATAAAAAAATCCTTTCGCACTAACCATGTGTAAAGTGTTAGCATATTATTTTAAATACCTTCAATTTATGACCAAGATATATGACCTATACATTTGGTTATAGTGGTTTTAAACACTTAGATAAATAGGTTAATTAATTTGACATACCTAGCTATTTTATACTACCTAATGATTGTTGTTTCACCCACCTCTTATATTTTGGGGTGGTTCTTTTGTGCCTATTTAATAGGCTCCTCAAGTATTGTTCAGTATTAGATGCAAAGAGCACAACATACATGTTTGTTGGATATAGTGAGCAGTCTAAGGCCTACAAATTACTTGATGTTTCCACTAACAAATTTGGGGTAAATAAATGTCATAGTAAATAAACATATGCCATACTTCACAGCAACTAGTACAATTTCAAATATTGAGTTATTGATTCCTTATAATGATTTTATTATAAGTTGTGATGTGAAAATTAAGCACGATTATAGTTCATCAATAGAATTGAATTCTAGGGAGGGAATTGATACAAGTCATTGTGAGGTTCCAGTATAACAACCAAAGAAGGCAAAGTGGTACTTTACCACAATGGACACACTAAAGGAGGGAGACTTGCCACAAGGTGTGGAAGGAAAAAGATTGAGATCAGGAAAACAACTTGGTAATGGAGCTGATCATGTTAATTTTGCTTTAACAATTATAGTTTCACATACATTTGAGCCTAATTATTTTTTAGAGGCTAAAGGGATGCCTGAGTGGAAATTAGCCATGTAATTGGAATATGATTCCTTGATGAAAAACAAGACTTGGGAGCTAACAGAGCTTCCATCAAGAAATAAATACATTGGTTGTAAATGGATTTATAAGGTAAAGTGTAAGGCAGATGGTTCCTTGGACAAATATAAAGCTAGACTTATTGCAAAAGGTTATGCATAAGAGGAAGGGGTTGACTATGAGGAGACTTTTACTCCTACTACTAAGATGGTAACTTTTCATTTGATTTTTTCTATTGCTGCTCAATTTGGATGGTAGGTGTACCAAATGGATGTCAAGAGTACCTTCTTGAATGGTGATATATAGGAGGAGGTCTACATGTCACAACCATGGGTGTTTTAGTTACTTGGTAAGGAACATATTATTTATAGATTGATTAAGTCCTTGTATGGGCTTAAACAAGCTTCTTGAGCTTGGTATATGAAAATAGATTCTTACCTTAGGGATTTTGGTTTTAAAAGGTGTAATTTTGAACCAACTCTCTATGTAAAGGTGTCTAGTGATGATATCTTAATTTTAATTATATATGTTGATGATATAGCCATCACTAAGAGTAGTCTTAGTCTCATTCAATATATGAAAGTTTATATTTGTTGTACTTTTGACATGATAGTCTTAAGACTATTAAAATACTGTTTAGGTGTAGAGTTTGAGCAAGGTAATTATGTTATATTCATGTCACAAAATAAGTATTCCAAGTCATTCCTTGAAATGTTTAAAATGATGGATTTTAATTCAACTCACATCCTTATGTAAGCTGGAGTTAAACTTTCATTAGACACTGCTTCACCACCGGTATATGAAATAGTGTATCGGCATCTAGTGGGTAGTCTCATATATCTCACT